>JAWWMP010000132.1:12850151-12906205 GCA_035047865.1 Dendrocincla tyrannina
CCGCGCTGACCCCGCGCATCCCCGCCGGGCAGAGGGCACCGGGACACCCCGGCCCGAGGGCAGAGCCCCGCTTAAATACCCCCGCAGCCGCCTCCCCGCGCCGCACAGCGCGCCGCGCTCGGAGCCGACAAGAGGCAGCCTCCCGCCGCCGCCGAGAGCAGAGCCAGGGCCGCCCCATGCCTGCGCACTTGCTGCAGGAGGAGGTACGCGGGGACCGGGGGTGCGGGTGCTTTGTCTTCCCTTCGCCCCTTCCTCCTTCATCTCCGCGGCTCCGGCAGCGCTGCTGCTGTCGTGGGAATAAAGGTCCGGGCCCCCACGCGTGTCTGTGCGCGCACACACACACGTCTGCACACGTGTGTGCGTGTGTCCCCTCCGCATCGCTTCTCAGCCGGGAGCGGAAGGTGTTCAGGGCGAATTTAAGGCATCACCCAAGCCGCATGGGGGGCCCACGGAGAGAGCAGAAACATCCGCCTCTGAGATTGTCTCCCTGGATCCCGTGCCCTCGGGTAGACTGAGCATAAAATACAGGTTTATCTTGAAAACACTCATTGAAGCACCCGGGTAAGAGCTGCTCAAGAAAGTCTTTTGTGCCAAGAGGTCGCGGGGTTTTTGGTAACGCTAAGACTGTGATTTTTTTGGTTCTGTTTTCTTAATTAATTTTCTTTTTTAATAAGAAAGGGGGTTCACTCACAGCGTTTTTAAGCCAAATATTGCAGCAGGGAGCGTCTCTAGGACAGATACAAGGTGAAAGCGGCTGGCTGCCCAGATGAAATGAATGACTGTGTCTGCATTGCCTGAGCCAAGCAAGCATACAATGGGGAGACTGCCCATTTTTGGCATAAGAAGGTCGGAATAACAGCCTGACACCAGGAAGATGCGTAGAGCTGTTGGATCTTTAAAGAATTTAATTTTTAATTTTGCCTCTTCCGGAAACCACTCTTTGCCCAAGAGGAGGCAGGGGCTTGATTCTGATGTTTCTGCTCCCACCTTTACATCCTTTCCCTTCTGCTAATGCCAAGAAGTAGAGGTAAATCACAGCCCTGCTCTTTTTCTGTCAGCAGCACTTGGGGTCTCCCCTGGTCCTTTTGTGCAGGTGCCATGACCTTCCAGGGATGCTGCGATGTAAAGAACTTTACGCCTCTGCACTCCCAAAACGGATGTCAAGGGCAGTGTGCTCAGACCATGTTTCATGGTTTTGGCATGTATTTTGGGTCATATCCTGGAGGATGGAAAGAATCCTGTCTTTGGGTAATGTTGGGCATATTCAAATATACTGGACCTGAGATTCAGTGCCCTAGGGCCCCTCTGCTGTACCCAGCACGGAGCCTTTGAGCTGCAGTTGGTTGTATAAGCTGGCTGGGTGCCAGGGTCACCTATGGCGTGTTCAGCGCTGGGGGAATGGGGATGTAGATGGGGAAACACATCTGTTCTGCAGATGAGAGCTGCAAAGTCATTCAGAAATGAGGGAGAGCTTATAAAAATGATTTAGCTGGCCTCCTCCCTCTCTCAGCCCTAGAGCCCACGTCAATCTCCATTTCATTTTCCGAGGCAGGAGCCACAGGAGCCACTCTGGCCATAAGGGAATAAAATTCCTTCTTTCCTTCTCATTTCCCTTGTTTCTACCTAAATAGCTGCCCTCTCTCCCTCCCTCTTCACCCCATGCTCCTCCCACCAAGTCTGTAACGGTGGAGCTGTTTCACAGCTTTATAGCCCTTCTGTTTCAAGGTTAGTTTACATGTGAGAAATGACCAGTTTCATTATACCACTGTAATTCCAGCAGCATAGGTATCCTGGTAAAATTTCTCATGTGGCTACTACAACTCTGTAGAAAGGGACTTTTTCCTCTCTGCTGCTTTCTTTGCACCCTCCCTCCTCCTCCTCTGCCCCAGTGTAACTTTGACAATGACATGAGCTATCACGGAGGAGAAAAATGCAACTCCAACCCCACATTCTTTCTCTGGAAGCAGCATGTCCATATGGGGAGTGTTACCTGTCTAATTATACCACCAAATCTCTGTTGGGAATTTTTCCTGCATAGACAAGTCTTAGGTCTTTTTGGTAGGTTGTCTTGCAGCCAAGAAAGAGAAGTGTACCTTTCTGCCAAAATAGATGAGAATATCTAACACTTTGGAACGGGCAGGACTTTTCCTTGCCTAATCTTTGGGCTAGAAGCCATTTCTCATGGTTCTTTTGGTGGAGGGATTGCCTCTAAATTCTGCAGCAACTGAGGGTATCATACCCTCAAATCATTAATTAGGAAAGCAGGCAGAGACAGGCTGTAGCCAGGCTGCAGAGGAGCAGGTCCCAAGCTCAGCATCTTGCCTGGGTTCAGTGAAAGCAGCAGGATACTTTGTGTCCAGGTTTTTTCCTTTCTAACCTTTGATTCCAGAAGGAAAAACTTAAAGTGCTCCTGCTGTAGAGATCATTTTACTTCCCAAATGTGGGGAATCTGTCAGCCTTGCCAGCTCCTCCCCATTGGAAGGTATGTCTGTAACCCTCTAGTTTCTACCCTTGGGAAAGGGAGGAGTTGGGGTGGCCACGTAAGCTGCCTGGCCTGATTTTAAGCCTCCCTCAGGAAACTAGGCCATGGAAGAGCGGTGGTCTTTTATGAATCCTGAGTACCTGGGTGGGAATCTGCTGTTAATTCAGGATAGATTTCTACTGGAAAAGGAGCTTTCCCAGCTTGACCATGCTCCTTCCTGCGGTCTCAGCTCTCCTGTTTCTGCTGGCTGACCTTTAGTGCCCCTTCACATGTGGAGACAGCAGTGCGGGTGGCAAAGAGATGTGTCCTTTGTGCAGGTTCCTGGGAGGTGAGGGGATGGGGGCGATCTGTGGGGGACACACTACTTGTATCCCACATGCTTAGCACCCTCAGGGTTGAGCCCTATTGGGCACTTGGGCTCAAACCTGACAAAGGGCTGCGAGTACCAGCAAGCACGAGGCTGTCATGATGGAGATGGAAATTGGTGATTCAGGGTTCAGTGACCTGTCTCATTAGGGTCAGTCCTGCCTGCTCCTTTCGTCATGCATGCCTGATCGGGTAGGCTGTCACTCAGCCAGGGCAAACAAGCGTGTGCAGAGGGAATGTTGTGTCACAGTTACAGAAGGGAGCCGGGAGCCAAGCTGAGCCAACTTGATGCTTATAACCCTCTCTGTATGCTGGTGGCCATGGCTCAGAGGATTGTCTTCCCGTGCCTCAGTTTGCCTGTGGGTGGGAAGCGGGAGAAGGATAAGAGGCTTAGCAGCAGGCATGGGATAACTGGAAGCACCTCAGCTGACTGCTTCCATCCACTGATCTCCAAGCATGTTGATCTTGCCGCATCCCAGCATGGAAGGTGAGGCAGAGGAGATAAGGAAACACCCCAGAGCAATCCCCCTGTGGATCATCCTGATGTTCCCCCCATGATCCCTAGTTGGGTGACACAAAGAGGCAGGATATCAGGAGCAGCCCAATGACTGATTATAAAACTGTGTTTCAAAACCATATTTCTCCCCCACCTCCTTTGTTCATTCACAAGATTTCCTTTATTGTTGTCTGCTTATGCACATGCCAGACCACAAACCCACCTAAAAACACCCACTGAATCAAACTGAAAGAAAGTGAAAATCCTTGCAGTCTGCAAATGATCTCACCAAAGCCACTGGTAGAAAAGAGACTGGCTTTCAAGTCTTTTTCTTTCATTTCTGCACCCTATCTGCCATTCACCTCTTCTCCACAGAAAGACCAGGTCCCTGTCTCTCAGGCCATGACTCCATGAAGCCAGAGCAAGCTCTTCTTGGTGTCAAGGGCTCAGATGAAAAAATGGCACTTTCCAGGGAAATTACAGGCTGAGTCTTCACACTGCCAGCATAGATGCTCATGTTTCTGTTTTTTGCATTGATAACCACCAACTTCTTGTTTTGTTTTCCCTTTTTCCTTTCTTGAAACTGTGTATTGCCACCTCTCCAAGGAGTTCTCCTCCACTTCCAGCACTGCTGCTGTTGACACTGTCACCTCCCGGGTGACAAGGAACGGGAATGCTGTTGTGGAGAAGGACTTACTCAACCATGAGGACTTGGCAGGAGACCGGGGCATGATAGATGATATCTTTGATGAGACCTACCGGGAGAAAGAGGGCCCCAAGCCGCCACTGCGATACGTCTGGAGGAATATCATCCTCATGAGCCTGCTGCACCTGGGGGCCATATTCGCATTGACGCTGGTACCTTCTGCAAAGATCCAGACATTGGCATGGGGTAAGCACGTTCCTCTATCTGTTTCTTGGCATCTGCAAAACCCAGATCTGTTGGGTGGCATTGTTGTTTTCCTTCAGGCCCACAGACTTGGGGATGAGAAAGAAGGAAACAGAGGCCTTCTGTTAGAAGAAGCTATTCAGCCAGCTTTGTAGAAAGCTGTGTAAGGGCTTGCAAGTGTCTCTTGTAAGGCCATACATGAGAGGGAAGGATTTGGCAGGGATTTGGCTTGGCTGCTCAAAGAACAAACTTGATTTACAGACATGAGGATTGGAATTGGCCCACACTTGAACATGCAGCCACTTCTGGGGTAAAGCCCAGAAAATGTTTGATGGAGTACTATGACAGTCCCAGAAAGTTAGGAGGAAAGAGCACTTTAAGAGGTGGCTGAGGAGGCAAGGTAGAGGGCACTATTAGGTATGAGACTGCTATCCAGAGATGACAACCATTCCCGTCCTTACCAGGGAAGGGTAAATCCTGCAGAGCGGTCACGTGTATGAGGGCAAAGAGACAAAATACAATTGTGATGAAGATAAAAGTCAAGAACTAAGTCTGAAGCTCAGGTCTTTTATTATCATTCTTAAAAAAGCACGGATTAGCCACCATTGTCCCGGAACCAAGCCTGACAACTTTCAAAAAATAAATAAGCATCTCTCCAGGCAGCAAATTCCAGCGTAAAGCACAACCCAGCAGAAGGTAGCTAGGCAAAGCTCCACTTTCTGAGAGACCTTGTCCTGGGTAGGAACCAAACTTCCCTGATGGCTTGAAAGACAGCTGGGCTTGGGTCCCACACTGCAGGGGAGCCTTGCTTTCCATGGAGCCTTTGTGTGGACCCCTGGAGGAGTCCAGAAGCCAAACAGCTCCCAGTGGGGAAGTTGAGAGATTGCATCCAGCCCCTAGCCTCCCTCTGAAACAGCATCCTGAAATGAAAAGCAACAGTCTAATCTGAGACCTGATGATGTGGCTTTTGTTTTCAGTGGTGCTTCTGCAAAATGCTTGGCTGGGAGTAGCTTCCTGGCCAGCCTGGCTGTGAATGGGTCCTGGAGTGATCCACCAGGTCTGCCATGCTCTCAAAGTGTGTCCTCCTGATGGTTGTGTGCAGTGAGCATTACAGCTGAACAGGAAAGGAGATGGCTTCCTGGATGGCCAGGCTGACTCTTCCTCCTGGACCTTATCAGCCACTCACAGGCAGAGGCCTGGGGGATGAACATCAGTGGAGGCCACAGTCAGAGTCTGGTTACAGCATCTGCAGAAGCAGAGGCACTGATGTGTTCTCTGTGCAGCCAGCACAGCCTTTGAGGGGGGTGTTCTGAAAGAAGACTTTGCTGGGGCTTTCCCTTGTGAAAACCTGACAGGCTGCACTTTTCCCTGAACTGGCAGGGTTGGGCAGAACATACAGCCTCAGCACAATCATGGAGGAGAGCTTCAGGGCTCTTGGTGCTGTTCTGTGTGTCCCATCCCTGAACTCTCAGCCATAGGCTAGGCAAGGACTGCTGGCTTCTCTCACTCACTGAGCTGACAGCCTTGGTCTTCCAACCCCAGTCGAATATCATCAGATTATTGGGGCAAGGAGGATGGAAAAAGTGAATTTACTAATTTAATTTCAAGCTGCTGAGAGGTACCATGATTTCCAAATCCATCCAACTCTTCTCCCTTGAGTTCCCTTGGGATACTCGAGTGGGCTTGAGCATTTTCATCTAGAAGGTTAATGCTGTTTTGCATTTTGCCAAATCTCACTATACCCCAAAATGATCTCTAAGGCAGTCTTTGCAACCACATGCCTCTTCATGATGTCTGTATGGCATTCCATGACATTTCATGGGAATCTGCTTCACTTTTTACCTGATGTCACTCCTTCCTGCTCTCCTTGCTCAGTCAACTCTGATGTGAAGTGCCAGTTACTCTGCTGCCACTGTGAGGCACTGTGAGATTCCTTGGTGGCTTCTGGAGTGACATGCTCTGGGAATGGGAGAAGGACAGGGGGCTTGGGGAAACTGTACTGTTCTAGTCTGGCAAAAGATCCATTCCTGCCTTACCAAAACTGGAGTAGCTCCACAAAGCTCCCTGTCCTGCACCCCGGTTCTGGGAAAAGACCACCCTTCATGGCACCATGCAGCTGAGTCAGTGTTCCCCTATAATCTATTCTCCCTAGTGCTGCCTGAACAGGGATACTTTGATCCTCCACAGGTCTACCTTCTCCAAAAGGCTCCCTGCATTGCCCTTTTCTCAGCTCCCATCTTTCTTTAGCACATAAAAGGCATTTGTGACTGTCATGTCAGTGACTTGCCATTATTTTCCCAGCACCATCCGATAGCAAGAGAGGACTGCAGAGACTAATGGTTGCTCCTGGCAGTGCACCATGGGCAGAGCAGCTCTGCCAGTGGCAGTTCTGGAGCTGCTGGGGTTTTTGCTTGTTTCTTTGTTTTTCAGATCACTCCTTCCTTAGGCTGTGTACGTATAATACAAAATTAACATGGCCCCAGATGTTCTCTGTTGTGATGCAGCGGGCAGCTGTGGTGCCTGGTAGTTCATATACCTTCTTTATTCTGTTATAAGGAGAAATCCCCTGCTTATACCCGCTTCATCCAGGCCACCGTCTCCTTGATGTTCCCGTCCCTCTGAAACGAGTTATATTGGTGACTGTTCTCTTTTGTTTCCATTTCTCTGTGTGCTAATTCCTCTTTGTCTCTCAAGCTCTCCAGCCCTGCCTTCATCATTGTTTGCTGTTCTGCGTTGCTGTGTGCATTGTATCCCCTGATCTCTTTCTGGTACAGAGCTTCCCAGAACGAGCTCGGGTTGTTGATCAGGTGAGAGCTCATCATAACAAGAGCTCTCCGAACCCTTTCAGCATGGGCTTTCTAGCCAGCTCCCTTTTATTTACTGCCTTCTTCACTGCACTTGTCAAAGTCTTGCGCAGTCTTTTTAAGGATCATGGGCAGATTTTACGTCATTTGCCAAATGGCACAGAGACTGAGTCTGGAAGGGCAGGATGCAAAGGTGATTGACAGTTTCTTCTCTAATTGCTCAGATCCTTCCTGGAAATGTGATTTGTGGGTAGTCTTCTTAGCCCTTGGGTGCAGCAGACTGACAATATTTGTGTTAAGTCCTGTTGGCCTGGCCCAAAGTGTCTGTAAAACCGTGATGGTTCCTCTCAACATGGTGCTCTGTCAACACCTCAGTTTCCTGTGAGCCAGCAGTGCTAGAAACTCAGGTTGATACCATTTTTTGTTGCTGCTGTATCATCTTTGGACCAGGGTGAATCTTGCTGGATAATTTGGGCAATTCTGACAGCCTGAAAATCTCGGCCAACACTGCCCCCAGGGATGTGTCCAGCAAAATGTTTACAGTTTTTTGATACTTTCCCATCAAAAGTACTGTTGACAACACCTTCCCACTTTGTGTTTTCTGCAGGCTTAACTAGCAGGTGGTGTGCTTCTCTTCCAAGTGTGGCAGGAAAGTTAGGTTTCAGTGACAGCAGCTCCTTCTGCTCCCTTTACACAGCCTACATGTTTCCTTGCTTCTGGTATCTTTCTCCTGAGAGCAGAAGGACTCATCTGGCTAGCAGGGACTGAACAGCAAAGAGGAAACAGTCTTACACTGAGCAGAAGCCCAAGGACACCTGCTGGAGCAGGAACACCTCTTCATGTAAACATCCTTGGTGCTGACTGCAGATGACAATGCTTTTAGCACACTCCTGGCTTCCCAACATAACTTGGGATCTGAATCTGGGCCTTAAAGAGGTAAAGTCTAGTGAGTCATAGACATGACTGAATCCAGAATGTTTTGTGTTTAATTTTTGTAGCACTAAGTCGTTACTACTGCCAGTGGTCATAATTCTTTGTATTCCAATTGAATGGGTCACTGGGAACATCACCTGTGAGTTGACAGTCTTTTGCATTTTGTGTAGTTCAAAACACGGTGTGGAAGATCCTCACTGAATCCTCAGCTGAAGGAGTTCCTAAGTCCTTCAGTTTGGGGCAGCATCACAGGGCAGCTGTGAAAATCTGTGCCACTTTATTTCACCTTCTTTACTCTCTTTCCAATTGAATTCCTAGTGGATGATCTTGGAGAAGTTTTTCTTTGTGAGATGTTGATTCCCTGACTATGCCATGATCACCACTGTACCTCTTTGTGGGGATGAACCCTCTGAATCACTAGGGTGCTGGATTCTTCTGTATTCCACAAGGCTTTTCAATCTTAACTGTCAATATCCTGTCACCATCACAACAACTCTTAGGTATAGCTGATGGAGCTGATTGTCTCTGTGTAGGATTTGGGTTTCTGTGGGGCTGCTGCCATCTATGCATGGACTGAGAATCAGCTTCTTTCCCACAGAAAGTGTCTGCCCCTTAGATAAACTACAGCTTCTGTATATGGGCAAGAGGCCAGACATCACAGGATTATAATTACAGTTGTGGTCTTTGTAGTGACCTGGGACGCAGCTCCCAGAGAAGTCAACATGAGCTGCTGAGGTCCATGGGCTTTGGATGAAGGCTGGGACTGTTCTATGCCAGGGCACCCAAAAGCAGTAGGTACTCTTTCAAATTTTTGACAAAAGCTTCCAGACGAGGCTACACAAAGTAAGTACTGGGTTGTCTGGGTTTTGGGGTCTGTTTATGTCCCCACCAAATCTCTTTGGCGATTCCTTGTGCTTGCTGATAATGTCTTTGTTGCTAGTGTCATCTTTTCCCAGCAGGGCTATCCACAGGCAAATTCTGCGAATTGCCTGTATAAAAGAAATACAGGTCAGCTTCCGTCCTGCAAAGCTTAAATACAACAGTTCTCAGGCAGAGTTATCTTCCTGGAGGCCTCTTTTACCAAAAAAATTTCCAGTCAGCATGTGAGGATTCACCAGGTGGGGAAAGCTGAAAACTCAGGATTATCAACAGGGCCTCTACTCACCTAGCCTAGCATTTACTTTCTAGTGCTATTGAAGATCATGAAATATCACATAGTTCATTTCTGTCCCCAGTGCACCATTAATCCATGGGGCCTGCTTGCCTGGACAGATGGGCTCTTTCCCTAGCAAGTTGCCCCACACATCCATTGCAAGGTGCCATTGTTTATCATGGACTCTCTGTCTGGTGTTATCTGTGGGAATAGGGACTGATTTAGAATGAGTCTTAAAATATAAAATTAACAGGTAACTGGTCATGATTTGGCTCATAACTTTCAAGTCATCATCATTGAACTGGGTAAGATCTTCAAGGTGTCTAGCACCAGTGAGGCCAAAGGGAGACCTGAACCAAATGCCCTATTTCAGCATCCTTCCCTTTACCCCTTCCAGGTTTGGACAGCTTTGTGAGCTTTGCTCAGCTCCGTTGTCTCTTGCAAAAGCTGGATCCTGCTGCATTTGCATGCATTTTTATCCCTCTTCATGCCCTTTAAATCATCTATGACTAGTGATTACTTGGCTGAGAGACTGCAGGGATGCTGGGAGACATGAGGCAGAGGTGGGCTAGTCCAAGGCTTGCACTGCACTCAGCAACAGGCAGGGAAATCAAGGGAGAAGATGGGGGTCAGATGAGCAGTTGGGGAAGGTACTTCAGTGCAGAGGGATTGGAGTGAGAAGGGTTTGTGCAAGTTTAAGAGGCCAGAAGAGGTTGTTAAATCAGTCAAGACAGGCTTTTAGTGAATATGGGATTAGGTTGAGAATATAAGAAAACAAAAAAGGAGGTGACAGAAGAGGGAGCAGGAGTTTATAGGAAATAAAGTCTGGAATACTTTGAATAAAAGAATAGGGCAGAGCCTTGCAGATGTCTCAGATCTTTGATTCCAGACAAGTTTCTGGCAGAGTATCTTCGTTTTCTGGTTCAAGATAAGCTTGATTAGAGCCATTTGAGCTCTAATCTAAACTGAGCGATATTGTCAAGCATACCAGCAACTCTTGTCCATGGGCTTATATGTAAGAATAAGGAACTCTTTTCCTGATTGATGCAATTGGCTGAAATCTGCAAGTTTATGCCAAGGAAAGATCTTCCCCTAGGGAACTGGTAAGAAGGCATCTCTTCCCACAGGGTCCTGAAGGTGGATGAGTTGACTTGTTCACAAATGTTCACCTTTCCTTCTTTGTGTCTGAGCCTGCAGGACAAACCAATTGTTGAATGCTTTCTCTTTCTACCAGACTTCCTGACCCTTCCTTTCTAGAGGAAGAATTAATTTTCAGAATCAGTTTTCTTCTTACCTTAGCTTCCTAGTCGAATGCTGCTACAAACCTCTTGGGGTCTTTTCTCCATTTTAGTTCCAGGATCAGATGCTGGCGCTGAGGTTAAATTCCAGAGGTCCCAGGAGGACAAGTGGGAACACACAGACCAGGACAGATATGAACACATGACATGTTGGGAGAGGAATGTGTTTTTTTTACTAGCTGCCAGTGGGGCAAGGAATTCTTTCTGCCCTATATAGAGAGGGAACACATGAAGCAGCTCAACTGGGCCCGGCAACATCTGCCTCTGCCATGGGCACAGCTTGCAATGAGTTGTTGGCCTTGGAGTTCCCTTCTGTAAAAGGTACAGAATTTGAGTGGCGGGGGAATCAAAAAGACCCTGGGAATGGGAGCTTCTGGGCAGATTTTAAGTCCATGGCGGAGCTGAAGGTGAAGCCTAAGCTTCAGTGGACTGGTAGGTTAGATCTTCTCCTTGTGAGCTTTTGCTCAGAAAGGGAGTAGAAGAGAAGCCTGGGCTTGAGCTGTCCCCCTGAAGAATGGCAAGGTCATCTACCATTTCAGGTAAAAATAACGCAAAAGAGATTTACTGAGGAATGGTGAGATAGGAAAACAAGAGCCTGGATTATTCAGGGTGGGAGGAAAGGGGAAGCTGTTCCCATGTGGACTGCAGCGTTTTTACCATAGGGCTTTATGGAAGCAGCTGCTTTATACAATTTTGACTATTCTGCATCATGACAGATGGCACTGCTGAAGAACCAACCCTTGTGAGAAGTCTTCTACAGGGGAGCTTTCGTGCTTGTCAGAGATGAAGAGCTGAAGTGATTTGCCCCACATTGTTCAGAATATCTGTGTTAGCTTGGGCACTCTCACATTTAGTTTTATTGCCCCAATCTGTGCTCTCCATGGATTCCTCTCTTGCTTATACAGCTTTGGGGAAAGGGCCACCTTTGTGTTGCTCTGCCTGAAACTTTGCTGAAGTCTGATTCGCTCTAACTGTTCCAACACTTTATCTTCCTCTGTAGCCGTTCTGTGTTTCATGTTGAGTGCTCTGGGAATCACAGCTGGATCTCACCGCCTCTGGAGTCATCGGTCCTACAAAGCAACACTGCCCCTGAGGATCTTCTTGACTATTGTAAATTCCATGGCCTTCCAGGTAAGCACTTTGTCAGTGTGCCACTGATCTTCAGAAGGAAGTACGCCCATGAATTCTTGTCTCAGATACAGGACACAATCTGATGAAGAGGTTCCTCTCTCTCCTACTACCGCTTGTTAGGAAAAAGGCTGCCCTTTCCATCCAACACTGCAGTGCTAGAGTCTGTCTCGTTGTCTTTACCTTGTCCTATCAGAGGTTGACTCTGAAAAGAACCCTGTGGGGAGAGGACTATTGGCCAAGACCAGGGGTAGGAAAGCTCTCCAAAGCAGGAATGTGCCTTTCCCTCCGGGTGTGGTCTCCCTGTGCTTGCACCAAGTGTTCTCCTGGTGTTGCCTTTGATGTGTGGCTGGTAAGGGGGAAGACATCTGCAAAACTCAGGGAGACAGGCTGTAGAATTAGCTGCTGCATAAAGACCAAGAACTTGTTGAGATTATGCAGTTAGGGGAATGTTGCTCTGGCTCAGAAGACTGATATTTTGGAATAATCATGTATAAATCACACCACTGGCTTCCAGAGAGTCATCCCAGGTCAGTGATATTTTAAGGAGAGAAGGGTTGGGCCCATTCAGAGTGGCACAAGTGACTGCAGGCAGCTGTTACGCACCTCAGGAGATTGCCTTGCCTCTCAGAGAGTACTAACCTCAGGATTGCCTAACGACTGTGAGAGCACTTCACAGTCCGCAAAGCAAACAGAACTGAAAGTCAGAGTGAAAACCCAGATTGGCAGGGCAGAGAAAAATCCTGATGGTCTCTCAGGTTTGCTGTTGTGAGGCAGCTCTAACAACACTCCATCCTCCAGCTGTCCTGAAGGCACTTCATACAGACTTGATTGTCTGTGGGAAGTACTCAGGTGGCAGACTGCAGCACTTTCTGCTAGAAGAAGACAAACAGAGAAGTATCAATGCTGTGCTCTTAAGTAATTCTCCAGAGGGTATAACTTTGTTTACACGTAATCAGAACAGGGTGGGGATGTCGTTTTTTTAGCCTTGAAAAACTTTCTAAAACACCATTGACTTTCTTCTTCTCTGTTAGTACCAAACCAGAGTCTTTCATGAGGAGGAGGAAGGACCAAAGCTGTTCATTCCAGCTAGTGGTCCAGCACTCAGCAGGGCAACAGGATGAGTTGCTGTGTATTGGCTAGTCCTGTACAATGACCATCTTTCAGAGGGTTATAGGGCAGAGGGGGAAAGAATTTGCTGAGCTATTGCTATAGGGGATAGGAATAGACAAAGATGAGAGACAGACAGATATTTCAACTTCAATAGGAACTAATCCAAAGTTTTACTGAAAATTCGATACCATTCTCCGTGGATTTTTTTTTAATAGTACTTTCAATGAAATCAAGAGAAGGTTTATATTGAATTTATCTCATTCCTATTTGCGGCAGAGGAGGAGATCGGTAATTTTTAAGGTCAGGAAAGTCTATAGACTGTCTTACCTTAGGTCCTCCAGAAAATGCCTGTTGGCTGCTCAGAGACCTGTGGCTTGTAATTTCTGGGAATGCTGCCTCTAGCTGGCTTTTCTACCTGCAAAACCTCACAGCTGCAGCACAGCAAAAGCTCTCCTGGTTTTAGCCTATAGCTGGAAACTCACAATGAAGAAGGCATTCTTCTTGGCTGTGCTTGCTGTTCTCAGAGACTCATGATTTTCAGTCCGGGCTGCAGTTAGAGTGGTCCCAAAATAAGATCTGTAGAAAAGATTATGTGCCAAAGTTTGCGTCAAGATACTGATTTTTCAGCTTTGAGACTTCTGGTTTGTGTTTGTAGACAGGGTGTGGTGAATGAGGTGATACCATGCTCCAGCTGCAGTACATGGTCTCTTTCCAAATTTGTGCCTCCTGTCTCTAGCAAGATGGAGAAAACCTTCCCAAATGTGGAAACCCAAGTTGTCTGTCAACTTTCAGACTGGGCTTTCTCATGTTATGTGATGCTGTGTAGGGTCTGGAATGTGAAAGAGACTGGGTCACAGCTGAAACATTTCCAGCATAGGTACTGGTTGAGTTTATCTGCTTACTAGATAGAGAGGGCAGCTGGGCCACCCTCTTCTGGGGAATGCTGAATGACCAAGCTCTGGCTAACATCAGTGAGGGCTGATCATACTTGGAGGTGGATGTGGCTGGAAGGAAGACAGCAGTTCCCAGTATTTGGAAACAAGTGAGAATTTAATCCTGACCTGTGTCTATCGTTGCCTTCTTGTGCGGCCTGCAGGTAAAACAATTTTATCTCAGTTGAAGGTGGTTACATTTGAGAGGGATTTGAGGAGCTGTGTCTCTGCTATAGGCTCCCTGTGTGGACAAGTCCCTCAGTCTTTTGAGGCAAGAAATAGGGATGCTTATGCCATTTCCCTACCTTCAAAATGTTTTCAGGGAAAGTCCTGTGTACTTAGGAGATTAAGGAATCTCTTGTGTAATACAGGTAATAAAGGAGTGCTTGGATCTCTATTTCATGTTTTCTAGGATGGTGTAACACATGGCTTTAAGTTCATCTAAATTTTGATACAAAGGAATGATCACAGGCTTATTAAAATCTTATTCTTAAAACTGGCCAAAACAATAATTTCTTAATACAAATGATAAAAGTGTTGGCATTTTCCAAACTGTATTGATTTTCTGCTTAAATGGAACAGCTGTGGGACTGAAGAAGGGTATTTTGGAGAAATGCCTTTGAAATGTTGTGTTTGTTCTCTTTCTAAAGAGGGGCCTTAATTTTAAGACCGTTTGTTTTCCAATGTAAAAAAAAAAAAAAGAAAAAAAAAGGTTAAAAAAATCGTTACCCCCCAAGTTAAACATCTGATTTGGCAATCCCAGGAAAAGCAAGGCAGGATGACCTATGGAAAATGTCAGGTGAAGGGAAGGGGCAGGTCAATCAGTCCCAGCTGGCACTGCACAGGGATAAGGACAAAAGACAACAAGAGCTGAGCATGTGAGGGAGGAACACTGACCAGCCAATGAGGTCTGGCTGCTGCAGGGGTGGGGAATCAATCAGAGCCAGTGATGCTGTGGGTGCTGTGCAAACCAAAGCCTGAAGTAGCCAATTAAAAGCAGAGATGGGACAGCCCATCAAAGCACCAGGGCTTCAGAGAAAATTGGAGCGGTGGAGCAAAGAAGACTCAACCTTTGTTTTAAAGGCTAAAAACCCCAAACCCTAATGAAAGATATCATGACTGATGTCATGGTCATGATTTTGGTCATCATGAACTGAACCTGACATGACTGTGTTCAGGCCAATAGGATTTAGGCATCTAAATGTTTTAGGCCTTTTTGTAATTGGAAGGGAATATCTCCAAGCTTGTCTCTTAAGTTTTCACTCCTGTTGCCTTGCAGAATGACATCTACGAGTGGGTCCGGGACCACCGTGTCCATCACAAGTTCTCCGAGACGGATGCGGACCCACACAATGCCATGCGGGGCTTCTTCTTCTCCCACATTGGCTGGCTGCTGGTGCGCAAGCACCCGGACGTCATCGAGAAGGGCCAGAAGCTGGACCTCAGCGACATAAAGGCTGACAAAGTGGTGATGTTCCAGCGAAGGTGAGTGATGGGGTCAGCCCTAGTGTGGAGCCATGTAGGATGGAGTAAGGAGCCTGCAAATGGGCTAGGGGCTCCAAACCCCTTTGATGGAACATGAGGGGATTCTCATGTGAGAAATGTTACTCTTAAGTGTGCCCAAGGCTTTGCTGTGAGGTGAACTGTGAGAAATGAGTTGTGCCCTCTCTCTGCCTACCCTGCAACATCTTGCCAGCAGCAGACTGAGCTTCCCACTGCGAAGCACCTCCACTCTTGCTTGCCCCACAGCCCAGCTGCTACTTTGGCTGGCCCAGGGCCCACACACAGGTGCCTCCAAACCATTCTTGGAGATGATGCAGTACACCTTCCAGGCCATGTCTGTGCCTCTCTTTCATCAGTCTTCTGGAAACAGTATGGTGAGAGAAGGGTTGAAAATGGAGATGTGAGAGGCAGTAACTGGGAAGGATAGTATTGATTCACTGGTGCCTCTTAGATGGGGTATCTCTCAGCAGTCTAGGGTTATACTGTCACCAGGGCTGCAGGGAGGAGGGACTAAACCCATATGGTAACCAACCTCACTCAGGAGGTTCCTAGTTCAGTTCCAGACTGATTTTTCTTATGGGCCATCAGAGTGGTTCAGCTTCCTCTACTCCCCTCCTTCTAATGTGAGAGAGCCCACATGCTCACCTGTTTGATGGTGCAACTGCCCTTTGCTTGTGCTTGGTGGGGTGTACTGGTAGGCAGCATCAAGTCTGCAAGGAGGAGTTTCAGCACTGGGCCAGAGCCGTAGAAGCAACCTTCTGTTGGACTCTGGAAGCATGGTGTTGCCTTTATTGGGAGCAATGTAGCTGAGAAGCAAATGAAAGATGAGGCGAAAAACAGCAGCTGGTGTCCAGACTCATGGTGATGGGGACATTGTTTTGCGCATGTTTGAGGAAACCAGGATTTAGTTTGAGTCTCTTGCCTGTTGATAGAACTTGGAGTCTTCAGGCATGGCTTCTGCAAATCCAGGGCAAAAGATACAAGGCTTGGGAGTGAGGCATTTCTGCATTTGATTTTCCCTGTATAGCTGAACATGAATCCTCCAAATGGATGACTGAATCATCCTTCCTGTCCTGTCTCTGCCACTGAACACCTTGCACCTGGTCCCTTCCTTTCCAGATACTACAAGCCCTCAGTGGTGCTGATGTGTTTCACACTGCCAACTGTAGTGCCCTGGTACTTCTGGGATGAATCCATCGTCATCAGCTTCTTCATTCCAGCCATCCTGCGCTACGCCTTAGGGCTCAATACCACTTGGCTAGTGAACAGTGCTGCTCACATGTTTGGCAACCGGCCATATGATCAGAACATCAACCCACGGGAGAACCCTCTTGTCAGCCTGGGGGCCTTAGGTATGTTCAGCATCTGTGTCTTTTGCTGTGGGTGGACAGTAGAGCAGGGACTACCCCTTGGGGCTGCAACTGCTTCTAGGAATTTCTGTGGATCTAGGTGTCCCCGTTTCCCCTGTATTCTCCCGTTCCAGCCTTTGCATCTGTGTGTTTCCCAAGCTGGCCAGTGAGTACCTAAGGGCAGTGGGGTTATCAGCTCCCACCAGACTCTCTCCGGGCTGGAAAGGACTCTGCTACTTAGCACCTTCTTATCTCAATGCCAATATTTTATTTGTCCTGCTCGAAGGTCTCTCTGCCACATTCACCAGACTGAAAAATGGTGTGCTGCAGTCACTGCATATCTATCTGAGATTTGTCAACTAGAAAATCAGCAGATGCACATTTTGACATGTTCTCAGGGCACCTGGTAATTTTGGAGGTACATGAAGATGAGACAAGGTAGATGCTCTCATGTGTTTGACTGAAATTTTGGGGACCTAGGAAAGTACATCTCAGGATCAGCATTTGCTCTTACCTGTTCTCCCAAGCCCAAATCCTCATCTAGTGCATCACTGTGCCTCACCGGGGCTGCACTGATGTCCACCACCAAAGGATCTGATCATGGATTTTTAGTAGAGAGGGATTTGAACTGCAGAGTTTCAGAGGGTAGGAGCAGAAGTTGAGGCAATGCCTTTGAGGGCATGAGTGCTGAAGCCAATGTTGACAGTGTCCAGAGCAGAGAGTGGCTAACTGGAGTAGATTGCTTAGTAGAAGTGTGTCTGCATTTTTCCCATCTGGATTTGGATTCCCTTTGGATTTGGCATTAGGACTGCCAGTATTGTAGGAGTATTGATTGCCCTGTTTTGCTGGGGACATGGTGCTGGTCTAGCTGATAGCTAAACCAATACTAGAAGATTTCTCGTGGTTGCAGGGGAAAAGCCAGGATTCCCCTGGTTTCTTGGTGCTGTCAGGTATCCAGGGCCTTTCTCAGTTCCTTGCCACATGCTTGTTTTCCTCTTAAGTACCAAAAGTCTTCTATGACTGTCACTGCCTCATTTGGGACAGACCTGGCATGCTGGACCACGCCTAAAGGAGACGTGGTAGATTGTAGATAGGTGAAATTGGTCTGAGAGGAGAGAGGAGCTTGGACTCAATCCAGAGTCTGTTACAGGAATGTGGTGCTTTGGGCCAAGACAAAGGGTCCATCACTAGAGCTTTGCAATGTCCTCTCCCTGGTTGTGTTTTTCAGGAGAAGGCTTCCACAACTACCACCACACCTTCCCCTATGACTACTCCACCAGTGAGTTTGGCTGGCGCTTCAACTTAACCACAGCCTTCATCGACCTCATGTGCCTCCTGGGGCTGGCCAGTGATCGCAAGAAGGTGTCCAAGGAGGTCATCCTGGCTCGGAAAATGCGGACTGGAGATGGGAGTCACAAGAGTGGCTGAGTTCCTGCTCCCTTTCACACACACATCCACACCTCTCCTTCCTCCTTTTTTTCTCCCTTTCTCCCTGACCCCTCCAAACACGCTGGACAAAGGTTTAATGTTCTGTTTACTAACTACTGAATAATGCTACCAGTTTGCTTAAGATAATGAGTTTTAATGCCCCCCTTCCATGCTGTATTTTACATGATGTATTTTAAGGTTTAGGACTCTACCTTTATAACGCAAGGCCACCCTTTCCCTCCTCTCCTTTTCCTTTCTGTTTTTTCTCTCCAGCCCCTCTAACCTGTCTCCTGCTTTACATCATCCCAGTCTCTCCCTGGCAGAGAAGCTGATAGGAAGTGGCCTGGGGAGGCCCATTTCAACTGGCTATATACCATTTCATTAAGGGAAGCCTGTACCAGCCAGATGAAGAGTTGAGCCAGTCAGTGACCCTCTCCCCACCACCTTCCCCTCAAAACTCCTGCCTCTCTTCCTCCTCCTTTCTCAAGGGCTGCTGACAGATGTGACATGGCTAAACTGCTCTCCCTGGGAAAAGCAGCCCCATCCCCTTCTCTTGCCATCGGAAAGAGAGTTGTCTCTTTCCCAGATGCCACTTGGGAAATGTTCTCCCCTGCTCCCCACCACACAGCCACTCTGGATGGGGAGAGAAGAGCACCCAAACTCTTTCAGAGCTCCAGCCAGGTTCATGAGTGGCGGGGGCTACGGTAACAGCAGTGGGCACTGGAGGGGGAGCGCTGGTGGCCTTAATTTCTTCTCCCTCTGGTGTCACAGCCTTCCTCTCTGCACTGCCCGTTGTTCCCTGTGCCACCAGGGACTGAAGGCAAAGCATGGCTCCAGGCTCTGCAGCCCTTTTGGAGAGCCACAGCGAGGAGGAGGGCAGATGGAGGGGCGTGCCACTGGCTGCCGAGGGGTGGCACCAATCTGGAGTAGTTTTGTTCACCTCCACCGCTGAGATTTTTGCCAGCAAATGGGACTTTGCCAAAATGGAGAGGGGGAGAAGGACACAAACCAAAGCTCCACCTCTGAGTTAAGCTGCTTTGTGTGCTGGAGGAACAGTGTCCCTGCTGGGTGGTAGGCAGATGTGTGTGCCTGCCATGCAGGTCCACATCCTGTGCTGAACACAGGGACTGGACAAGGGAGCCCTCTGCACGTGTAAGAGGAGTAAGGGTGTCTGCAGGAGCAGATCTTTTCATCCTCGGAGGCTCCGCTCAACAAGTGCCTGAGAAACACCAACATGAGGCCAGGTGGCACAGGGGGCTTGAGGAAGATGAGACCTCAAGATGAGACTGTGTCACCAGCGTGAGCTTCCTGCAGGCTTTCCTGCCCAGGGTCCACTGTGTTGGTTTGCCTGCTGCTCAGAGGGCGTGGGAAGAAGAAGCAGAAACAACTCCTTGTTAGTTCCTTATCTTGCCTCCCAGCCCCCTCAGCAAGCCATCTTGGCACCTTGCTCATTTGCCAACAAGACAGGCAGTGAGGGCGGCTGAGCCTGCAGAAAGGTCAGTTACATCACTGAGCTGATGTGGGCACACAGCTGGAGGGTGTGCTGGGGAAAAAAGTCCATGTGGGTGTTGTTTCCTGCAAGTTTCAGAGACTAGCTTGAGTTCAGGCAGTCAACTAGGTTCTGGATATCATGGCCTCCAGCCCCTCACTAGGGTGAATGTGCTTTTTTTCCCCCTTAAATCTCCCAATTATTAATTTTTATTATTATTATGAGTTGTAGTAATAGTATTATTTTTGTTGCTTAAATGCATCAATCAGAGCTGGAGGAAAGCACAAGAGGTAGCCAGAACGAAGTGATACTGGAGTGGGGTTTGCAGCATCTCCCTTTTTCAGGTGGGCCAGGGAGGGCAGAGATGGAGTGGATGCCAACTTCCTCACCTCAGTTCTGCCACGTAGCAGCCAGGGAAGCTTCAAGGGAGTGAGTCTCTGTAGCTTTGCTTCCTTCTGCTGCTGTGAAACTCGCCAGGAGTCAGGACAGCTCTGTGATGTTCTCCTTAACAAGAACATGCTTGTAACTCAGAAAATAAGTCCTTCTCCTCACCTTCCCCTCCCTGCCACCACCATGACCTTGTTATTGCTCAGCAATGGGACCCTTCAAGGTTTTGAGCCATCTGGGGTGATTTGGTCTTTAGCCAAGAGGAACAAGGAGGAACGGAGCAGAGAGTCCTTCAGCTCCTGGTTTCAGGAGACAGTGTTCTTACTGCTCTGAGGCTTTTGACTGCCCAGTGCTGGCTGGGGCAAAGGTGATTGTGGCTAGAGCTGTATCCTAGCATTTGAAAAACAAAAAGGAAAAGCCCTCCAAAAAAGGAGAAACACTGTTAGCTCTGTAATTGTGGGCTGACTTCACTCTAGCCTAAACCCCTCTGAGCTCGGGGAAGTCCCCAGAGAGGGCAAATTTGCTCCAGTCAGTAATTTGAAAGGGGTGTGGGGAGGAGAAAATGAGGGAATGATTTCCTTGTCCTGGTGCCCTTAAGGTGTAGAGTGACATACCCTACAAGCAGAGATTCATGCTGTAAAATGCTGCAATATTTCACGTCCTCTCAGCAGAGAAGCAGGGCTTGACATTAAAGGTTCCTTTCAAATTTCAAGTGCTGATTTGGGTCCAGAATCTGGAAGTAGAGTGGAAGTTGAGGAGCAGTAACCAAACAGTCCTGGTGTTTGTCCAGTCACTTTAAAGGTAGATTGGCAAATATCTCTGGGTGCCTTAAATCTTTCTTTAATATACATAGAGGTATTGACAGCTATTTGCCGGTTTTTTATTTTTTTCCTGAATTATGAATATTTGAGGGGTTTCTTAATTATTTAATTGCCTACATTGAACTGTGGGTGCAGGTGATTTTGAATGTATTTGAGTTAGAATTTTTGTTAGATTAAGAAACAGATACAACACTTTAAGTAGAATTTGTTTGAGATATATATATATACACACCTATAAATATATATATATTTTTGGTGGCATGTTTGTATCTTGGATGCGTTGTCTCTATGTTTAGGTTAAATGAGTCTGTGAAAGGTGGAAGCAGAGAAGGCAGCAGTGGGACCTGTTCCCAATTTAGCAACTCACTCATTGCGTGATTTGGGACAAAGTCACTTAAAAACTCTCTGTGCCTCAGTTTCTCTGTCTGTAACAGGGAGTTATACCCTGCCTCCCAGAGGTGTGGTGAGGCTCGCTGCCGACCAGCCGAGCAGAGGAAGGGGCTGTATGTACCACACACACCACTGCTGGCAGAAGTATGGACTAGTTTGTTTTCCAAAACTGTTCCCAGCTCTGCTGGTATTGTGAAAAGCAGATGTCCAAGTGTTGGGTATTCAGGGTAGGATTGGAAAGTTGAATCTGCACATTTTCTAAGCTCTGACACTGTTGAAATGTGAGTAGGATACGATTTTTCACAGCTTAGGGATTTCTGCATAGTAGTATCTCTGTTTTGTGTACTGGAAAAGAAAAACCAAACTTTTTGAAATAATTTCTACTAATATGGAAACAGACATCTGGTTGTGCTGATCTGAAATTTTATTTGTTCATAATAAAAATGATAAATGTTACTTTAAAACTTGTTTGACTGATGACGTGGTGGGCCGGGCTTGGTAAAACACAGGATGTCCATCAGGATGGGGAATGCTGTAGTTAGTTTCCAAACCCTCCTCCCTTCCAGGAGAACCAGGGAAAAAAACCCTCTGGCCCTTTAAGCACCATGAATGAGTGGATTATAATGGCTTTCATAGTGCAGCGCAGGGCGGGCAGGCACACCCCGCCAAGGCTGCCCCTGCGCCGGGGTTACTGCAGGTTAATTCCAGCCGGGGCCCCTTGCCAGGGCCGTGCGGCTGGCGGACACGCATGCAGCACAACACGTAAGACCGGCAGCCGGTCTCCCGTCAGGCGGGTTCATCAGCCTCTGCAAGGGGAATTTTCCTCATGCGAGTGCGCCTGTCCCTGCTCTCCCCACCCTTTTTGCATCTGGAGGGAAGTGAAAGGGGAAGGGGGAAATCCCCTGACCAAATCTCACTTTAATTGATAGTAGCTTCTCTGCTCCCTCACCCAAACACCTTTTGAACATCCAACCTTAGTGGTGAATAAGGCCATCTCCGCATGGCGCCAACTTGCTCCATGCCCTAGTGGGCAGAGGGGATGGCCTTGTTTGTGGCAACTTTGCCACCTGTAGCACGGCGGGACCCCTCGTCCAGCCCATGTTTGCTGGCACCACTGGACCCTTGCAGCTGAAATGCTGAATTCCTTGGCAAAACAAGCCCACACTTTGGTTTCCAGCTGCAGCTACTGCTGCTGGAACGCCCTTTGAGTGGGAAGACCAGAGCCAGTGCACTGCAAACTGGAGCATGGGGGAGAGTGCCTTAGTGGGGAGGCAGAAGAGAGTTATTCAGGAGGAAGGTCAAGGCTCTTCTAGCAGCTTTGTTCTTCCACCTGGTGTGGGACCAGCCCTACCAATCTCATGTGTGGCTGTTCTAAGTTGTGGGAAAAAGTAAACCAAATGCTCCTGCTTATCAGCTGGTTGCAGAAGTACTCCCTGAAAGTGACAGAGAGGTGCTGTCTCTGATAATCCAGTGTGCTTTTGATCCCAGCTATGTCAGCACAGCCCCTCCTAAAACAAGTGAAACAAAGAAGGCAAATCTTCAAATCTCATGATTATTCAGCCAAGCCTAAAAATAAAGTTAATGATCCCTCTGTCTGGATTTCATGAGTGCAATTCCGATCTCGGCCTCTCCTTCTTCGTAAAAGACTGTTATTAAATCCCCTGCCCAAAATACGTTTTCCTATCCTATCAAGTTCTTCAGCAGTGTCAGCTCAGCATTTTTAGTCCATTGCTTGAAAGTGTTTCACACATTGTTATTCCTGATTTCCTGTATAATCTGCGAATTTGAGTTGCAATTCCTGCACACCGTAACTTCGCTCCTCTGAAGGTTTCCCACCCACCAAGGAGAGTGGAAGGAAGGGAAGAGTTAATACACCAGCCAGCTTTGCTGGGTAGGAGAGGACAGGCAAACAAGTGCCTGCTTGTTCAGACCCAAGGGCGGGAGAGCAGGGAGGGCTGCAGGCTGTCTGGGTAGGGTTTGCTACATTTTCTTGCTCTGAGCACAACATGCAGGAGATGCCAGTGTGGCCTTTAGGGGACACCAGGTTCTAGCTGCAGTCCTCTGGCCAGAGCTGGGACGCAGTGACCACAGCTGTGAGGAGCCCAGCGTATCCAGCCCAGGACCCTGAGAGAGGAGCAGGGAAGGTGCCCTAGGCAGTCCTACCAGGAGCTGCCCAGGAGCAGGGCTGGGTACCAGCACTGCACCGAGCCGTGGGCTCCCACCACAGCGAAAACCCAGCAGCTGCTGCTGACCCTCCATGAGGAGCCAGGACCCCAGGAAGGCGGTGGGGACCTTCCGGAGGGAATGAAGAAAGTGGAGGAGACGGCACCACAGCAGCCCTGCACAGAGGGCATGGATGGATGGGTGGATGGGGTGGCATTTGCGGAACGCTCAGCCGCACAGCCTCAGCGCGGGGTTACTGCCGGTCACCCGCATGTGTGCAACAGCCCACGGCGCCCGGCCAATCCCAGCGCCGGCCCTGCCCCATTCCCAGTGCCGTTCCCATCCCTATTCCCACCCTTGCCCCCAGCCCCAGCCCCAGCCCGCCGTTGGGCTCGCTCAAAAAAGCGTCACGTGCTGCAGTCGTGGGAAATGGGAGCATTTCAACTTGGCGTTTAAAAATGAGCTCCGGATTTAGCTTTAAAAGTATTAAAAGTATATTTAAAAGAAAAAAAAAAGAGGCAAAAAAATGGTACTTTGATATGTACGTGGACACAGGTAGTCACACTCAACTGTGTACACATAACAAATGTAAACATCACGCAAGTATCAATCACAAGGATACTTAGATTTGGGAGGGAGGGTTAAAAATACTATTTTCATACATATGAAAGTTAGCTGTCTTACAATCTCATTTTGTGACTGTATATGGAAAGAGCATTACATGAAAACAAATCCATGCTTACTTGGAATTCTTAACTGAACAAAAAGCAACCTATAAAACTGTGTATTTTATTTCTTTTTAAACTACATGGAAAGATACAGCACTTTGCAGAACAAATAGTATTTCATAAGAGAGACCACAGTGACGACAGCTCTTGCACGCCACTTTGGCTTTGTAACAAAGGCAGCTGCTTGTTTTACTTTTTTGTTGTTGTTCAGTTTTCCTAAAATAGCTTTTTACAAAACTCTGGTCTTTATATCTCAAACAGAAGAAATGCCTAGCCCTTTGGAAAATGCTTGTGACCTTCAGCCAATTAATATGCTAAGTGGTGTCATTTTGACAAAATGACCGTAAATACTTCTTCCTTCATCTACAGAGATGTTTGACGTTCTGGCACATTTACACAGTTATATAAAATTAAAGGTTTCTAAGCGCATCACGCAATTCTGGTATGTGATTTTTAACATTCAGAAACAGGAGGAGACTTACACAATCACAATATTACTCTTCGTCCTTGTCTTTTCTGTTTGCCTAATTAAATATCACACATTTTACTAACATTTTATCACCTAAAATAGATTTGGCCTGACCCTGAATCCCAAAGAAACTATGCTTTGATACACTGTTCTTGGGTGAGCACTGGTAAGTGCATCATTAGAAAATCAAGATAATTAACTTAAAAGCCCTTTAAGACTGTGACTGAGGTCAAGATGTTTCCTCACCTCAAGCAGGTGATGGAGCATCAGGCTGCCCTGCACTCACCTGACCACTATCCCCCTTCAGCAAAAGTCTTACAAGATGACTTAGAATTCAGGTGTCTCTTTTCACAGAGCAAATATGATGGTGGCAGGTTTCAACTAACTTCAGCAATTTTAAGCACGTATGAAATCCAGTCTGATTAAATAAGCATCCTCTAGTCAAGGGAGACAGGGAAGCAGTTCCCACGGTGACTCACAGCAGTAATCTGAGATACCTGTTTTAGAAAAGGGTGAATCATCTGCTGGTGGTGCATTTGTGACTTCTATATACGGATACCTGGATTAGTTTTTGGATGCCTGTCTTTCAGATCATGAGTTTGGTGCAATGAGTTCCACACCTGGATTTTAAGGAGGAGAGCCCTCAACTCTACGCATGGGCTCTGAGTTCTCAGAATGAGAAACATGCCATCTGGGGCATCTTGGTGGCTTTGGTCTGTGAGTAAGCTTCCTACTTCAAAGTTAAGGAAGTTCAAAATGCCCCTAGAACTACTTGAAATTTGAAACTGGAAAATTTTAGATGCACTTGGCATACAAGAGCTCTTTTGTTTTTTCATATGGGAGGTGATAAACTTCTGGAAGTTGTTTTCATAGGATGTCATGGTGGCAGACAGCATCAACAGCTTCACCAAGAGTTAAGGGAGTCTCACAGTAAACAAGGTCTATAACCATATAGTAAAAGCAGAGATGCACCCTCTAACACACAAAACATCTAAAAGATCTGTGGACACAGATCGGAGTGGAGCAGACCTTGAACAGCCTCAAACAGATTGCAAACTCTCCCTAAACAGCCTCTCTGGTTGCCACTGATGGAAAATACGACATGTCAGAGAGGTACAGCAGGATGAGGAATAGTTGCCGGTTGTTAGCATGCTCTAAATTCTACTCTCATGATGGAGACACAGCAGGCTGGAATCACAGCCCCAGAATCCCACCCACCTTTGAAGGCAGCACTCCTCTTCCTTCATGTCGTTCCTTCCAGATCTTTCACTTCTTTTCCCCAGACTTTGTTTTTAATACTCCAAACCTCTGAGAGGGCTAGCCATCAAATTATCAAGATGTTTGATGGCACACAATAAATATTGAATCATCGGGAATGAAGCTCATAACTGAGTATGCCATTCTGAATAACAAGCCCATCTCAAGCTCATAAATGGGTATGTACTTTGGACTAATGACCACATAACAGTATGAGATTGGTGCTGTGGAATACACTGGAGACTGGAGAATTTTCAGGAAGTATCAAGGCTCTTTAGAACTGTTAATAACAATGCACTAGCTTTGTTTTAATATTTGTGCGGGATTTATTTTCTGTGTTTATGAGATTTTTCTTTGTCTCTAGTTTCTCTAATTCCAAATAAGCTGAGTCATATGCAGGCAGAGCATTAGGGGGTGTAATAGAGGAGCATCAAAAATGAAAATTTTTGTTTCAAAAATAGCTTTCATTTGGATTCAGAAAAGTGAAAAATTAAAGGAAAAACTACAAATTTTTTGGATTTTTCTGAAAACAGTCAAAAAAAGTGTGATCTCCCAGCTTTCTTGTGTGGCTGATAATTCATGAGGCAGTTCTCTTTTTCAGCCTTAAGAGTGTTTGCCTTCCTTTGTCTTTGATTCAACTCCTGCTTCACATAATAATATACATGATCACCACTTTTGCACAGAAACACGGCTGAAAAGTCTTCTCCGAGCAACACCCAGAAGCATTTCATTTTGAAAATACCCAAACCAGAACATTTCAAAATGGCCAGAACATTTTTTTTTCTCTTCTAAGATGATATTTCTGGTTTCAGGCAACGTTTCAATTATGATGATCACATTTTCTGCTGGCAAGTGGCCCCCTCAGTGGAATTTAGCCAGTCAGAAGGATGATGCAGGTTTACACCCATTGGGCTTGGCCAGCCTGGAGTCCGAATCACTGCTCATTAATTTCTTTGGTTCTTACTCTGCTGTTGGCTTCTTATGTGATGCTTTGCAGGCCTCTTAATCCTCCAGGAATTTGCACAAATGCTGCTTTCCTCCTTCCCAGGTTTTCTGCTGTGCTCTGTGGATAAAAGACTTCATGTTTCACATCCAGCACAGGGATGCCAGAGCGTGGTTAGAGATGTTGTAAGACAAACGGCCATCCTAGAAACTTTCCATCTTACTGTTTTATTTAGACTTTAGCCATTCCTGTTTCTGTGAAGTTCACACAGCAGATCCTCAGCTATCCCTCAGTCTTTGAGGAAAGCCAGACCATAGTATCCCATCCTTTGCTACTGCAGAAACCCCTGCCAAAGCCAGACTCCTGTGTAGTGAGACACTGAAGCACTGAAACTAAAGCACCCTCTCCCAAGAGGTGCATGCACAGGTTTGTCCCTCAAGAGACTCAAATCAGTTCAGATTGCAGATTTAAATACATAAGGTTTTGAATGGTTGATGGGTTGAGGTATGGTTCTCCTAGCCTATTCTATGCCTGCATTCTTATCTGGATGTCTTGCACTAGCAGAACAGCACAGACTGAGAATACATGCTTCTGCCACTGTAACTGGACACATTTAATTTCTTAACAGCATGGTACAGGACATACTGCAAGGATCACTAATTGCCTGACACATTTTTGCCAGCAACCAGTTCAGCTGAATTTTCCCTGCCCTGATGTGTTACTTTCACTCAGCCACAGTATGTGTTGTGCTGTAACAGATCTCCATTCGGCAAGAGAACCCCTTCTCCATCTCCTGCTCAGCCCTGCTCTGCCTCCCGGCAGCACAGTCACTGAGCTGGGGCATAGGCAAACTAAGCTTAGCCTCTTTGCCCTTTAGTTGCACCGTAAGGATACACTTCCCTCCCATATGGTCAGCATATACAGATACTTAAAACCCAAGTGTTTGCTTAGGCATAGCACATGGTGTCAGTGCAAATGGCCTCCAACCTTTTCTGGTCACCAAGAGATAGGGCAAATAACTTTCCTGGCCTTGTGGCACCAGCTCTAGCACAAAGGGTAGTCCCACACACATGCTTATAAATGTGCTGCTGTTCACTGCCAATGTTTAAATGCATAGGACTGCTCAAGGCATATCAAACCTTAAATATTTAAAGGGTCAGTCTGGGATCAGGCATTGCATCTTTAACACAAACCCCACTTTAGAGCACATTAGTCTATTAAATGAGCTAACTACCCCTTCCTAAAAGGCTACTGGGGAGAAAGAATCTATTCCTGGTCATAAGGAGTCCACGGTGCAGCAGTAAAAGAAGGCAGTGCTCACTTAGAAAGTGAGTTAGTGTAAAGATACTTACCCCCACCCTCAGTGAAAAGTACTGAGACACTCTAGATTAGCTGGCATAGATAAAGTACCTCCCAGTAAAAGCTCAGATTTTTAACTACTGAAAAAGTGCCTCCTTCCTCATGTATTTGCAAATAGCTTTTCCATATCTGAGAGGACAGGGTTAGGCAGCTCTTCCTGTTGAGGAAGATAGGGACACTGATACAAAATCCCTCTTACTGCAAGATAGCGATTACAAGAGTGCTATTGGTGAGAAACAGCCAGCAAAGGCTGAGAAATAACCTGGGTGCCGAAGAGCTGTTCAACTGAGGCAGCAGGGAAATGGGGGTGGGACCTAATTACAGTTAAGGGCATGACAGATAATAAATGGTTTAGTTGCCATGGCTGTCAGGCTGTCTATCATAGTGGCAAACAAATAAAAAAGAAGAGAAGGCACTTGGCACTGCAAACTTCCCACAAAGTCAATGCGGATCAGAGTCTGTCAATGACGGCTGCACATGCCTCTGATTTCCCAAATGACAGCTCTGCAGTAAGCTGGATAAGAAACTTGGCTTTGTGAAACAACCTGTAGCACTTCACTTTGCACTTAAATCCACAGCTCTTAACTCTTCACTGATATGTTAGCATGGCATTTTTGCACTTTCCTCCTGATTTATACTTTTTATCACATGAACCACAAATTCTGTTTTAAATTTATAATTTTGTGTAGAACTTCTGAATGCTGTTGAAACCTAACAGAAAATGTCAGCAATGTAGAGACATGTAATGTATGCTAACCTACACATCTACCACCCTCACCTTAAGAGGTGATAGCTACCCAGTTAGTCATCAAGCAAAGCAGCACAACTCTTCCAGTTTTTTCCACCATGTTATGTGGTGAATGAAGTTATTCATTCAGAGTATTCTGCATTTTGGTTCCTCCTAAAAAGCTGACGACTCCTGTTTCCTTGGTTACATTAATCAGATACCCCCCCGTGCATCCTGGTTCCCCTGCTGCTGACTTCAATGGGTATCAGGGCATCAGGCTCCTGGCAGATCAGACCGACTGGGTTGTCCCTGTCTGCTTCAGTTGCACTGAAAGGCAGTCCTCCTGGTAGGATGGGGAACAAGATCACAGTGATCCTGCAGTAGGAAAGGATCCATACAATGCTGATCAGGAGCCCACAGACTTCTCTGATACAGTGCCCTTTTACCCAGCCCTTATTCCCAGCCACTTTGGATGCTCAAGTCAGGAACCTCTTCAGAGGGTCAGACTCCATGGAGGGGAAAAGACAATGCTGGATTTAGGAAGAGTTTCAGAGCACTCACCCCTTTCCTCTGCTGTGGACACCCAAGATGACAAACACTCCTTTCTCCAGGTTTGCCAGCTACACATCAACTGCAACCCAGACTTCTTTTGGGACCTTTACTGTTCATTCAGAAATGTTGTTTCCTCTTTCAACAGGTGGAGACCAACACTCATCTTGGTGAGACCAGGGGAAGGCAATCAAGAGCACTAACAGAGCCACCAGTCTGAGCCAGTGCTGCTCAAAAAGGAGCCAGACTGAGACCTGCTGAAGGAGCAGACTCTCATTAACCATATGTATAGGACAGCCCCAAGTGAACGTATTCACAAGTAACCAACACTGCATGCCATATGCCTAAGATCCCAGAGAGCTCTATCTTGGTTTGAAAGCTTGGGCTACCCTGCTCTGCAAAGCTCCCATATAGGGCAGAGATGTAAATTGCTATCTGCTGGGTGCCATGAAGTTACACTGCTCCTCTTAACCCTTCTAGTGTCTACAAGGAACTCTGTTCTTCATCAGCAGACAGGCTGATCATTGTAGCACAGCTGTCAAAGGAGGTCATTGCTCCATGTATGAGAGAGTTGGACCATCAGAAAAAACCTCTGCATGTCCAGATTCAATTCTATGTAGTGGTCTACCTGAACTTGTATGTTTCTATAAAGGGAGAAGAGGTCCAAGGAACAGCACAGGAAGTGGGAGACCTCAAACAGCCTGCAAAAAACACCTCATGCCACAATATCATGTGTTCTGCAGAGGACATACACCTTTCACACCTCAGTAAAGTACTACCTCTGTGTACAAGTCTGTATATGTAAGTTCTGTATGTTTCTGTAGATCCAGATGGAGAAATAGTGGCCAGAAAATATCTCAGGCCAAAGTCAAGATAGATATATGGTAAGAAGATATGTGAAAGTTTTCCAGGGCCTGATAAGCTTTGGAAGTAAGAAATCCTGGTGAATTTTCAAGAAATGATCAACTTAGACCACCAGTGTTTAATGCTTTACAAGACTGCCAGCACATATTAGCATCTGCAACAGATTGTATAACTTGGATCACACCCACGAAGGCAATGACTGCTCTATGCAGATTAAGAATACAGTTATGTATACAGGTGGTGAAACAAACTTCCTTCTGAAGGAATTTCTAAACACCTACCTAGAAGGCAGTGGTGCATCAGAATGACCTTCTGCTTCTGAGTGTGCACAGCAGGGTTGGCCTGATGGCTACTCCTGCTAAGGAGCAAACACGAATGAGCGGTATGTCATGTAACTAGTTACCTGCTTTTACTAATCACACCTTGAGTTTATTAACAAAGGCAGGTAACAAATAAGAGATATTTTAAGAAATAGCAGTTGTAATCTGTGGTTTTTCCCTGAACAGTATTCCATATCAAGGAAAAAGGAATTTATACCACTTGTTTGGGAAAAACATGCTAAAGACAGTACAGTACTCATACTTCTTCATGGTGGGACCTGCAGACCCACCTAGGACAGACAATGTCAGCACAGGACAGTTTCTCTGACCAAACAAGCCATGATTGTGGAAAGCCCCTCCTCCTGAAATGTGCTATAGGAAATTCAGTCAATTTCAGCCCTGTGGAGGTACTTGACAGGAACCATGTGCCTGTTTGTAAGGGCAAGGTCTGTTCAAAGTGAGAAGGTCCCATGTAAGAGCCAGCTAAGTACTTTCTGCTCCATCTTCTACGCATTGTCTTCTGTGCATGCTTTAATGCATGGCTGGGGACCATGAACTGGCAGCCCCAACTCTACCACTTAGTCACTTTACAGACGGGGCATTGCTCAAGTCTGCCGTTTTATCATAGGCAAGGACTTGTGGCTGTCACAGATGTCCAGAGATGCAAACTCAGCACTTCTAATGCAGAAGAGTAGCAAGTGTTGCAAGTCACACTGCTGCAAATAAACAAGACCCAGGACATTTTATCTTGTAAGCCTCCCCCTTAATTTGTCTCCAGGTAACCTGCCTTTCCATGTCTCCAGAACTGTCAAGTTGGTACCTCCAATTAAGGAACAGCCAGATGTTTCCATCTATAAACAAAATGTGAGGTTGTTTGAGTAACTATTGCAACAAAACTAGCTTTATTGAGTCAGACTAAAAGTATCCTCTGACTAACCACAGGCAGCAGCAATTGCTTTGAGCCTTATAGAAGAACAGTCAGATTACATCTGGACCCCTATTTTTAATAACTACCAACAACCTCACCCTCTGTGAAGCGCTCCTGCCATGTAAGTGCTGTGAGGTTTGAGCAGATCACACGATCTTGTAGCTCCTACCCTGCAGAGAGTTTATAACCCAAGAGGCAAACCCCTCATATGCAGATGCAGGCACAGAGCTGCCTTGCAAGAGCCAGCCCAAGGCATTCATGGCAAAGCTGGGAATCAAAGGCAGTCTCTTGCCACTAGGTCATATTTTCAAAACTATCTGTCCTAAATATGATGGGAATGATTAAACTAAAGAAACAAAGGCTTTGACAGATGAAATTTCCTTCCAGATTTTCTGGTGCTGTTTCAGCTTGATCACTGAAACTCCTCATGCACACCTGACCTCTGCATGTGCACGAGCACAGTGCTGATACATGCCTAGTTGAAACACCATTCAAGCAAAACTTTCTGCTTGGTGAACATATTTCCTGTTCTCTCAAGTAACTCTTTCAATACCAGCACCATCATGATTTGTCAAGATACGGAGCAAAGTTTTTCCAGTGTTTCTTTCCCCGCTCCTCCTCCTGCCTCCCGCCCCCGCCCCATTGTCATCACTGATGAGGTCCTGGCTTTGAGAGCTTTCTGGGTACAGGCAGCCAGAGCTGGCACTCCCGGGCAAGCTGTGATCAGCAAACATTTGCAATCAGCAGCTGACTTCCTGCTGTCACCTGCCTGCACAGGCAGACAATGAAACGCTTTGCTTTTGTGACCTTCTGAGCCCACACATTGCCTACTGCTGTTGGATTTGATTAGTATTCAAGTAAAAGCAGTCAAACTGCACATGATCGAAGAATGGGAGAAAGTGAGCTGGCTCAGCTATGCTTTAATGTTATTAGTCATGAATTTTTACTCAACGTTCTCAAGGCTTGCTTTCCTTTTTCCTCTTATCTCTTTCATCTGCATGAAACATGGGTGATATCAGCTCCTGCTGAGATGGCCCTGAAAACTTTGCTTAGCTTTGATACTTCCCCATCTACCTCAGACTTCAAGGAAAGCCTGGGGGGTGTCAGCACCTGGAGAGCTAAAGGACCTCCTTTCCAATCCTCTGAATCAGCACAAAAACACTGTCAAATCCTGACACTTCAAGAAGAAGGCTTCCTACTTCAGAAAGCAACATGGCTTTATCTCTGTGCACCAGCAAGTAGGGAGGCTGACTGTGTGGCTCCAGTGCCCTCTAAAGCTTCCAACACGCTGCTGCCAGCGACCCAAACAGATGCCACCTCTTGTGGCATTTAGGAAGCCTTAAGGTATCAAGTGAGAGTTCTCCAAGTCTGTATTGCCAGACAGAAGCCAGCAATAGATTATCTCCCATCTCTTTAGGACTTTAATTGCAGTGCAGATGGAGTGAGTGAGGGAACTGTATGAGGCAATTTATACACCTGCTCAAGTTAAATTCCAGTGACATCCATTCCCTCTCCTCAGAGAAGCGTGTCTGGTCTGGTTCTTTATGCAACAAGGTGAGCATATCAACTTTTTCATCAATGGGGTAGAAATTTCTAACTCCCCTTTCCCTCTATTAGTCTCATGAAGATTAAAAAAAAATGTGCTTTTTTCACCTGATGCATAAAACATGAACTGTACTGGAGCTCAAGAAATTAGGATGCTTATTCCCACTCTGCCACTAATCAGATAAGCAGCCTCAGCCCTGTCTTCCTGTTCTTTCTTCATAAGAAAGAATAATCCCCACCACACTGAGTCTTATGCAACAAACCCTTGCTGCAGCCTGTGATACTGCTTTACCCATTAAAGAAAAAATTGGGCCTATTACAGATGGCCAGAGGCTTAGCAAAGCAGTTAGTTTTGAACCTTCCCACAACCTATTGGATTCTACATTCTTGTTTAAGATCTTTTTGCAGATGAAGAAAAAAGCCAATTTCAGATCAAAAGGCCCTTAAAAATTTCACAACATTAAGTAATAAAAAGGTTTGCAACTGATTTATTTGCTTAGTGATGAAACAGCAGAGGATACAGCCACTAGAAGCCTTTCAGATTGAATCTGCTTTTCAGATATCAGAGGAGATATGACAGCTGTTCACATCTAGTAGGAGTCTCTATAGACACTGAAGATCAAATCTGTAATTTTCACTCAGACAGGACATCCTGTCAACCACTGCTGGGACATGGTCACACTAAAAGAAAGTGCCAGATTTTCTGTTTGCCTGTTAAGCACCAGAGTTTCTGAATCTTTGGCTGACCACGGAAACCTCAGAACAGTAAACTTCAGATAAGACTGATGCTGGGCAAAGAGCTGATTGGCACAACCCACACTCTCTGACACGGGAGGAGCAAGGGGTTACTTAAGTGAAATGTCCTGACCAGGCACTGCCAGCACATGAACACCCACTAAGGCTGACATCACTCAACCAAGATAACAGCTGAGAGACAGACCTCATCAAAGGATGACCTCAGCCTCCAGCACCTCAGATGACACTTCTTGAAGCTCTGACCCTCGATGCATTATCTGTGAGGTCATCAGATGAGAAATATTCCTGACTTGGCCAAAGAGATCCCACAGCAGACCTGCTCAGGCATAGGGAAGAGCCTACAAATCAACTATTAAGATGTTCAGAGACATGAAAAACAAAGCTTGCCTATGCCTCTAGAAGAGGGCACAAAGGCACATAAAATAGCAACTGTGTCCCCCAGAACTAATTCATAAGCTTCTAGACCCTGATGATATCCCAGCAACAAGCAGAGAAATGTCACATGGGAGGTGAGGCTGCCTCATCATCATCAAAACAGGGACTTTCAAAAGCCTTCATTACATGTAAGGCTACGGACAAGGGCACTGCTTTCCTCAACAACAGTGGACTCTAAACTGTGAGAAACACACATTCTGGAGCCTCAGGTTTCCAGTATCAGAGTCAAAATCTTCCCAGAGCATATAGAATTACAGGAAAGGGATAGAAACAAGAAAAAAATAAAAAAGATAAATCTCTTCTCAACAAAGTATGGTTTCCTCCCTGAAAGCAGACCATGTACTGCTTTGCTTTGTACCCTGTCCCCAACACAGTACCAGTTATAACAAATAGTTTCCATTTGCTTCCCCTTTTCTCTAGGAGCTGCTTTACCAGCCTTAAACAATGGCCTAAGCTACAAGCAGAGTTCAGAGGCTTAATCTCTAAACCTGCACTACAGTTTTGCTGCAGTCCATCATTTCCCTAACACATACTATCTACTACACACTCACATTTCCCAAATAAGCTTTCAGAAATTCTTGTCTCATCAGGTTCCTTTTATAGACAAGTGCCACTCCTTAGCTGCCCTCTATTCCCCATAAGTCTCCCCACCTGGAAGGGAGAGCAGGCATAAGGGGTCATGAGGGGTCAGTCCACCTTTCCTTAACAGAGAAGTTACAACCTTGTGCTAATTTCAGTACAAAATCACCAAAAATGCATAGGCTGAGACCCTAACTATTCCTGAAAGAAATTTATTAATATATTCGATTGAGCACAAGAGAATTATCCACCATCTTAGCCTTGCACAGAGGACACCCAAACCAAGGTTTATATATACAGGAGATTTTGGAAATCCTGCTAAAGATACTGTGAAGCACAAAGTTTTCAGAGGGCAGGGGGTCTGTTTTTTGAGTCGGTTTTGTTTGTTGGTTAGTTGGTTTGCGGTTTTTTGTTGAGTTTTTTTTGGGGGTAGTGTATTTTTTTTTTCTGGAAATCAGAGAGGATTTGATGACTGTGGGTTTTTTCCTTAGATATTTTTGAGTTCTGCCCTTAGAAACTTGCTAGTTCTTTGGGAATTTTAACTTTTGTTCTGTCAAGATAACCCAGCAAAGTGGGAGGGAGAACATCTCCAAAATTAGCATTTAGCTGATGGTACAAACAACGTATTTGGGGCGACCTTCCCCCTGTTATTATAGGGCTTAGCACATTTTCAATGTGTGTGCTTTGACTCAGTTCAGATGAAGACCCAGCAGTGTCTGCTAGTGGTCCAAACCAAAAGAGTCACTCAGCTCTCAATGTATTTTAATGCTCTCCAGTATTTTAATGTACATCTAGGACACACTGGGGCTGAGGTCACAAGAGGGCATGGCAGTGGACACTTGCCATTTGTTGGGATATTAAGGGCAAAAATCTGAGAGGACTGAGTGATTTTATTGGAGGACCTACAACTTTCCTTGTGACACATCGGACACTTGCTCCTTTGGTGTTTGGGAAAGATGATGGACATTATAGGATGCTACTAAATTCTCCTCTACTATATCATTAATGTAGGTGATTTGGGAGAGAAGGGAGAGAGACCCCCAGTGTGGTGGAAATGCTGACAGAGTCCTGATCTCCAGATCCTTCCTCTGAGAGGGACTTTGTTCCTGGGGTCAACTTAGCAAACAAGATGCCATTTGATTAGTTAGTTGTTTTCTGGCAGTAGAGCCAGAAATTATTGCAAACTGCTCTGCCTTTGGCCAAACATTTGACAGATTGCCACATTATGTATTTATTAAAGGAGTGAAGAAATCCAAAGTGGATAAAAATAGCAAGGCTTAGATTAGAAAATGGCTGGCAAATGAGTAACAGAGGTTCGTTATTGCTTCAGGATACCTAGTGTTGCCAGGAAGATCCTGCATGGTGTGGATATGGGTCTGCTAAGCTGGGTTTTCAAGAATTTTTAGTCAAAAGGGAGTTTTCCTTAAGAACTGATGCATCCTACCTCCCATAGTGTTTCTAGTGGGTAGTTAAAAATGAAAAAGGGACAGGAGGGTCCAGTCTCCTCAAGCCTTTGGGTTTTGCTGCCTCTTCAGATGGATCAAGAGTATCCATGTAATGGAGGTACCAGTTCCTTCTCTGGTGCCAGTGTGGTATTAGTCCTGCTTTCTGAAGAGTTGCTCTCTGAAGAGAAACACCACAGTTGGTAAAAAATTGCCCTTTGCGATCCAAGATCTGGAGCTGACTTCTTTTTCCCACACGGAAGAAAGCTTCTAGCAGGCTGTGGAGACACATTGTGTCTGAGGTGCAGCGCTGCCACTTGGAGGGCAGTCACCTCCACTCAGAACCCAGATGTTACACCTTCAGTCATTCTAAATACACTAAGTGGTTTTATACACACACGCTTTTCTCTGTCACTTCTTATCACACGTCTGATCTGAAGCCAGTATGGCCAAAGGATTGTTCAGGTAAGTTATTTCATATATAGACTTTGATGATTCTATTAAGATAATGTGTGAAGGCTGCCATCAAGATCTCCATTGTTCTGAGTACTGTACAGTATCTATATTACATTCTGTATCTCCACGCTAGGATACACCCACTGTCTCCAAAAGCTTACAGTCTAAGTAGATACTTGAATGGGGAGAGAGACAGAGGCATGTGAAAGAAGAATAATTTATCCTTGATCAAAGGCTAAGCTGGAATTAGAAGAGCCAGTGTTCTGGGTGGGATCTATTATCTCCTCTTAGCATAACCACCTACCAATGCCTGACATGGTAATTTTATTTATGCTCATAATAAAAAGCATCCCAGAAACAAGCCACGCATAATTTCTGAGAACATTCTGTTCTTTTCCTGGTTACAATCCATGGGTGGGTAAGGGCTGTTCCATCAGCTGCCTGCAAGGCTTCGGACGTAGCAACAGCAAGTGGACCGTGGCTGTTAGAATGACTCCTGTCATATGCAATCATCTACCAGCACACCCTGCGGGGCTAATAAAAAAATCCCTTCACAGAATGCGCAGTGTGCATTATTAGCTAAAGTAAGAGCTGAGGCAGCATCACCATCCCTGAGCTGGACAGGGAACTGCAGGGCCAGTGGGTATGAGGTTGGTGCCTGCACTATCATAGTGTGTTACAGATTCCTCTTTGGCCACCCTGATGGCATGAGGTCTGACTCATGTTGCCATATTTCTTAAAAGTGAGGAGAAGGAAGAGTTGGACTCTGTCTCCAAACAGGTACTGCAATGTAATCTGACAACACAAAGTTTGGGAGTTAGCACATCTTTCACAGTGACAATGGGTAAGGATAAAGCTACCTCATTCTACATCATTGCAGAAAATACCACCTAGTGATGGATAAATATGAACATTAGTTTCTTCTAATGTGATGGTAGTGGTTGGGGTTTTTTTTCTGCCTTCTCTCTTGGTGTGGCAATGAATGCTTTGTCCTCTAAACATAGGGCTCATTTCTACTTTGCATGTGTTTAGGTAAAACCAGTAAACTTTGATGTTGATTTTCAGTCTGACACCAGATGCAGGACCCCATATAAACACCAATGTTTGGGAAGAGCTGACTTTATACAGGACCCTCTTTTGCTCCTGAGGTGGTGCCATCCCAGTGTACTGGGGTCCCAACCTGCAGCAACCTCTGGCCAGAAGCCAGGATGTTCTTGCATTTTCTACTGTAGGGTACCCCCCTCTCAGCAGCGATATATTGTTTGGGTACCCTCTGCTCCCTCTTCTTCTCCCCAGTAGCAGGTTATACTCTGGTCTGTTTTCAGCTCAGATGTACCATATGAGATAACATTTTACTGCTTGCATCTGGGCAAGTCGTTATCTGTGTTTTGCCTCAGTTACCAGCCTCTAGTCAACAGCTGACACTTCATAAGTGTACTGAGAGGCTGTGCTAGACCATGTCCGGGGATGCTGCAGTGCCAGAGGTGAGATGAGGATGCCTTTGTAAGACATTCATACAAGGCAAACTTGACTGCTGTCAGTTGAGATGAATGAATGTAACTGGCCAGAACAAAGTGTGTCACCATGCATTGACTTGGCTCGGCAGCACCTGACCAGCATGAAGCCATTTTTCCTACCTCTGATTCAATGGTGGCACTCATAAAAGGTATATTATTTGTAGCCACTCTTTCCTTCACTCTCTTGATCTCTGGTTTTTAGGACTCAAAGAAAATCTTGATTGGAACACAGGCCATACTCTTAGCGTGTAACCAAAATCTCTGGTCCATTTAGACAGGAAAAGAAACAACTCTTTCAGAGAGTGTTGTGCTTCAATGAAGCACCTCTTTGTAGTGGTCCTCATCAGTGGTGACACTTTGTCCTGAATGGCAATATGAAAGCCAAGGGGCTTGTCCCCAACAGGCCAACAAAACTGATGCTTGTTTCTCAGGACACTTGTAAAAAAGGTCAGGGTTGTCCAACAACAGTGTGTCTGCAACATTTTTCCAACAACCATCAATAAAAGTGTTTCATGTTTAAGATTTTGACAGAAAGCTGGGTAGTGGCTCTGACAGCGATGGCATTTACTGGTGAATGATTTTGTGGTGCCAGTTTATCCTGAGCTGTTTTTTCATATTGGCTGTCATTCAGCCTCCAAGCTCATCATCATCACCATTTATTGGAACTGTCTGAGTGTTCTGGTGAAAGAGATGGTCCCAGTCAGTGCACATGACACTGGGGAACGCTGGAGCTGGAGCCAGATCCTGCACCCTGGGTTTTATTGGGAAATGATTCAGCTTTCCTTACAGCTTGCTGGGGGCCACCGCACCCTATGGGCTGATCTGATGATCACCTCTAAAATGCAGCCACTCCCAAGGTGAAGAGTAGCAACAAGTACTACACTGAAGGCCATGAGAAGTTCCTGGCCAAGGACAGAGCAGAAAAGATCCAGTATTTTAATGTACAAACACTGAATGTGTGAGATCTCTTGGGCAAACTGCCAGGACCCACACTCAGCAAGTTTTGGTCAACACAGAGAGGTTCTATGTGCCTGCTTGGCCTTGCTACCCCTTGTAATTTCTGGCAAGCCTTTTGACAATTGGGTGTTCATTGGAAAGCCCAATTGTTCAAAGCCCAGGACTGTCAGCTTGCTTTTCATGTGAGAGAACAGCATGTTCCCAGCCCTGCCATTTCCAGAGGAAACAAGCCCCAAGAGTACCTTAAAGGCTTGGACACAAATAGCTCACACTGTATTATTTTCAAGCTGGTCTCATGATTTTGCAGGTCTGACTCATTGCGGGTAAATGCAGAAGGTTAGTCATGATAGTCATCTGTAGGCAAAGAGGAAGGACTTCAGTGGACTTACCCCAGGGCAGTTTTTATTGTTTTTGTAAGGCAAAGACCTGAGCCAGATTTGCAGGTCCCCTGACCTTGGGGTTTGTCCCCAGAGCTGTGAAAAAGTGTGGCTACAGATCTGTACATACTGCTGACAACTTTACATCCATCTCCCTGCTGAGAGCTGATGAGCATTTGATCCTTTCTGAGCTAAGGCCAGGTGTTGGTAGAAGAATCATCGGCTGCACGGTGGCTGGTCTGTGGGAAGTGTGCACACGAGAGGCAGCTGCACTGTGGCACTCTGCGGCAGAGAGCTTACAGCAGGGTGCTGCTGTCATCCACCTGTGGGCACAGCCACCAGTGGCTCCACACCACTGCTGTGAACACCTCCAGTCAGAATAGTTTTTGGACTTTACCTATGCTGAGGCCTCAAGATACTTGGTCTGGAGAAGCAGGGAGAAGGAAAGGAGAATTTTTAAGCTTGGATCCCCTACAGATCCTGTTGTCTGTGCTGGACATGGCCATGTCTAGCACAGAAACATTTCCCCGCACCCCTGAGATCCAAGAATACTCTTCTGCATCATTGCTAAGCCTCAGCCCGGCTGCACGCCAAGCTGGGAGCACCATCTGCTGGCTTCAGCACGGTGGGCTGGCTCATCAGAGGGACAAATTACAGGGTAATTCAGAGCTCCGGGTGCCGCTGCACGGTCATTAGACCACATAGCAAATTAGAGATGAAAAAGATCACAGGGTTGCGAAAATCCCTCAGCTAAACATACTCCTGTCAGCTTCACAAAAGGGCCTCTAAACCAGTCAGTCTCTTTGCACCAGAGCTGAGCAAACTGACTTGGGTGAAGGAGATCCAGTTGTAAGTCGACTGGAGCTATTTACAGCTCCTGCAGAGCTTGTGAGCTCAGTTTCAACTAAAGAAGTGCAAACCATGTCACTGGGAAGTCTTCTTAACGCTTAATTCTTGCAGTTTTGAAGTGCAGTTGTGTTTACAAATATTCCTGATAAAAATAATATTGAGGGGAGCACTGGGAGCCTGAAAGGGAAACAAAATGTGTATCTCTGGTTTAACAGTGAACCCATTTACACAACACCCATATAGATTTTTCTTGGCATTCCTCAGGTCTACCAAAGACCTAAGGTAGCAATTATTTACACCATATTGCTGAACCATCTTCCTGCTTTACCTGCCTCATCCTCTGGTTCACAGAGCTCTATACATCTCTCTAATTCATAGCCCTTTCCTGTTCCAGCTACTAATCGTTCTGGACAGTATAGGATTCCTCTGCCCCTTTTTTTTTTTAGTTTTTGCCATGCCCAAAATCTTTATGTGCAAAGGCCAATGGCCAAGCACATTTCCCCCTTGAGAAGGAGAGCCCTCATGGGTGCTGAAGGGAGGCTCCTTTTGCAGGGCCACCTACATTGATGCCCGTGACATTTATACTCCATGACTCTGATCTTGTCTGTGGTGGCCCAAGCAAAGCTCTTTGAAGGATGTGGTCTGTGTCCAGGATGAGCAGTAGCACATGGCCTAGTCTCCTGGACCTCAAAGGGCCATCCTGGGGAGCTCTGTGGGTGCCACTCCACATGGGAGTCAGGCTTTTCTTCAGGGTGCATGAGGACAGGAACAAGGTGTGGCTGGCAAGTGGCCAGGGTATGTTGCTAGACCTGGGAGCTCAATATGGTCCCTCTCACCTCCAGGGGTTCTCTCACCAACTGCCAGGCGGCCAGGAATGTGCTTTGACTTGCTCAGTCCTGCTCATCCTAATTACACCTTCCTGAAGTGCTATACATAATTTCCCTCCCTTGCTGTCCTTTTTCTCCAAACTGATCCCACTTGTCCTTTAGTGGCACATCACCTCCTCACTTTCTTTTGATTTTCATCCCCAGAAACCCACCTCTCAGCAGTTCTGTCCCTTTCCCTCTCACAGCCCTCAGCTGCCTGGTTTGTGAGTGCTGGAAAAAGGTGCCCTGGACCCATACTTGCTTTCTGAACTCTCAAAAGAAATACTTTTTTAGGTCAACACAGCATGAGCCTGTGCAAGTCACTTCCTCTAGTACTGTAACTGAGAATATGTGATAAGGGAATCATAGCCCATGATTGGATGAACCCGAGATTTTAAAGTGCTCTAAGCTCACTTATTCTGGGGCACAGCCAATTTCTTCATACTACAGCTAAAGAGGATGTTTCCCTAAAGATCTTTGCCTTTCCCTTGAAATTAGCTGCCTTGAACATCAGACGAGTCAGATGGAGGCTGGGGCCAGTCTAGGACACAGGATGCTGGAGGTTTCCCTAAACCACTGCCTGGCTCACTCCAGGCTTCAGCTTGGCATCCTGTAAAAAGGGAGAAGTGGGGGAACTGTTTCACTGAAGCACTTTGGGTGCTAGAAGTGGAAAATGCTTTGTAGGTGTCCATGTCTTGAAACCCTGACCAAACCTCTATAGCCATTGCAACATTTCTGATCCTTCTGATGTGAAATAATTTTCTTGGTTTCTTGTGCACACCTTGAGCTTTTCTCCAGCAACTGAAGAACAGCCTAAACATCTGACCCTTCTGCCTTCCCCACAGCTGGGCAGAAGTCACTTTCTATGAGATGTGTGATGGATGTGTCCAGTTCCACAGTTCACTGCAGCGGACATGGATCCTCTGAGCTGTCCCTGCACAAACTGTAAGGAAAACCTAAGAATGTGAGTGTACATCTAATAAAGCACAAGAAGACCTTGTAGGAGGCTGCTTAGAGTGCGTCACCCATGCAGAGAGTGGCGCTAGGAAACATAAAGGCAACAAAATCACGCTTACAGGGAGGAGGTCACGCAGCCACTCGTGTGTCCTAGTGTGTCAATATTATCTTTAATGGCACAATCTCTGACTGATACAGCTAAACACAAAAATAAACAGGCACACCAGTATCTTTCCTGCCTCTTCAGAGCCAAAATGCTAAAACCCCCCATGTTTCCTTTCAACGCATGTCAGTCTCATGAAAGCTATTACGTTTACCCAGCCTTTATTTGGCTTTGTTTCTGGAGCCCCTTGACTGTAGAAGCAAAATGGCACAGGGCATGTTCAATACAGGATTGCAAGTAGCACTTGCACTTTCTTGGGGTGCTGGCTTTGACAGGCTTTAGATGCTACCAAGCTGTATTAGCTGTTGCAAAAGGCAAACATGCAATCAAGTCAGTTGAAATCTGCTTACTGCACTGGAAGCTGGACCTTCCTAAGATTATTCCAGCTCATTCAGGGTTGAATTCTGTGTGCTGCCTAGACAACAGTAATTTCTTTTGATCTCATGCCTTTTGCATTTGCATATCTTTTAACATAAGAGACTTTGAATTTCTTCTTGACCTTTTTCATGGCCACTTTGTTTTAACGAATCTGTCCTTTGGGCACTTTGCATTGACACCAAGAATCCCCTGAGATATCTGTGACGCAAACTTGGAATTATTACCCCAACTTCTTGACCTCTTTTTTTACATCCATCAGTTGCATTTGTGCTAGGGCAGAAGATAGCAAGAGCGTTAGAAGCCTTGTTTTTTTACTTTTTCTGTGATTACTTGTATAAGTTGTAGCAGTTCTTTTAGGGAAGTTCAAATTTTCTCTGTACTCTGGAAATTAAATGTAGACATATTATATTAAGGTTTTGGTTGCTGAACCAATTGCCACAAGTGGTGGTAGGTTTCTATCTCCTGTTATCCTCAAGCCCTGCCTGCCATTCTGGAAGATAAGCAAATAGTCAAACACGCACTGCAGCACTTACTGCAAAGGTGAGAAGAGATCTGTATTGGCCAGGGGTTCAGCTGGGGTAAGGTGCCAGTCCTCACTATAAAATGTATTTTAATGCTCTCTGGGTCCATTTCAGTAAATTTACAGATCTTTTGTCAGTAACAATAACAACATTTGAAGAACATCATAAAACAATTTTGCAGCCCACTTCTTTAAAGAGCTTCATAGAGTCGGCATACATAGCACCCTCTCTTAAAAAAAACATGGCTCCAGGAGCTGGGGTTTTAATGAGTGCAAATACCATCGGCCTTGCTGTAATAGGACACAGCTAGGAGGCACAGCTGACCCTGATCAATTGCTGGCAGCTGTATTTTCTCCTCTACTAGGTGCCCACAAACTGCCCAGCTACCCCTAGTGTGGAGGGCTGCCCTGGCTGGGTGGGTAGCACTCCTGACAAAGGAAGTGTTTTGCCAGCAGTGTCCTACATGCTGTGCCCAGCTTATGCCTGGCCAGGGCTCCCTGACCTGGACACAGCTGGGCGCAGTGTGTGATGGCCAAAGTCTGTCTGAGAGAAAATCTTTGCGGGGCAAGTTTCCGTCCCTGAGACTGTGTGACTGGGGATGACTTTCATCCACCTGAGGTGTCCCCAAGCAAAGGTCAGCCTCCAGCCAGCCCTGCCTCTTGGCTCAGCCACAAGGGCTTGGCCCTCTTCAAATCCTGCCTGGGTCCAGCCCTTCTACGAGGCAGCTGTGCCCCAGATGAAGTGAGTTTGACTGGTCTCAGCTCATGTTTTGGCTGATCACGTCCACAGCAAAAAATTCAGTTGAGAAGTGTGGAGAAGATCCTCCTATGGCTTTGGGACAGTGGAACAGCTGGTCATGTTAATCTAGGGCCAGTCAGGGTGTCTGTGCTAGGTGGTGTGACAGCACTGGGATGTCCCACATGGCCAGCAGGCACAGACTGGATGCACTTCTAAGTAGCTGTAGCAGCTGTTGGCTGCTAGACTGAGGGATAAGCCCTCAGTGAGAGACCACTAACCCTCCCAAACCAAAGACTCCCTCCCATGGACTTTATAGGAAACCCCAATAGCAAAAATTTAAGTGAGTATGGGAAGGTTTAGTCAGAGGCCTTTCTCCTGGGGTGAGAATGGCATGATGCAAACAGGAGGTGGGAATAAAGAGCAGGTCACCATGATGAAGAAGCAGATGGAGGTAGGAACTAGCCCTGAACCTGCTTAAATTCCTAGGAGCGACTGAGGCAGAGACAATGTTCACCTATCCGTGACCCAGGCAGCAGACACAGACAGCCTGAACCCAAGCCCCCATCTCAGAGCACCCAGCACACCCTGGCCTCAGCAGTGTCTCCAGGACAGCAGCAGGAGACCACATTCCAAAAGGAGCCCTTCCAGTTCCCATTGCGGGAAATGGAGAGCCAGGACAGTGCTGGTGGAGATTGAATCTAGTGATTACTTTAAAGGATTTGCTGTCTCTTTCTTTATCCCTCTCTCTTTTTTTTTTTTTTTGGTTTTTTGTTTTGTTTTGTTTTCCCCTTTTCCCTCCCTCTTATCCCTTTCGTGGAGCATTTGTCTTCGAGGAACCTGGGGTGTTCTTTTCATCAGTTCAATCTCTCTCTGGCACTTGAGTCCTGATTGGCTGAAGGACTTAGGGAAAAAAAAAATCTTTAATTAAGTAGATAATCTCTTCTTAGGAAGTTCTGCGGCTCCATTTCACCAACCCCCTTTAGCTCTTACTTTAGGATTGGTTACCCTTTGCAGAAGTTGGGATTCAGGAGACATACGCCTCTTCATCACACCAGGACTGCCGGGTCGAAAATAACTCCATCCCTTCCCTGATTTAGTTGTGGGGTGTTTTTTTTTCCCTTTTCTCTGGTGGTGGTGGTACCCAAGTTGAGGGGTTTTTTTAGGATCTCCTTTCTCCCTCTTCATTTGGATTTTATATTTCACATGGACCCTTATCTGGGCATCTTCTTCCTCACTCCCTTCTTCCAAACCTGCTGTGCCTGGTGAGTATTGAGAGCACCTCAGTCTGTGTCACAGACAGGTGCTCTTCCCAGATACCCTAAGGAAATTCCTCTTCACCTTCCTAAATGTCCCCTCTTTCCCATTTAGCTCAGCTCCGTCTTTAATGGAACCAGATATTTAACTAAGTTCCAGCATACTCACTGGCAGAGAGGTTAGAACTATGAAAGTTCCCCTTTCCCCCTGTGCCTCCCAACAATAACTATGGGCCAAATCCTGAGCTGGGGTAAAATAGAGGAGAGCAGATGCAGAGGACCTAGCCCTTCACTTCCAGCTGGAAAGATAACACAGCAGAAGAGCTAGGGACTTGTTTTTCCAGAGGCTCACAGCCAGCTTGTCTCTTGTCTTCGGTAATCAAGCGGGGCTTCTCTCACGCTCCCCAAAGAAGAAAGTCCCTGATTAAGAGCTCAGAGCCAGCAGGAGTGAATTAGATCCACAGGAGTGTCACTCTGCATGAGCAGCCTGAGATTCAGGCTCCTTGACAAACACAGAGTCAGAATTACACATCTGAAATTCATATATTAGGATATCCTGGGGAGAAACTTTTGGTACGGAGATTGCTATGGCTTGGTTTCCAACCACCTGAGTTCTGTCAGACCAGTTCTGCTGTGCACAAACCTGTGGCCATCTCCTGTGGACCTCTTGTTCTGTCCTAAGGGTGGTTTTATATTATTTTCCAGAAAAGTTATATAAGAGTGAGCAGAAAGAGATTATACTTGTACCACGTCTTGTATCATTCCTTGCAGAGTATATCAGTCCCATATGTCTATATGGGCTCCATAGGTATTTGTTCCTATATGATTTTTACTGAGAACCCAAACTTTATTTTGCATTGTTGTGATGCCCTGGGGAATCTGCAAAGTGGGTTACAGGCTTATCTCTAATGGCAAGAAAAGTCTTTTCCTGTTTAACGACTCAAATCTCCTGCTTTTCCCATAGTAGGTCTCTAGGCTTATTACCATGGATGGAAAAATCAAAATTACAGGAGAAACTAAAGAGCAAATGGGAACTCATTCCTGTTACTCTGGGAGTGAAATTTAGGTCCTTTTGGAGATTTCCTACTCCCTTCATTAAAAGAATGTGCAACAATTTGTATATGTCTAAATACTATAAAGCAGCAAACTCAAGATAAATCTTCCTTCTGGAACAAGAAGAGTATGTATGTTCTGCAGAAGGGCTAAGCAAGAGCTCATGCTGATTTTATTGTTGTTTTTCTACTCTTCCTATGTATGCCTTTTTTTTTTCCACTAAAAACAGGTTTAGAATACATTAAAGAAAAAAAAAATCAATATTTTAAAGAAACGGTTTCAAAGGAAAGAAATGTCAGTGCACAAAGTAGAGTTAAATACGGAAATCTGAAGCATTTTCAATCCAAAGTTGGATGTTTAAACTCCCTGTCTGTCTTTGAGAAGTTTTTATCTAAGAGAAAAGTTTATAGATCAAGATAGCCCTGCTTCTCTCTGCATATTGCTCATAGGTCATGAGTTCCCGAGAGAAAGGAAAATTGCATCCTTTATTTGAAATTATCATTTTACAGACACTGTTCCTTAACTCTTGAGGAGAAAAAAAAAAAAGCAAAGTTTGTGGGAATCATAAAATACTTCTGCTTGAAATTTGTGCTGGTTTTCTTTATCTGATTAAACAGCTTAAAACACAAGTTATTTTTTTCCTGTGATTTAATCACGAGAATTTGGAGCAGGTTGGGTGTGGCAATATAGACCAACAAAACCTATTTTTTATATATATGTGGCCACTTCCCTTCTCTGAGCATGAAATAAATTCTACCATTTAATTGACCATTCAACTAGTGTATTTCTAGATGATCAAAATGTCAGGGTTGCATTTAGAATCTAAAAACCCCCAAATAAAGATAACAAAATAGAGAGAAATGAAGGGGGGAAAAAAGTAAAGTTCCAAATGTTATTGAATTGCTGCCCAGTCTCCTGTCCTGTGGGAATAATGTAACAATCTGTAATGCAGCAATTTGTAAATGTTTCTTTTTGACACTTCAGCTGTGGGACTGCCTTTAGTTTCCAGCCTCCCTGGTTTTCTAATAACCTTGGGGAGTTCATACTTGAGAACGAAACTCAGATCCAAAAGGAAATTCTATCCATTTTCTGTATTTACAATAATGACAGTAAATATCTAAATACAATTTTCTAAAGAGCTGAACCAGCAGTACAGTAGCCTGAATGGGTGATAAGGTATCAAACAGACATTTTAATGGGAGATTAGATAAGGCTCTTAGGGCATATTAAACTGACAAGTGGGGTGCTGTTATTGATTAAAGTTTTAACTGAGATGGAATTATCAGAGCCTTGTTAGTATTTGATATGTGTAAAATATAATGGAACAGCTGCTTGGCAGGGCTCCTTGCTTTCAGATTCAATAATATTATGATAGAGAACTCCTGCTATAGATATTCATTAGCTTTGAGATAATTTCCTAATATCAGATGCAATGAAAATCTCTTGCCCTAAATTTGGTTTTTACCTGGAGACATAGAGTTGCAGTGTACCCTGGCCAGGGCCCTGCATGGGCTCGGGAGGGGGTTGAGGAACTCAATGAGTCTCCTCTCTCTACCAGCTGAGGTTTGAGTCTGCTGCATTTCAGTCTTTGTAACACTGTCCTGGAGTTTGAAGGTGGAGGGAAAGAGGTTTATGTAGCTAGAGACCTTGTGAGCTTTCTCAAAGAAGAGGAATGACTCCAAGTGTTTCTTTTTATGTGTGTGATTTTAAAAAGTCACCAAAGTCATGGGAATCGGACTGGTTAACATCCGCTCTGGATGCAACTAGCTAGTTATTTAGGATTACATTCTGCTTTCCTTTACAATGCAATGAAAATTTAGTAGAAATAAATATTTTTTTTAAAATCACACTGCAGAGAAAACAAATGAAGAGAGATCAGTTTTTGTAGTGATTCCTGTTTGCAGCACAGAAATGATTCTAGTGGCATTGTCAATACTGCACTACATCTGTGAAACTTGTGGGTTAATTGCTCTCTGCCCTCACTGGAGACTATACAGAATGGAGATGCATTTTTCTTAGCTAAGTCATATGAGCAAAGACAAAGCACACAGGTTGTGTCTCCATTATTATCTTTCCTTGCCTCTCAACAATAAATTTCAGCTAGCTTCCAGACACACAACAGTCCCAGCTCCCCTTCTCCTGAACCCCCTTGCAGCTGCAAGTGTTAAATGTTGGGGTGTCAAATGCACCGAGTTTAAATGAATCCTTTACTTGTTTAAGTCCTACAAACTCGCCCAGCAGAATGCCTGCCTGTTGATCAGAGAGCTCAGGGAAAACGTCTTCTGTCTCTCTGACTGCTTAAAAATGTTTAGAATATCCTGCTGAGAAATTGCTACTGTATCGTTTGCTCAGCTGCAGACGGTGAATTGGCATATCCTGATCTTGGCCTTTTTGTGAACCTTGAGATTTATCCTGGGAGGAACAGGTCCTCTGCTTCAATGCAGTCATGTCAATTGGCTCCTGCTAACTGGCTGGTTTGCCGTAAATTGTGAATCTGTGGTTTAGTATCCTCCTCCTAAAGCCACCCCTGCAACTGCTCAGATGTTCTTAATCCAAGATGATGCCAGCAAGGGTTTGAGGCAAATCCCTCTTGTACACTGTGAATTTGGGTTTTCCTACACACAAAGGCAGCAACACCAATGGGATGTATCTCTTGTTTTGGCCACAAAAGCAAGATAAGAGAGGACTTGCAATTTTCTAGTTCTTGCCTACAAAGGAGCATTTTACCAGAGTTTTCTCACAGCTGCTACTAGGGGCTCAAATTTACACTGACACCATCCTGAGTGTGGTCCCCATAGCAAAGCACTTAAGGTCAAGGCAAAGGACAGGAGGGAAACCAGATGGAAAAATGACTTGTTCATGCTGCTACCCAGTTGCATTAGGATGGGGACCCGTGGAGCTTACACAGTCTGATTAGCCCCAGGTTCATGGCCCTGTGTGATTCAGGTCACCCGATGCTCTAATCACTCAGCTACAGATGCTGTCTCTCCAAGTCCCAGGAAATATTTAATTAGCTGTACAATGCAGAAGCAACTTCCAAAGGAAAATTCCTCTGCAAAACAACCATTGACTTTGTGCTAAAGTACCCATGAGGGCTGGAGCACAGCCGGGTCTGAATCCCAAGCCTGGAACAAAGGGAAAAGATCTCCTGCTCTTGACAATCCATTCCCATTTTGAATATTTCCTGAAGCAAGCTTCATCAATACAGGCATGTTTTCACCAAAAAAAAAAAACACAAACAAACAAACAAACCACAAAAACTCAAAACCAACAAGCTAACCAAAAAAACCCCCAAAAATAGTTAGACTTGCCCTAGTGAAATGTTACAAACTCATTCCCTCAACTCTTTCTAAACTGTAGCAGCAAATATCAACTTTCTTGTGATTTTTAGCAAGCTAAAGTAATGAATCCTCCTTTTAGGGCTCTACCTCGGACAGGATCTCTGTGAGAGCAGTTCTAGCTGAGGTAAAATGGGCTCGCAAACTGCAGGAGCAGTTTTCAAGGGCAGGGCAACATCCTTTCTCAATTTGTCAGATGTCTGACGTCTGGGCACCAGTCCAGCCACCCTGTCTGCCCCTATATCTATGGCAGGGCTGCAGCACGGCTGCACTTTTACCTTGGCTTGGGACAACAGTGCCTGCTTCTGCCTGTAGATGCTGTGCTGGATTTGTTGCTTTCTCTTCCTTACCAGGAGACACCTGTAGCTCATTTGAAGCAGAACATCATCTTGAGGAGAGGCTTAGGAGCCCAGTTTCTGTCAGTGCAAATCAATTGTCCTGACCACTCATTCACCACAAGATCTCAATCCACTCATGCCACCTCTCTGGCCTCAGTGTCCTCCCCAGGGGATAACAGCTCTCACCCATTTTTCTGAAGTGCCAGCAGGGAAGATTCTCTAGAGACTCACCAGAGACAGTGATTAAAGTTATTTTGCAAACCTGGAGAGGCTGGAATTAGGTGTTCATAGGAGAGATCTCTTTTCTCACCTCCTTTCTGACTAGGGATACTTGGCTCTTGAGCCTTTACAAAGCATCAGTCCTTTCTGCAATGACACGGCTAAGTGGGATTCACCTAGCCATCCTCCAGGATTTGTATGGTGGTCACTGCACCATATGTAGTCCTAATGCTGGCTGACAGTTTGCAGTGACAGTTTCATGCTGCAGAAAGAGTTTGATCGGATAGCATTATCTGTGCAAGCCCCTGGGGATGGTTTTGGAGAGCAAGCACTCTGCCTGGCCCTTGAAGATGATTCCTCCACACCTTCAGTGGAAACACTAGAAAATTTAATTTTGGCTAGATCCCCCACCAAACCCAACCCCCCCAGGGCTCCCCACACAGTGTGCAGCAGGAGGGAAAGGACACGTATACTTGTGTTCAGCCATCAGTATAAGCTGACCAAGAGGAGAGTGAGGGCAGTCAGAGCTGCCACTGCAGGAAAACATGGGACTCTGATCGAGAGAGATACGGGGGGGACACAATGCAAAGGAGCAGCAGTGTGAGCTCCTCCTTCCCTCAGCATGGTCCAGCAGGGAGGATGGTGCTGGCACACAGTCCAGTTCCTGAAGCTGGGGGAAATGCTACTCTGAGTTAAATTGAACACCAGTTTGGTAGGATAAAAAGCAAGGTGGGAAGAGGAAAATATTAAAATAATATGGGGATTCATACAAAGGGCAGCTGAGCAGAGGAAAGCAAAAGGAGGGAGCAGTGAGGGGGTTGCAGCCTAGTACAGCCTGATTGAGGGGAGCATGGTGCGGGGAAGGAGATGGCACCTTCCTGTCTCTCAGGGAGCAGCAAGGAGAGATGAGGGAAAGACCAAAGGTGTCTGCAGCCGGGAGACAGGCAGACTGTGGGGGAGTGAGAGAAGCGCCCTGGGATGCTTGGCATTCCCCAGACCCCTCCACCATCACCCCCTCCCTGCTGACACTGTCTCTGTCTTCCAGGTCAGTGAATAATTTCCTGATGACGGGCCCCAAGGTAAGAGAAATCCCTTTGATCTCTGTTCCTGATTCCACTAAACCCAGGGAGGGAGGGAGGGAGGGAGAGAGAGAGGAGCTCCTCCTTCCCCCTCCTCTTCACCCAGTCTTAGCCAGAGCTCCCCTCAACCCCAGGTTTCCAGCAACAAGGCAGAGAAAGACCAAGAAAAACCTGTTACGAACTGCAACTCCTTAGACTGCATCAACCCTAAGCAGTATTAACCTGGGGTTCTTTTAAGCTGGTTGGGGACAGATTCTGGAGATTTGTCTATTGACAGCAGCTGAGGCTTTCACCTGTCATCTATTGCTTCCTGATGATCAGATTGGCACCAGGACCCACATGGATCTGGCTGGAGCATACTTTCTGTAGGCCCTGTAAAACACGCTGCCTCAGGGAGAACAACTAGAATTGACAAGACTTTGTTCAGTACTTTTGACCCCCCCATCCTTGTTCTCTTTCAGAGGCTTTTTATCCTAACCAGGACCAGTTGTAAAATTTACCCAGTTTTAGTTCTGGCTATTCCTCAGGAATGCTTCCAGGCTCCTCTAGCTCTTTCTACAGCTCTCAATGCACCAGTGGAGTAACCTTGCCCCAAAGCACTGGCTGTCCCCCTGAGGCTGCAGTGAAGAAAGAGGCAGGCTGAGGCACCTACTGGCCTAGAGCTTCCTGATCTCTGAGCAGAAGGCTCTGCCTCTTCTCGTGTTGGAGAGATAAGGGGTTCTCCATGGCAGAGGCTGGCTGGCATATCTCCCAATGTGGCTAACAGCCAGGAGTTCAGCTTTCTTTCCCTGGGAGGCTCAGGGTCCAACCCAGCACAGCAGGAAATACCTTTGCTGCTGCTGGTGGTGGTGAGCTTCACTTCCCAGGGAAGTCAAGCCTGGGAGACCTCCTCAGCTCCATATGTCTTGTCTTTGTAAAATGGCACGCAGGTTATTTTCAGTTGAAAATACACATCATCCCTGTCCTGACCCTGCTCTGCTCCTAGGCCTACCTCATCTACTCCAGCAGTGTGGCGGCCGGGGCGCAGAGCGGCATCGAGGAGTGCAAGTTCCAGTTTGCCTGGGACCGCTGGAACTGCCCTGAGAGGGCACTGCAGCTCTCCAGCCATGGTGGGCTGCGCAGCGGTAAGGAAAGCATTGGATACCACTACTGGGACCCCCTTGCTACAGGTTAGAGCCCGTGGCCTCCTCCTCTCTTCCCAAGTGCCTTCTTTTCTTCCCCATCCCCACTTGGGATGTGCTTCTCCCAGGAATCTCCCAGAGGGATCATTCCAGGAGAGCCCTTCACCCATCAGCTCCCAGACACACTGGGATCTAGCTCCAACACAAGGCAGCCTTGCAATGCCAGCATCACCTCCAGAGCTGCCAAACCCCAGCTTGCACAGGACTGCCCTTCACACAACTGCCTTCACACAAGGATGCACAACCTGACCTGTGCATGGGCTGCTGGACATGCCTTGCCTAGATGGTGTCCCAGGGTATTCCAGTGAGGTTGAGAACCAGCACAGGCTGGTGGTGTGGCGAGCAGAGGGATATGGCTAAAGGGAGCAGGAAAGAGTTCATCAGTGGTTGTGCTCTGGCCAAGAGGCAGGAGAAAAGCCTTCCCACAGCTTCCAGATGTCAGACACACCCTGGGCAGAAATCCAGCATCCTTGACCTGGGCCACTGCAGGGCATGGGGCTGTAGTCGTTGTCACTGTATCCCATTCCTTACCGGTTTGCAGGTTCCAGGAAATATTTCAGTGCATATCTGGCCCTCTAGATGCATATATGATGCTGGGCTGAGCTCATACCTGCCCTGTAAAGGCAGGACCTGGGTGTGGAGGAGAGCCTCAGGCCCCTGGTGTGACCGGCAGCACAAAATGGACCAGGACCCCAGGCAGAGGTGGACAGAAGTTTCAAAGGGGGGCCCTGAGGAGAGAATTGCAGCTCAAGTTCCACTCTGGGACCAGGCGCAGATCCCTGAATCATTCCTGTCAAGGTTATCTGCTCAGATCCATATCTTGCTGCTATTAAATGAAAACCAAAGGCTCAGTGAAATCAGTCAATGATCCCCACACCAATACTTGTGGGTAGGTATGGTCACTGCTCAGAGCCCTTCCAAGCAGAAGGTGAGGCTCAAGGGGCCTGTGGGGAAGGAACTCTTTGATCCTTGGAGAGGGTTCCTTCCCTCTGGGATGCGTTAGCAAGAAGTGGGGGACATTGGCTGTCTGTGCTATGTCACCACTGCTGAGCTCCCAAAGGTCAGCCATGTGCTATCTCATTCAGACCCTTTGAAATGACATGAGTCAGTCTGGATTAAATTTGGGAGCTTCTGTCTTTGTGCAGTTCAAGCCCAAACTAAGCTAATCGGACACGTAGGGCCTCCTCTTCACCCCACAAAACCCTCCACACTGCAGATCTTCCTATACAGACTCCTGCATGGCAGAAGTAATTTCTAACAGTGGTCTTGCCGTGAAATCTTTAGCACATCTGCACATCTGCTCTGTTTATATTCCCACTTGACAGCAAACCGAGAAACCGCCTTTGTCCATGCCATCAGCTCTGCAGGCGTCATGTACACACTGACCCGGAACTGCAGCCTGGGGGATTTTGACAACTGTGGCTGTGATGACTCCCGCAATGGACAGCTGGGTAAGGAGAGATAAGCTGCCACTCCTCACTCATGTCCCAGGAGGCAGGAGAAGCTCTTCTCCAGTGAGGCATGCAGAAACACCTCCCCTTCCTGGTCCCCGCACCTGGAAATAATGACCAGAGCAGAGCTTTACCTGGTTCAAACCAAAGTAATTCTGAGGAAGTTGGAAGTAAGCAAACCAAAGTAGCTCTGTGGTAGCTACCTCCAGTTTACACGTCTGGTGGCACTTCCAGTTTACAGTGGCTGAGGACAAGCTGTTGATGCTTTCCATTACTTTCTAAATGAGCAGGAAAGTAGAAGGGTTGCAGTTTCCCTGGTTCAAATCAAGGAGAACTCTATTCAAGCTGCTGGAGACAATGACAGTATCATACATGCAAAGGAGCAGATCTGATGCCATGCAGGTCCGGTTACAGCAGTGCTGACCTCAGGGCTCCCAGGGTCTGAAGGACCAGGGTGGCCACAGAGGAGAATGACCACGAGGCAAAGCAGGGTGGCATTCATAAACCTCTCCAGCATTTCTCAGCATGGCAGGCACATGAGCACACCCATGAGAACCACTGTGGCAGCACACAGCTTTCACACTGTTCATGTCAGAGTAGTACCCAGTTCTCAGTCACCAAGCACCCCTGGGTGTGGAACCCCAGGCTCCACCACGTGAGCTCTCCACTCAGCTTTCACGGAAAGCACTGCCATCTAGCTTGTTTGTTTTGAATGGAAAGAGGTCAATTTTCAAATTATCAAAATCTTTCAAAAGCCATGCCCTGCCCAGCCACACCAGGCAGTCAGTATGTGTCAGTTTATGACAAATTCTTCTGGAGTGTCCAGTATTTAGTAACTTACTCTACTGGCTAATAGTTTTGAAAGCAATCACTGCTGCTTATGTGTCTAAGGTTTGGGAATGCCTATCTCTAGCAGAGAAAGACTTTTGGGCAATGACACCCCCAATTTTATTGTCTCTGGAAAACCAAGCTAATCATGCTACATGTTTCCCCCCCCAAACATATCTGTTTTTCATGAAAATTTTCCATTGTGAGCTTAAAACCTTGTAAGGCATAGGAAACTTTGGGCTTGACCAAAACAGTGTGATTCAATTTAGCCATTGCACTGAATCCAAGTTGGTGAAAGGTTTCCATTCTCCCTTCAGTCCCAGCTCTTGATTTGGACTTCATCATCCACCTCCCATGACACACTCTTGCCTGTCCCTGGGAGAAAGGATGCCCTGGGGAAGTCTGGGCAAGTCCAACCTTCCAAGAGAGGCACAAGGCCACTAAACCACAACTCCTAAGATGTGCTGCCAAGGCATGTTAGGGTCAGGATGTTCCAGATTTCAAGTCTTCATAAATAATTTGGCATTTTCCTCTAGGAGTAAAAGAAGGAAACCATGTGACATTTTTCCAGTCAGCCAAGCTAACTTACCGAGCTCCCACGCAGTTAAAAGTACCCTCCACATATTTTTGTGCATTTTCACAGTTCTGTAATGACTCCTTTTTTTCTATAGGGTAAGTGGAAAATCAGATCCTTCTGAGATGCCAAACACCATCCTAAAACTCTGGGTGTGCCAAAAAGAAGGCCTTCTTGATACATGTGTGCCAGGCTTAGGCTGTTTCAGACAGAGGGGAATCTGTTCCCTCTAACCAGGATGCCTCTAGCAGTTTGCTAATCCAAGTTAGCAAGATGCTGTCCCTATAAATCACACTGAACAAGCTCAAGTCAGGGTTTGACAGAAGGTGATTGAAGACCCAAAGGCTTATTTGTATGGCTGCCAATGCATGATAATTGACAGCTTCAGAATCCTGCTCTATAGAAAGCCTGAAAATCCCTGCATGTGTTGTACAGGACATACCCCTTTGCTGCCTGCCTGAGCTACCTACTATCCAGGTCTCAGTAGAAATGTCATGAGCCCAAGGGGAGGGAATCTGAGAGTATCTGAGGTTAAAGGCTGGATTTGCCCCACAGCCTCCATTCCCTCCCATCACTTCTGACACCCCACAGCCAAAAGCCAGGCAGGAAAGGGGCTGGTTCTCTGACAGCACACATCTCATCTCCTCTCTTAGGGGGGCAAGGCTGGCTGTGGGGAGGCTGCAGTGATAACGTGGGCTTTGGGGAAGCCATTTCCAAGCAATTTGTGGATGCCCTGGAGACTGGACAAGATGCCAGAGCTGCTATGAACCTGCATAACAACGAGGCAGGTAGAAAGGTGAGCCTCTCTCTCCCTCCAGACCTGACAACGCGTTCCAGATTGGCTCTGACCATTCACCTTGAAGAATCACAATTTGCTGTGGCTAAAAACACGTCCTTAAGAAACAACTTCGGGGGGGGGGGGGGGGAGGGACAACA
>JAWWMP010000132.1:12906215-13106215 GCA_035047865.1 Dendrocincla tyrannina
CCCCCCCCCCCCCCCCCACGGGCAGCAGTACAATGTGATGCATGGTGGCAGCAAAGCTGCTGTTATTACATTGCTAATGGCTCTCCTGCAGTCCTCCTTCTCCCAGTTTCAGGAGGGGAGTACTGTGGAGAAGCAAATCTGTGAGCTTCAGGACTATGGCACAGAGAGGGTTGATGGCAAACTCCTCCACAGGCCTGGAGCATGTTTCTGCATGCACTGCAGCATAGAAGTGACCCCTCTAGGCTTTTGCTTCAATCCTCTCTCTCTGCTCACCCTGTAGGCAGTGAAAGGGACCATGAAGCGGACTTGCAAATGCCATGGTGTATCAGGGAGCTGCACCACCCAGACCTGCTGGCTGCAGTTGCCTGAGTTCCGGGAGGTGGGAACTTACCTCAAGGAGAGGTACCACAAAGCCCTGAAAGTGGACTTGCTGCAGGGGGCAGGGAACAGCGCGGCCAGCCGAGGTGCCATTGCTGAGACCTTCAGCTCCATCTCCAAGAAGGAACTGGTCCATTTAGAAGACTCTCCTGACTACTGCCTGGAGAACAAGACACTGGGGCTGCTGGGCACAGAGGGCAGGGAGTGCCTGAAGAGGGGCAAGGCACTCAGCAAGTGGGAGAAGCGGAGCTGCCGGCGGCTATGTGGGGACTGTGGGCTGGCAGTGGAAGAGAGGCGAGCTGAGATGGTGTCCAGCTGCAACTGCAAGTTCCACTGGTGTTGCGCCGTGCGGTGCGAGCAGTGCCGCAAGAGGGTCACCAAGTATTTCTGTGTCCGCAAGGAGAAACGGGAACGGAGCGGAGGTGGTGGGGCCAGCCGCAAGCTCAAGAGAAAGCTCTGACTTGCATCCATGGTCCTGTCAGCCCCTCTCCTCTCCTGCCCTCCCCATCACCCCTCGGCACCATTTCCATTTGGCATAGTTTTGTTTCATTCCCACTGCTGCCTCACTGAGGCTTGGGCAAGGCAAAAGAGCATTGTATGGGTCCCCATACAATGGTCTTGACCATACAGGGCAGTAGTGCAGTGGGGAACTTCTGGGGAGACCTTCAAGTGTTGAAAAAACATGGTGAAATTTGGTCCCCTCAACTCAGAGTCACTCTATCCAATGTTTCTATCTGATCTTGCCTCTGAAAACAAGAGGTCATGGTGGCTCCTGTGCTTTTGAGCTTGTCTGTTCCCCAAACAAGCACCTGCTCTGGCCTTTGGAGTGAGATCAATACTTAGGAAAGCACAAGGAAACTGAGATGGCACCAACAGAGCTGGGCAACTCAGAGCAGTAATCCCTAAATGAGAAGAGGCTTTTAGTATCCTAAAAAACAGAGGCACTAAAATGAAGTTGTTATTGCCTAAGACCTACACTATGAGGGAATAGAAAAGGCATGCAACTCCTTCCTGCAGCAAGCCAGCCTCCAGGAGGCCCACAGTGTCACTTCCCATCCTTTGACTGCTTTGCTAAGGTTTCCAATGCTTTACTTTGCATGTGAAATGGCAGCAGCAAGATTGAAACAGCTGCTTGACCTGGCCATTAAACAGCTGTTCAAAAAAGGGGTCCCATCACTTGAGTTTTCCGTGCTTTCTCTTTGTCTTCCAAGCCTTCACATCTGGTCTTCCTTTTCACCCCTGCCAAAGTCCCTGACTGATGCCATAAAGATACCCTCACACTTACTTCTCCAATACTTTTTCCTCCTGAATCTCTCCCAGAGAGGAGCTGCCAGCTGATCCTTTTCCCCATCTCCTGGTGTACTTGCCAAGCACTCTTACCCTGTCAGCTAACTAACTAAATACTTCCTCGTAGTCTGAGAAAATAATGTCAGTTACTATTTAATGGTGGTGTAAATAGAAAAGTGAAGCACTTTGAAGTTTAATTTATTGCACAGATACTGTGATGTATACATAACAGTTTTTCCTCTACCACTTATTGTATATATTCTATAGGCTAAGCAAGCAGCAAGATTTGGTTGATGCATCTCTGTTCCCTTGCTGCGGTTGGGATAGGAAGGTAAGAAGCTGCCAGCTGCAGGACCTGGGAAAACTCACTGTACCATCACAGCTATCTTCCCCTGGGCTGTGATATTATTGTCTGCTTTGCTGTTTGAAGTGTCCTTTAGCCAGATGAGCTATGTTACTGGCCATTAGACCTGTCTTGTAGCCAATATTTGTAAACCAATAGCCAATGCAATAAATCAGTAGCTAAGTGCTTGCAAAAAATGCTGTTGTGTCTAAGTACTTGGGTGTTCTTTCGTCCCATTGTGTCTGTGGGTGTTTGTAGTTCAGTCCTGCAGATTAAAACCCATCTGCTTACCCATCTGTTGAGCTCAGGAAGACCTGACCAGCTGCCTCTATGCAGCACAACTTCGGCTTCTACCAGGAGGGGAAAGGGTGTGATGTCTCCTTGTGCTTGCTTGAGGATGCATCCAACTGTAAAGCAGCTGCCAGGAGGAAATGGAATGGGAGGGCGGCAGGGGCCCAGGTGCCCATTTCATAGCCGATATATTAGAGACACTCAGCAGTCTCAATGTGTCTCTCTGTTATCAAATAGACCCCTCAATCCTAGGACTACTTCATAGGGAGTGGGAATTTGGACCTAGAGCAATCTAGGGTCTCACTAGAGCAAGAGCATTCAAGTCAAGCAAGAATCTGGGCCTTCAAAAATTGCAAGAAACAATCTTGGCCCGTTCTCAGGGAAAACTGAAACACTCCTACTTCACACGCAAAGCACCAGCTGTTTCTGCAGAGGGTCTTATTAATGCAGTGACCCTGGCCTAGGTCTCTCTTGCATCTCCGTCAGCAGTTCCTCCTGTGGTGGGAATTCATCCTTGGGCAGGAGAGCAAAGAGGTGGCAAGAGCCTCTTGCCCAGCAGGGAAAGCCATAGCACAGACTGGCTTGAGGGCCATGGCAAGGCAGAGGGGACAAGGGCAAGGCAGGAAGGACAACTTCTACCCTCTTCCTTCAGCGTGCCCTCCATCTCCCCCCTCCTCCTGGTTCCAGAGCCAGCCGGAGGCATGCAAAGCTGTGGAAGCCGTCTCCCTTTGCCCCGTCGTGCCCCGCAGCGCTGCCCACCCATCTGCCCTCGAGCACAGCGTGCCCCCCCGTCCCTCGCTGCCCCGCCGGGAGCGCCGGCCCCGCAGCTGCAGAATGTGCTGACCTCAGCAGCGGGCCCCCCCGGCCCGGGGAGCCAGCCCTCCGCAGCAAAGGGCCCGCTGCCATTGTGGGCAGCACTGGATGCTTCCATGGATTCATTTCGCTTTAATGAAGGCGCATTCCTCAGAGGAGAAATATTTACATTCAGCTTCCCAGGTGGTCACCTTCGCCCAGAAGACACACAAACAGGCAGCCCCCCGCTCCCTTTTCCAATCCAAACCTCTTTAGAGGGCTCGGGAGGAGGGGAGAGAGGGGAGGGGGGCTGCTGGGGGAGCAGAATAGAGAAGGGAACAAAATGCTAATAAACCAGCCAGCCAACCCTCTTCCCCTCCCCTCTGTGGAGTCAATGGAAAGTGTCATTTCACATGCTAATCCCCCTCCGATCTCTTTACAACACCTTTTCCGAAAAGTGTTTGGGAAAAGTCCTTGTGGCCCGTTTACAGCTCCCCGCCGCTTCAGATTCCTTCTTGTCTAAGGCCGCGGCCCCCGTGTGGGTCTCTCCCTCCAGCAGGGCTCCTTACAAAAAACATCTCAACAAAGACTTTGGAGTTCATCAGCCTCCCACTGAAATTCACAGCTGCTGAACAAACTAATCCCCTCTCTTGGCCTTTCTTCCTTTCAATGGGTTCTTGGCTTCAAAGACACTTTGGGAAAGGACTTTGTGGGGACTCACACTGCTCCCTCAATAGAAGTTAGTGCAAGCATTATCTTCAGAGCAAGTGGCTTTACAAACAAATGCTGCCTAACAATCTCTGCCCCTCCAGCTCCCCCAAACACACACAAGCCCTAGCCTGCAGACATGATGTTATCTGCGACAGGATTAGAGCTCTGTTCTCTGTGCCCAGAGATCCTTTTCTACTGACCCCTACACACCTCCCCCAAATTCTTTACCAACCCAAAGGCCTTCTCACCCAACTGAAAATGCTTTCTCTAGTGCAGGGGTGCTGCGGTACCATGTGCCCACATGGCAAGCGGCAATACAGAGGGGCTGCTGCCCATAGACCAGAAGCTGTTACCAGCCACCAGAGACAGTGCTATAAATGGAGGAGCACTTTCCAGTGGGGTTTGAAAGGTAACATACTACACCACGGACACAGAGATAGGGCTTTCGCCACAAGCCTCTCCAACACTTTTAAGTGGGTCACCTCACTTCCCCGTTCTTGTTTACCCTGTTTTACCCAGAGCTTCAGGGAAGGTGCTTGTAGGGGAAACCTGAGCAAAACTGAGCAACAGTGGGACAAAGGGGCAGGTGGAAAGGACTTAGAGAAAACACAGGATAAGCAGCCAGTCTGCAAAAGTCCTGGGTAGCAGGAGCCATGCACGTTGGAGGGAACTAAAGCCAAATGCATCTGACAAATACATGGAAAAATCTGTGCTTATTTCTCAGTGGTAGAAATGGCCCGAGTTAAAGAGAACAAGGGGCTGGACTGCACAGGGTACTGTAACTGGATCCGGAAAGGCAGAATCTAAGAAATGCCAGGTTTGTTAAGTGATCTCAGAAAGCTGGGATTTCCCTTTTACACTCATTAAACAAATGTATGCCACCTACCTGTGATATGACCCCTTCTGATGCTGCACAAGCATAGCCTTTGAAAATCAGCTTGCATCTCCCTGGTGGGGGACAGCTGTTAGGCCAGGCAGTTTGCTAACTGCTCCCAGACCAAGCTGCAAAAGCTCTCCAAGACTCCTTCGCACTTAGTGTTTGCCTCTGCCAGCCGCAGAACTACAAAAGGCTGGTTTTCCTTCGATGCCGTGTCCCTAACACCCCAGAACTCTCATAAATCCTGGTCCCTTCCCAGCAACAGCCCTTCAAATCTTCACCATCCAAACAGTCTTTCTGAGCCTTTGTTTCCTCCCGAGTCCTCCAAACTCAGGCCAAGTAATACAGTCCTGTATACAGAGTGTGCTGACTAGCAAACCTGTATATATACACTAGCTAGCTGACAGCAAAAATTAAAAAAAAAAATTTTGAAATTACATCAGAATTTCTTTATCAGAAGCTAGTTTGATTCTCCCTGACTTGATCTCAATACCAGTGTTTCCACTCAGCCTTCTTACCTCCTTAAAATCTTAAATGAAATCAACCAACAGATTCATAAATTATTAACTAATGGTAAGAACTGATAATTCAATGGTATAAATTTCCACACAGGTCCAATACTCATCCTAGTTTAAGCTCCATGGCTTCAGTGGTGTAACATTTATTCCAACAGGAGAGGATTTCATCAAGGGCTTCCTGTTTATTAACTGACATACTTCCAACTCTTGGTGTCAAGTCCAGAATTCACAACATTGCTGCGATTCCCCAAGAGAACCTCAGCCTGTCTGGGAGCGTTCTTGTGTCTGACGCAGACAGTCACAACTGAGGCAGGTGACCTGAAGATCAGTTTTCTGACCCTGCAGCCTTAGGGGGTATGTAAGACCTGAGGTCTCACCACAACAGGATGGATGCTGCCCACATCAGCAGAGCCCAAAATCTGGTTTGCCCCACACCGTTCTCAACTGCCCTCTCACCTAAGCTGAGAGCTCAGCTCTCAGTGGGTGGCTATGCAGATTGAGGAAGTCCCCTGCAGCCAGAGGTGACAAGTCTATAAAAAAAAGCATCACAAAACACAGCTTTCATTTCACTGTTCTGTAATGTATCAGTGCATCAAACCGCAGCTATAGAAACAACACAGCAGCAACAAGGAGGCACTTTGACCTGGAAAGGAGAGAACGAGACGCATCCTTTTCCTCCTTTCTCTGATTCTCCTCCCTCTCAAGTCTCATGGTAGAGTAGGCTGATTCATGTACTGAACCACAGGCCCATGACAGCATTCTCACTCAAGCAGCAAAAGCAGAGAAAGCAGGGGCTGGCTGCATCCAAATGTTGGGAAGAAGCCTTGCTCCCAGCCAGGGCTCAACAATTATGCTGCCTGGTTATTAAGAAGGAGGTTGAGAGAGAGGAAGGCAAGAAGGGAGGAAGAGAGGGAAATATACACACATCCCATCTGTGTTCCCAGACTTCTTCCCCAGGACAGATATGCTTCATTCATCTGTTTTACCCTAGAGGAAATGCCACAGTGATGAAAAGTGTCAGCACAATCCATACCTTCAAATTCTGACAGCATCACCTCCTGCAGCATATTCCTTCCACCTCAGTGCCAAGGGGTCTTTGAGAACCACCTTTGCATGTATCTGTTACTGTAGGCAAAATGAATGCACTACACCTGGAGCAATGAGCTGTCTCTCCCTGCTCAAGTCTGGGCTGGTCAGGGTAGCTCAACAGAAATCTTTATGAGACTTAAACAATCCCTGGTGCTCTTAGATGCCCTAGGCCATCTGAAAAGCCTGAAGTAGGAAGCCTGTAGATAACACCAGTGGCTAAGAGTCCAACTGTGCTAACCTAAAAGAAGTGAAAAAGGCCAGGAGCCAGAGAGGGCAGCTTTTAGCCCCAGAACAGGATATGACTGGTTCTGGGGAGACGTGCACACATCAGTCCAACCTGCCAACATTCCTGAATGGGAGAGTCCTGGGAACTGAAAGCAGAAATCCACTCTGAACCTGAAACATAATGGGCTTGAGCCTGCAGCTTATGAGGGAAAAGATATAAAGGAGGGTGAATAGTGAGTAAACAGGAGACCTGACTATTAAAGAAAGAGAGGGCTGGGCAAAGAAAAGAGAGAATCAAAGCTGTCCCAGAGCAGACTAGTAGTTAGCTTTAGTTGTAGCAGGATATGGGTTCTGTGGAGTGAAACGGTAAGTCAAGGATGAGAATGGAGAAAGAAGGAGCCAGGAGAGATCCTTGCTGCAGCCCAACAGAGTGGGGACACCCCAGCTTAGTTCCCAAGGGAGCCCAGCTACCACTCAGGTAGGTTTACACCGCAGCAGGGAATAGAGCCCGAGGCTCTTTGGTGGTGGTGCTGCAGGTGCCAGCCCTGTTTGACTCCTGAAAAAAAAGCAGCAATGTCAGACGGGGAGGGAAGGAGTTTCCCCTTTGTGCCAGGGATAGGGAAAAAGGAGGATCTCTGTGCAAGCTGCACAGCCTGAAACTGAGATCCCTGGGCTGGAAAGTGGCCTCAGACTATTAAAAAAGAAGAAAGAGAAAGAACAGTCTCTAGGAATTGCAGGCACCAGTGGGCTGTCTGGAGAGTGGATGAGGCCAGGTGTGCTGGCCTAGCACAGTTCCAGGCACTGGCACAGACCTGTTTCTCCAGAGTCAGAAGCAGAGTCCACAACTGGCAGCACATCAACAGGTGAGGCAGCCCACCAGCTCTCAGCGTGCACTCTTCCAGCTGCTCCACATTTCACACATTCAGCTTGCCTGCAATGGTCATGAGAACTTTCAGGACGGGCATAAAACCAGACACCTCACTGAAACTGCTGCTGCTCACCACCTGGGTGTGAACCAGGAGACCTTGTGAGTAGTTCTTAGCCTCAATGCATCGGGCAATTTCATGGAGACCCATGAGGATAGTTGGAGAAAGCTGTAAAGAGGAAGCAGAAATGAGTCAGCATGTTCAGCAGTTTTAACACAGGCCTCTCTCCCTCCACACCCTTCCCTACTGTTCTCCACCTCATCAAATAGCACCTACACAGTCAAGCACTGGCAGAAAGGATAGCCTGCTTCTTCCAATGGTTTCCCAGACTACAATAACTGCCAGCTGGCATGAGCAATTGGCATCGGCAGCTTCGGTTTTCTAAGCCAGAGGTTACACTATGTTCACATTTAACTACCCCCAATTGCTCCTTTCCATCTGGACTGTGTCTATGTGCCAGTACCCTTACTGGGGGGTAAAAGCACCCTGCAAATACCTCCCCAGCTTTTCTTTACACTATGTCTGGGCCAAAGTTAAGGAAGAAGATATACAAGGCTGGCTGGATTCATGGTCCTTACAAGGTTTGGCAGTCCCTTAGGTTTTCCCAAGAGAACACAGGCTTGTTACACTGGTACAGACACCACAACCCACTGCAAAGGTGGGATTGGGAACTCAGCTGGACCACTAGGAATGGTGGCATCTACTTACCGCCTGCTCGCGGAGTTTCTCATACAAACACTCCAGCCGCTGCAACGCATCCTCCAGCTTCCTTCGGGTTTTCTGAAGCAAAACAGGGATTGCTAGCTCTGCCAGAGCTTCAAAGCCACCTCTCCAGAGCCAGGGTGTTCTCACTCAGTCCCTCCCCTCCTCTGTACTTTTCATAGTGTCTTACAATTCAGATGCATTTCAGCCTCTGGCAGCTAGAGACCATGATACAAGCCAGCTGTGCCCTCTGTGCACATGTACATGCACATATATATATACACACATATTCTCTGGCCAAGACAGGAAGCTGGACTGCCCCTCTTCCCATCTCCCATGTGCTCGCAGGCCACAGGACAGAGTACTTTCAAAGTGTGAGAATTATCCACTAGCTGACCCATGGGGCAATCAGAGAACCTCACCACGACTGACCTAAGAAACAGCTTCTTCCCAATCTCCTTAAGGAAAAAAGGGAACATCCTTCCCACTCTAGGTAATTACCAAGGAAAGCACCTGAGTACTGAAGCTCTGGTGGGACTGACATCATAAACCCCACCTTGAATAATCTACTCACACATAAATTATTTGATGGATAGAAATGTCTGGCTCTGGGCACTGCTGGAACTGGCCTGGCAGCCACAGGAGTTCAGTGCATTGCACTGCTGTACCAATCCAGCCATTCAACTGCTCCCTAAGTCAAGTGCTTATGCCCAAACCAACAGGCCTTTCTGTCCATAGAGGGAACCTTTAGATTACCTCCTGGAAACTGCTACACTGCACTCTCAAAAAGCACAGAGCAAACACGCTGAAGATGCTGCTCAAGTTGCCTGACTCTGGGACAGCAGTCTGGGCTCAGTGCTAATCTAAACACTTACCAAGCAGAGGTATTCTGGAAGGCTTCATGACCCCCCCAAGCTCTGAGAAGACTTAGCAACCTAACACAACATGCTAACACTGCTTTTCTGCTTCCGGACAGTGTGGCCTGATACATTCACACAATGTGACATGTATGGTAACAACCTTCCAGGAGCCAGGGTGGAGAAATTACAGTGTTTCGGACACAAACATTGTTTGGCTTTCTATTCCAAACAGGATATTATCTCTTCTTTTCCCTCTAAGCTCTGAGGATAGTTGGTAATACTAGCTCTGCAGAGACTATCTGCAGATCATGCAGTGAAACAGTAAGCTGAATTAGCTGAGCAAATTCTTCTACTTTCCTTAAAAGAAAGAGCCAGGAGAACAGAATCATTACTCCAGAAAAGCAGAGAAGCAGTGGATAAATGCTAGAGAATGCATCTCAGTTCCCAAAGATGAAAAAACCTACAGCCTAAAGGAAGGAGGCAGATGGTTATAGGGACAAGACTCTTCCTCTCTTTACCCAAACAAAAGAAGGAAGCATCAGTCAAACATTTATGAGGGGGAAAAAAGTCAAAGATCAGAAGGAAGGACTTACTGGATCAGTGGCAACAGCAGAGCAGCGTTGCACCAACCCTTCAAATGTGGCCTTCAAAGCCTGGTGCTCAGGGGGCAGCTCCTTCTTCTCAACACTCTCCACAGGTAGCTGGTGATACTGATGAAGAGAAAAGCAGCTGAATGAATGCAGTAGGAGCACAAAAGACGAGAGCAGGTAGATTCCCCTACTGGAACTACAGAACAGAAGGAATTTCACCCCTTCACAAACCCAGAGAATATCTGGAAGCACAGAGTTAGATTATCATCTTCAGACTGCAGTACAGCTTCAAACCTCCGTGGATTTCCAACTCCCAGCAGGCTGACAGCCTGCCTGGCCTCCCTCCCTCTCTCACAGCCATATCCAGGTGTAACTTTTCCAGCCTGGCAACTCCTCTAACACTCAGGCAGAGATGCCTTGTAAGGGCTAGGGAGAAACATAAGCCCCCTGCAGCTGCCAAGTAATAAGAACCTCAAAAGCTGAGTTGTTTTTCTACTTGACAAGATGCTAGAGGCTGGGGAATGCCCCACTTCCCCTGGGTACCTGCAGGCTGCCTTCCTTGGGTGCTCCTGGGGGTGACTGGCCAGATTCTTGCAACCTGGATAGCTGAGGATGGATCCCCTGGGGCTCACCAGGCAGGCCCATTACTGGGGCTGTGATGGGGGCTGGAGGAGTAAATTTCTCAGGCAACTATCAGCAAGAAAGGAAAAAAAAAAAGTCAAGAAAACTAAGTCCAAGAAAGAAGTGTTGGTTATATTCTCCAAAGTCAAATTCAACTTCCTTTCAAACTTGAAGAGTGTCCAGTTCTCAAGATGATGTGTAATACATCCCTGTTCTTTCAGCCCCATGACTTAAGAGAATGGGGCCCTTCCTCTTGCATCCTAGATGAACAGTCAAAGTGACAAGAAAACTCCTCTGGAATTGTTCAATCAAACAGATCTGTTACCCCTGAAAGGACTAGTCATCTGAAAGCCGCCTTGGCTCTGCACTGGCACGAGTCCTGAATGTAGAGATTAGTAGCAGTAAAATGTCCAACTGAGCAAGTGTTGGGGAAAATCCTACAACATGGGGGGAGATTCTTCTTGCAAACACTTCATCGTGCCCCTGCTAAGCCAGAGTCATGACAGATTCCCTCCAATGGGGCTAGATCAAAAGGAGATGGCTTTAACAAGAGGCTAATCCTGTTGTAGTGAGCACAGCCTGAAGCAGGTTCCCAGCTATGCTGCCAGAAAAAAAGGGCAAGAAGTCTGTTCCAAGCTAAAGACGAGGAGTGGGGGGTGGGAATGGTGCCAAAGAAGTTTCTTGTCACACCTGCCAGCAGGCAGCAATAGCAGAAATGGGGTACTGAGAGCATTTGTTGTAAAAGAGCTCAGCTCACAGGTCCTCCAGCGCAATCATGACAAGGCAAAGAGCTGCAGGACAACACAGCGGGCGTCTCTCAACTACAGCTGTCCCAGCTTCTTTCAGCAAAGGTGCCTTATCAGTTGGTATCAGCATTTGAGGAAAATGCTGTGGGTCTCGCTGTGCTGAGGGGAAATGCTGCCCCCAGCTGTCATGTGTGAAGGGAGTATGATCTCAGTTGCTATCAAAGAAGTTGTGTAGGCAAGGACATAAGATTAAATCTGTATTTCTAACAACAAATGATAGACAGTATGGGAAGTATTGACAGAAGATGCAACATCAGAGCTAATAACCATGGTACGAAACAGCCACCTTGGAGAACAGCATGTGACTTTGAATGGCAAAGAGTCAAGATGACTTAAGACTCCAGTCATAGTTATGCATGAAAAGCGAAGTAGACAGACCAACATGGACAGAGACCTGCTGTGTTTGTCAAGAAGCATTTATAGGAATGTATCTGTTACATGGAGCTACCTGGCTAAAGAAAACCAACACATACTGTAGAGAAAATCTTACCTTTTTCTTTTGAAGGCCTCCTCTTCCAGTAGAGGGATCACCCCAAGATTCCTGAGCTGCCAGAACAGAGAACAAGACACAAACATCAAACTTTGAAAAGGTGGCTACAGCAACAATTCATGGCTGCTTGTATAGTTTAGAACTTCCTTCAGGAAAACAGCCCTTGGCTCCAATTCCCCCATTATGACATCTTTAGACCGTTTCAACCAAGGAATTTGAGGTCCAGCTTACAGTCTCATGAACTGTTCTTGCTTCCCTTTCTCTTAACTGCATTCTTAGCATCCAAGTATGTGCACAGCCTTCATGAGGCGATGTCTGATCAGACTGGACTGGCATACACCCCCTCCCACACAGAAAATTTTTTTGCAACTACCTGAAGCTTTCCAGATTCTGCACAAGCTGCAAAAGTCAGTCTCAGTCAGGCCTGAGCCTTCATCAGGACCTGCATGTGTGTTCAGGGTGGTTTCCGGGGTTTCCCAGAGAATCTAGCACTGTAGTACCAGAGCGAGGGCTACGCTACAGGTGACCGGGCTTCTCACCAGCATTCACAGGAGTGCCCCACGGTGGCAGCCCACGAGAATGCAGGCTGCTCTGATGAAGAGGGGAAGTTTCAGGGGTGGGTTGAAATTCTGTCCTTCCAAAACCATGTTCAGAATCAAAGCTTAGCAAAATTTGCTGAGCTCCCAGATTAGAAGGGAATAGGCTTAAGCAGTAAATGCTTTGGGAGCAGAGGCGTGCGCCAGCAGATTCTTCTGTGGTACCTTGCCTGTAACCTCACTTCAGGTAATTAAAAATCCATCAGACAACATGACATGAAAAGACTTCCACACTTCGTTCTGCAAAGGTCAAATTGCAACTATCTTGTCTGCTGTTGTCCTGTAAAGGTACCTGCATCTTTAGACAAAACTCCAGTATTAATAACCTCAAGCCCATGAGACAGGAATAAACTGTAAGAAAATAGAATAATTCTAAGGGGCAATACTGGAATTCATGGAGCTCAGTGCCACACTTAATGAGCCATGGATCCTGAACGAAGCTTTAAAAATCACAGGGGAAAGATGCAAAAGGTGCTTCATTACTCTAATTACCTTTATTATTAACATTCTGGCAGCCCCTTTTTGCCCTCCCTTTTCCCATGATTTCAAGACTCGCTCTCTGATGAGTTTGGATCAGTAGTTTAATTAAGTTGGCACTTATTTCTAGGTTGGGGATTCTGTGCCCTAGAACTCTTCTGGCCCCTACTGAGCCTGTGGCCTAGCAGTCCTTGGCACTATTCCAATCCTGTGGCACTCTGTATCCTCACAGGAAACAGCTATTTAAATTATAGTCTGTAAGCCAGGCACTTAATCATCAGCCATGAGACAACAGGACCCTGCTGCATTTTGCTGGGGTGAAATGCTATCTTGCCTATGCTACTTGTGAAATAGGATTTCTCACCATCCCTGAAAGGCACGCCCCATGGCAGCAGTCTCCAGCAATGCCTGTCCTAATAAAAACAAGACCATCACAGGCTGAAATCAGGGATTATCCTGGCCAGAAAGGAGATGAGCCAACATGTTGCTGTCCTTCACCCTGTCCCTGACACTCCCCAGGAGCATGGGATTTCTACAAGTGGGTATCTCTCTTCTTTGTGCTAGTAAAAATGTTCATGAGCTGTAGAGATCACAGACGGGAATTTCCAAAGCAAACGATTTTGGCCAGTCAGATTGAGTGATTTTACAGTCCTGTTTCAGATTAAGAAAGGTACCAGTCAAAACCAGAACAATAATAGCAGTCAAGGAAGCACTGTCAAGGAAACCAGTTTACACTGCTGAACTGGGCATATCATACATTGCCATTAAAACTGGGGGCAAATGCTGCCAAGGAGAAGGGAATTTCCTAGCAGTGAATTCCCAAAGGGCATCTTCAACCCGAGGAAGTGCTTGAAATCCTTGCAATGGAATCATCTTTCCTTTAACAGGGAAAAATCGGGGTATTTTGTTTCTCTGCTAAACGGACAACTCCCTTTCTAGAGTCCCACTCCACACAGCCAGATTTGCTTGGTGGTGTAAGCGCCTATCAAGTACTCAGTTTCCCTAAATAAAGCTGCAAGTTTTATTTCTGGCAGATGGGCTCTGCAACAAGCAGCAGTCACTGTTCAGTGACAGGCCACTAAGACATTGAACCATACCCCACTGACAATGTAAACTAGAAGACGAATACTCTCAACACCAATGAATACCAAGAAATCAGATCAAAGTATCAGTCAGAAAATGTCTCCAGTCCAAATTCTCTCAAACAGATGAACTAAGATTCAAAGCCAAACTTCATACTTTAACTAAAGCCAAAAGGGCTTTCCAGTTCCCCTTGGAATAGAGACCCCAAATTCTGCTTGTGAGGCTCTACACCACTGCTTCTGCTGGCATTCACCTCCTTCAAACCACATGGGGAGAGCACAAGTGCAAGTAAAGCCATGCCAAAAGGCTGGGAATGTAAGAGGGAGAAAATGAGAGATGATTTATATCCACTGGCCTGTTCTTTGCCTAGAGAACAAGAAAGAAAAACTGGCTGCTTCCCCTTTCTGCCGGCCCAGCAACTACCTGAAAAGACAGACTGAGAATGGTCTAATTCCTCCAGAATGGGAAGTAGAGAAGGAAGAAGCTGGAAACCCCATTTTCTGTACCCTAACTCATGATTAAGAGCACAGAGCTTTCATTTCACTTCCAACATCCTCAGCTGTCACTTACTAGTCCTCAGGACAGGTATGATCCCTATCCCAGTTGTAGAGATCCCCAAGCATGCAAGGAAACAACAAATAGCAATGACCATGCAAGCATGCACACATATCAAAGCGTCACTCCACCGCCATTTCACTGGAAGCAGCAACACTGCCTCCCCCAACGGGTCTGGAGGCATCTCTGGGTACTACCTGCATGATCCACGTGGGGATCTAGCCAAGGGAAGAAACCTGAAAATCAAGGCAGGGTGGAAAAATCATCATCACCAACAGCTTTTACTCAGTGAGTAATGTCCCTGGAATACAGAGCTTTTCAGGAAGGATTTTGTCCATCTGTAGCTTAGAGCCTTTGTGTGTAGTCCCCACAGGCTTCACACTGTGGGACATGCTATCCTTGGTTAAACAAGTTTGGCAAAGGATTCCATGTGGAGGCAAACCTCATATCCTAAGATCCTTCACTCTCAGAATATGTGTGTGGCTTAGACAAGCATCTGCTCAAAAATCTATGGATTGTCAGCATTGTTAGGGATCTCCACAGCCTGGCTAAACCTATTCCTTGAGACAGCAAAGAATTAACAAACACCAGACATGGTAACACTGTGGGAAATAGAAAGAAGGAATGCTCATCCACCAGAAACTAGGTTCAACAACTCACTTTTTCTTCATAATGCTAACAAAGACTTCACGGTACTTGCATGCTGGGCTGGATTCAAACTATAGACCGAGAAGGGTCTAAAGCACTGCACAGAGGAATCCAGAAGCCATTCCCAGACAAGCACTTTATGACAACAGGAAAAAAATGGGAGAACTAGAGCACAGCATTTAATCCTGAATCTAAGCAAGGGGCATCTCATGGGGACAGGCAAGCGGCATCCTGCTCTCCTAGCATTTCAAATGCACTTCTTGTGGAAGTTGCCTAAGAAAGGGGGAGATCAGCAAGCCTTCCACTAGGCATTCTATGGGAACCACCACCCTTTCCATCAGAGCAGATGCCTTTGGAGTGAAGAGATGTTGTCTCTTCAGAGTGATGCCTGAAGAGACAACATCTTGCAACCACAACCTGGGAGACAGGACAACTGAACAGCCTGAATGAAACTGTCATCATTGTCATGTTTCTCCCCCACAGCAAGACTCAGCATCAGGTGCCTGCAAGGTTCGCCTCACCACCACATCCAGCCTTTATGGTGGCAGACCAGACCTCAGAAGATCCGTGTCCATTATGTACTGCAAACCCCATCTAGGCATGTTGTGGACACAAAAGTCACACAAGCAGTACTTACCTGTTGGAGGAGGAGGAATGGCTGCTGGCAGGGGTTTAGTAGATGGAGCTCCAGGACCTCCCTGAGGGTAACCCATATTCATGGGACAGTTGAAAGGTGCTGAAGAGAAATCTAGAGGAGACTGGCTTGCCACTGGGAGAGGACAAGTTGCAGAAAGCTGAGATGATGGGACTGAGGCTGGAGTGAAGAGGGCAGGTCTGGGTGGTGGAATACCAGGAGATGCCATGGGCATGGACTGTCCTGGCAGAGGAGGCTGGCTCGGGAAGGGAGCAGGACCAACAGGTCTGACTCCCACTGGTCCAAATGGCTGAGACTGTGCCACAGCTATGGACAAGAGAGCGTATCAGCATCACTTGTTTCATGTACAAACTACTCCTTGCTCTCTTTCACACTAGTGAGTCTTCCCTTCTTCAAGCCAAACCTTAGAATATGCCAGGCATATCCCCCCACAACCCTGGCTACATCAGTCAAACTGCCAGCAAGTTAGCTGTGGCTTCTCCACCCCTACATATGCTTAGTATCAGTGGTTGTGCAGCAACAATTACTAAATGTGTCAGAAGGACTGAGAAGCCACTCAGACAGCTGACTTGTTCTTTACCAGTACAATAGGCCTGTGAGAAAGCAAGTAGAGCAGCCATACGTGTTGAAGACTTTAGTCTCAGAAAACGTGGTAAATGGACACAACTATCAGACAATGCTTACCTGGCCCTGAAACAGTTCCTGGATTCAAGCCCAAGTTGTACTGTGGGTACGGGTGTTCTCTGGAATAGACACTTGTTTGTGGACCTGTTCTAGCCAGGGGAGGGGGAATGTGGTGAGGTGTCACAGACATGGCTGGCACTGGCTGAGGCGTGAAGAAGGAAGGCACTGAAGGCTGAGATGGTGCTGAAGGGGCAAATGATGAGTGATAGTGGGGCTGCAATTAAAAAAAAGAGAACATGCAAATGGCCAAGAGAGTCATGTGCATACACACACAAGCAGATGCACTTTCTATCCCTGTCATTTCTTAGGCAAGATAAGGTGCTGCTGCTGTCAGTGGCCTAGGATGGACAGGATCAAAGGCCTTTCCCACCATATAACTTGCTCAACAAGATGAGCATCGCACTCTTTAGAGTATTCTCTGGCTCTCAAAAGGATTAGTCCTCAGAAGCCAGTTCCCATATAGTGACCTCCTGGAAGCACAACCAGAGGAAATAATAAAGGAACAATAACCAAGTAACAGAGGCTGGTAACAAAACTTCCTGCATAGTCTTCTTGCACAAGAACTGAGATGAAGACACACTACATGATAAGGCGGTAAGATGGGCATAGGAGAGGTAACCACAGCCCCCTTTACCCTCAGATTTGAGATCTCGGTGGATCGCTACACTTGTAACAGCCACCTCCAGGGACTGCATGTAGGGCAGTGCTTTCTGAAAAGATGACAGAAAGCTTACTTTTGGGTTATCACAGAGCTTGTGTTTGTTCCAGTGAAGGCCATCACTGATGAATTCCTTAGTGCCTGAAATCTGTGTCATCTCATATTACTGCATATGCCTTCCACAACCCAGTAGCCTTCCTCCCTCTCCCCAAGCCATAAACAACCCATCACTGAGCTTAAGGCCTACCTTCTCTGGATGTCTGGGACCAGTTTTGTGGGCTGCTCCTTCAAGGGTGGAACCACCCTTGGCTGCTGAAGATGTGTGTTTAATGACCCCTACACTGACACGAGTGTAGGGAAAAGGGGGTGGCTGTTGATCACCCACATTCTCTCCTTGAGCATGAAACAGTCGGTCTCGGAGCTGTTCGATCAGGAACTGAAAGAAACTATGCTTTAGAAGAAGTGCCTTGAGAGCCCCAGATGGAAGATGCTCGGGAGGCATTTAAAGCAGACCCTGACCTAAAGCACTGTGAATCAACCTGAAAAACGAATCATTTCCCCAACAGCCAGCAGGAAAAAAACCACCAAACAACAGTAAATGACAATCTGGGACATCACCTGCCATATTCTCAGGCAGATGAAGTCTTACTGAACCTTCCCCCAGTCATCAGAGCATTCCCTCTCTGATCCCTACCCACATTTGGGCACTAGACGGATTTGCTTCAAACTGCAAGGTGACCTCCCTTCCTCTACCACCTAGCTTCAGGAAGAGGGGCAGCTTCCCCGAAATGCTGCTTCCCAGGGTTGTTCCCTATCAACCATTTTACAGTTCTATAACTCCTTTCCTTTTCCCTGAATAAAAGGCACTACAAAGAAAATACCAAGACAAAAGCCATATCTTTGAACCTCCCACTTCCACCTCTATTCTCAAGTTACCATAACAAAGGTGAAACCTTAAGTCTTGATGCATGTCAAAACCCAAGCTCTCTCTCATATAGAGTACCATTTCCCCCCATATACTACTTTTCCACAACAACCTGCTTCTCACTCACCTCTTTAGAGTTGCTGGGTAGGTAATTCATTGCAGCTGCCAAGCATCCTTGTGATGCCAGGAGACTGGCATATTGGGTGATTCGTTCTGCCAAGACAGGGCCTGGTGCTGGTCCTGCTGTGCCTCGAAGCATCTCGATAGACCTGCTCAGCACCATCACTTTCTCTATAAGATCCTGAATAAGCCGGGAGAAGAAGAAAGAGACCACTCAATCTGACTAGTTTTACTGGTCCATCGCATGCTGAGACAATACCAGATGGCTCTCCCCACTTCCAACTGACACTGGGTCCGATGTGAACAGAAGTTACTCCACTCTTTACCAAACCCTGTCACTGATGACCATTTCCTCATGTGCACTTGGAGTAAAACAGGAACCAGTAAGCAAGCCCTGACACTGCTACTTCTATAATAAGGGGAAAAAAAAAGAAAATCAGAAGCCACAAGGACATCCCAATCAACTATGATCTTTTTACTATGAAGTTACTACTAACTCTAGGAGTTATAAGCTATCAGTTTGGAAGAGGAAGGATTAAAATCAGACCAGGAGAACTTCACTAGAAAAAAACTACTACTGCAGACAAATGGACCAGAAGGTTTTTAACTATTTCAAACTCCTTCAACTCCTAGAAATCAAAGTAATGTTTGCAGCTGTAGAATGAAACATGCTGATACCTGGTAAGTGGAAGGAGGCCAGATTCAAACATAACCAGAAGTGCTGAAGATGCCTTTTTGTTTCTGTTATTCACTAGTGGGATTGCAAAACCAGGGAACTCTGTAGCAGAGGGCATTATCTGCAGATACCTGAGTGGAGGACTTGTCTAGTTCATTCTGGTGAGTGACACGCAACAGGAGTTAGTGACTTAGCCAGGACTAGTTTAAGTGTAACAGACAGGTAATAACACTGACTTAAAAGCCTTGATTCAACTGCAAGATGTGACTTCCTATATATGTTTATTCTACTTGCAGTGGGAATAACACAGTCTACACTTCATTTTGCCAGAGGCTATTCTGAAGGTACAGCCAGGTAAATGGAGCATTATGTTATACACGATAAGCACAGCAGCAAATATACTCCCAGCTACTACCACTAAGAAGACAGGTACAGGTCAAACTTCCCTGACTAAAAGAAGTTTGGAAATTACATCATTTCTACCCCCCTATCAGTAAGAGAGGCGGGTAGGCCATAACTCCTGTCCATGGCTGGATTTATGTGCCATGTGGTCAGTACACTCTAAACACACAAACTCCAAAAGTTTAATAGTGCAAGCCTCCTTCTGATGTAAGCCAGGCTAGAAGGAGGGACCTTGGTGAGTACAAACAGGTCGCCACTGTCTGCTGGAAGCCAGACACTCTGTTTGATGGGATAATGCAAACAGTCCAGGGCTACCAGACTAGCCTAAAGAGGAATCAAACCAACATTATAGCACCTGTACCTGGAGGGCAAGAGGTGATGAAGTCTCATGGTTTTTTACCCAGCATTCCACCAACCTCTCCACATTGCCTGATGAGATATAGCAGAGGCAGGCATCATTGGACAAGGCTTCATCTCCCTCCAACTCTAGGCGAGCACCTAGCATGTCTAGAAAGGAAGAAATGCAGCCAAAATTTAATACACTTCCTTTTTGAAGAGCTCATTAACTCCAGTGCTCATCATTTAGCATTCCTACTTTGGCTTAGCATGAAAAGCTGTTGACAGCTTTGGATCTGCACTTAATTGGAATCATAGGATCATTTAGGTTGGAAAAGACCTTTGAGTCTGACTGTAAACCTAAATCTGCCAAGTTCCACTAATCCATGCCCCTAAGGGGCACATCTACATGTTTTATAAATACCTCCAGGGATGGTGGCTCCACCACTCCTTGGACAGCCTGTTCCAATGCTTGACAACGTTTTGAGTGTAGAAGGTTCCTCTAACACCCAATTTAAACCTCTCCTGATGCAACTTGAGGTTGATTTTTAGTTGACCTATCACTTACTACTTGGGAGAAGTACAACCTTCTGTCAGGTAGTTGCAGAGAGTTATAAGGCCCCCCTGAGCCTCCTTTTCTCCAGGCTGAACAACCCCAGCTCCCTTGGCTGCTCCTTGTAAGACTTCTGCTCAACAGCTCCATTGCATAATTCTTGGATAACACAGAGAAAAGGGAATCATGAAGGAATCCTAAAACCAACTTGGTTGAATAAAAAAGTACTTCTTGTATATCTACCAATTTTTATATGTCTGGCCACATGATGAATTTACTGAAAAAAAAATCCATTTTTTTTTATTTTTCCTCAAAAGAGGTGTGGAAATCTCCAGACAATTTTAGGTTGCTCAAAGGGTAAACCTGTTTTAGATGGAGTGAAGCGACATGACCTTTTACTGGCAAGGAAATAGCTTTCTCCACAGAATAAAAGAATAAATATCGCCCTTTTCACATCTCAGCCTAAAGCCTGTCCTGGTTTTTTTCATGCTACTCCTAGAGGTGGCAGGAAATATCTGTATATGTAACTTTACACCATGATTCTCAGCTACTGTGTGCATCTATCATTCTCCTAACTCAAGAGGCCACATTTATGTAATAAGTTCCAGCTATCTGTAATGAGTAAGAAGTGCTTTCCTTCCTCAACTGTATCCACTTCTTTCTGTAAGCTGCCTGGAGGTGCTCCCCCAAGGGAAATGCATCAAACACAGTATGCTGCATACCACAGAGCTGGGTATAGTCTTCATGTTTTGAGTATGTTAACAAGATGGCCAGTGCCTCCTTCCAGCTCTGTAGATCACATGTGCAAACAATATCTTGCCAGTTCTGCTGCACAATGGAGGAAAGCAGCTGTAAGGGAAGCAGAAAGCCTGTCAACCACTGAAGCCAAAGATAAGCTGACAGCTTAAGCAAGGGCACCCACAATGACAGCTCATTTTCAAGCACACTTCCCCCTACACAGCAACTACCCCACTGTGCATTAAGGTCCATCAATCTCAGCAACCCTATGTTAACAGCAATTAGAACCTGATGCCTCTTTGAAAGTAAAAAAGCTCAACAAATCACTTAAGAGAATATGGAAACAACCACTCTAGACAAGACTAAAGATCTAACACATATCTTGTTTCAGAGCAGCTGGTATCAATGACTGGGAACACAGTGTTAGGATATCCCAACCTCTGTTATACTTCCTCATTTGTAAGTTAATAAGCTAAAAACTTCCTAGTTGAGCTGTAAAGGGGCAGTACGCTCCACAGGTTACAAGCGGGAGAAGCCGAAACAGAAGCCATTAGAAAAAAAAAAGGGAACTGAGAACATTGACATTCTATGTGGACAACATATAGTTGTCATAAAACTACCAAGATATTAGATCAAGATATTACATCAAGAGAGGATGCAGATATTCTGCTAACATTCTACTTCCTGCTAAAACATTTCCACATATATTCAGACAAACATTTGCCAAGATAGTGCACACAAAACTCACTTACCAGGGAAAGATTTGTTTTCCGCTTGGCAAAGTAGCGCCTCTGGGTCTCCTTTAGAAGGCTCTCCCCACCAGCTATAGCTAAGATAATAGCATCAGCAAAGCGCTCTGCTCTCATGCACAGCTCCACTGCACCCTCAAAATTCCCCAACAAAAGGGCTTGGCTGATGAGTCCATCCGTATCTACAGAGGTAAGAGGCATAGTCAACCCAAAGGGGCATCACCCAGATGCATTGATGATGATTGTTTTAAAGAGCAGGCAGTAAAAAGCAGCAACATAAGGAAGCCCAGCTAAAAGAAAATTTAGAAACCCAAATCAGGTTTTGCACTTCAAAAAAACCCCACTGACTTGACTTCAAGTCTTCCATCACCTAGAAGATTCTCCTATATTTTTAATGGGTTTCTTATCTGGGAAAAGTATTTCTCTGCTCAACGCTGAGATATGCTGCATGAGACTTGGGAGGGCTCGTGTTTTAAAAGCATCCATCTGCTGGAGTGGACTAGATTCTTCCTGGTTTCTGTAATTTTCTGGTTTTCCTTCCTCTCCCCTTTTCTTAAGAGGGCAGAAACACATTTCATGTAACATACCTTCTGTGACAGAAATTTCCAATGTGCTCATATTCTGTGGGATAAGGTTATCAAAAAAGGCCGAAGAGGAGGAAACAGCAGCTACGTCATTGCTGGATTTCATCAAAAGCTGTGCAAAGAGTGAAAGGTTAAATTCATGCACTGAACACACAGATCATACCCGAAACAGTGGATTATGGAGTGGGATAGGGCTACTCTCCCTTTGGTTGCACATGCTTATATAAATTTGATTTCAACTTGGAAACCCAACATGCCTCCTGTCACTGCTCTATCACCCTTTCACTAAGGCAGCAAGAGCAGTGCTGCTATTGACAAAGCTTATGAGACTGACAGTGCGAGACATGCAATGCCAACATAATTGCTCGCCAGCATTCATCAACTCAACTGTCAGCCCTTGAGTAAGCTGAACAATTTTGTATGGAATAGGGACAAGAGCAACATAAGAAATCGGTAACTAACAGGTTGGATCATGGTCATGCCTCATGTTGTACTGAAATGGAGGACACAATTGCTACCCCTAGGACATCTCATCCAGTGTTTAAGGTTTGTGAAGAAGATTAATGATTTGAACATGTCATGTAAGTTTTAGAGAAGCAAAATTTACAGTGAACCAGGCTTTGGAAGGCATCTGAAGATGGACATCCCAAAAATATGTGAAAATACATTTCAAAGGAGAGAGCTGAAAAGGAAAGAAATACCACAGCAGAAGCTTCACAGAGGACATCCAGAACTGCAGCATAAAGTTAAGCTGGGAGGCTAATTCTACCACTGACGAAATAAGCACTGGTGGAGAAGGCCCTCTTGCAGTGTTAACAGCGAGGAGTCCTTCATCATTCACCCATTTGTTTTTAAGGCAGTAGGGACCATTATGATCATTTAGTCTGACCCTGTGAGGATCTGACAGGCCTGTGAACTGTCCTCTGCCAGCACTGACCCTAACAACCCTAACAACTGTGGCCGGAATTAAACCTTCCTGTTCATTCTGCTCTCCTAGGCTGCCAAGATGTACAGAACATACCTGATCTGATTGTGCAACATTTGTATCATCTGCCTCTGGAAGAGGTTGTTTATCTGGGATCCCATTACTCAAACATGAGGCAATCTAGAAAAGTAACAGACATGCACACAGTGAAGCCCCTACCAAAGTAAACACCTGGGCAGCAAAACGACCAAGTGACTGGCAAACCCCAGACAATTCCCCCAGCTCTTTCACCAGTTTGAAAACTTCCCCCTCACCCTATTCCTGTCTGGCTGCCTATCAGAGGCTACTTATCCTTTTTAGCGCATTATCCTTCAGTGCTGTGCCAGACTGCCTCCACCTGTCACCTTGTTCCTGGCTGAGGAATCCTCTGAGGTGCAGAGAGATGAATGCTAAAAGAAGCTCTCACAACTGTACTGTTGTTATATACTTCCCAGAACATCAACAACTGAGTGCAAGATAACTGGGCTCAAGACCCCTCTGGTTTGATTCAGTAGTTACACCCTTACAAGTGCTCACATTTGCTTTTTAATAGGATATACTTCAGGTGACTCCCAGCTGAAATTTCACAAAGTTTGGTCTTTTGTGTGCTATAAGATCACTTGCTCAGTTCCAGCAGGGACCCTACAACTTTCCTGCAGCAGCTTTAGTCCTGTAAAGATCTTTTTTTGGAAAGACCCCTTACCTTTTTTTGCAGATCCTCTTTACTGTAGCCCAGCAGCTTGAGGAGTTTAGTCCTGGAATCCTGCTCCAAATTCACCTAAGTCCCAAAGATATTAAAAAGACAAAAAAATGTAAACATAGACATCTACATACTGCCACTGTTTAGCTGCTTCTGGTAGCAGCAAAGTTTAGAGCTCAGTTTATAGATAAGGAACTCAACTATAAGAAGTCTACTTAATGACTATTGTGGGAAAAATTATGGAATTTAAGTTATAATCATGACAAAAGAGCAAAATTCAAGTTCGCCAGAGTTACAACTGAGTATTGGGATTATGATTGTATACATACCTGGTGTACTTGGTCATTAATTCCCTGGGTGGTCTAGGAATTGCCAAGCTAATCTCTACACAGAGAGAACGGACTGATCTGAGTCTGAAACTGAGACAAGGTAGTTGCCTAATCTCCTAGGTGGCTTCGCAAGAATTAGTCAACTAATTTTTACAAAAGTTCTCTGGGTTAGACAGTCCCAAAGATTCCCACAGGCTGCACACAGTCTAATTGACAGGTGTTATTTGTATGCTTTAATGCATGATTAACATTCTGCAAAAAGAACCTGTCTGTCTCAGTTAAGTCCCATGCTGTTCCTCCTACAAAACTGATCAAACTGTACATGGATTAGACAATTGTAAACAGTCCATTTCAGAAACTTCCTGCAGAGGCAGAAATTGTCCTGCAGGACACTTCTGTACACAAGTCTAGTTTGTAGTTTAAGACAATCAACCATAACACATCTTGTATGTGCTGGAGTGGTCTCAGCATCATGGGCTGAGACTAATATGACAGGTTGCTGTATCTCTTCCACAGCAACTGAAGACAATTGCAGCAATGGAGACCACTGTTACCACCTAGACTACACATGACCATCCTATTCAAGATTGTCCATGTAAATGTAATACTATGGAAAAGATCCCAATATTTTGCCTTCCACACAGTCTGCCAAGGATTGACTGTGAACCACTGCCAAGACTAAGCCCTGCCTTTTCAGAAGGGTGGCTGCTCCTTATTACTGCACTCTTCCGTACTACCAAATTGACAATGAAACCATTGTCCTCTGTAGGGCTAGTCAGTCCACATGCCACCACAGCTCTCTCCCTTATTCTGGGGAATCTCACTGCCTATTTGGACTTTGCCTTGAGAAATAATAATGGTAGAGCTTCACAGGTAGCAGGCAGATACACCTTGGCAGTGTGTTGAGATGAGAAAATCCTGTTTCAGGAAGCCCAAACAAGTCCACTGAAAAGACCATTCCTACTGAAAAACAAGACGACCTCCAAGATCTTAACTGCAAAAACTTTTATTTAGATAAGTAACTAGCCTATTCATTCAATTCCATTTTATATCTTAAAGAACAGGAACATAAAGGGCTAGAGAGGACCATAATTAACACATTCTTCCCATGACCATAAAGAACTGACCTTTGTATTTCACCACAGTCATCCTACCTTCAGGAAGTTCCAAAGGTTCTCATCAATTGGCAGCTTGGCTGTCTGAATCTTGCCCTGGCAGTAATCAAGGAGGTTCCCTGACTGCAAGGCCATCTGCAGTTCTTTGGATCGGAGCAGGAATTCAGTTTCAGTAGTGACCTGACTGATGAATACCTGGTGTGGGTAGGTCTGCTGCATTTGCTGTCCAGGAGCTTTGGTAAGACCAAAGGTAATCAGTTTCCCTCCAAACTGAGAAAGACAGAGGGAGACACAGTAAGTATTTTCATAAACAAAGGTAAAAGAACTTGCTTAATTCTTCATTTAGCAAGGCAGACTCAAGCTCCGTCTGTGAACACAAGGAACTCAAGAGTTTAATGTGTATGGACAGTATGGACATTGAGGCAGTTCACATTACAAGACCTCCAGCTCAAAACTGATAAACCTGGCACTTGTGCATATCCTATCAGGCCTAACCAATTACAAGTACCAGAGAGGCACAGAGGAAAAAGTAACATTTGGAACTGTTTGTTCTTTTGTGACATGGAAAGGCAGACTGCAATGATAGAAACCATCAGGCGAAGAGAAGGCACTAGACAGAGAACAAGTCAAGATACAGGCTAAAAGAACAATTCAGCCTTTCAATCTAGGAGCAAAAAATGCAAGGAAATTAAATACCTAGGTAAGAAAAAAGAGGAGAATGGCAATGCACATTAGCCTACAAGGACAGCTTCTATGAGTCTTCCCCAGATTTAACTCCTACTTACAATCTCCCATTCCCTGCTACGTGACGCTTTCTTAATGGAAATATACCTGAATGTTGAGTAAAAGATATTTTATGGGACACCACCCTGCACCTTAAGCAGACATTAAGACAACCAGCAACAGGAAGATAAACGTTTCTCCAGTGAAAGGAAAGGATTGTGTCATAAGACACATACATTACATCCATCTAAGAATGCTCCATTCACTTACTGCAAATGAAACCCCCACAGGTCTGCGAATCCACTTGGGCGGCTTTTTTAATGGTGGAATCAAGGTGGTCTGAGTTACTTGCTCTGGCACCTGCAGAGGAGGAAGGCTCTGTCCTGTGCCAAAGGGATCCAGGTTGTTGAAGGAGGAAGAGATCTAGAATCAGACAGAGATAGGAACAAGATATAATTCAATTCCTGCCTGTATGGACAGAAACCTATTGCTCAGGAATTAGTTACTTTCCTCACTGATGAGGAATGAGGCTAGTATGTACTTCTTCCTGGAATACCACCAAGCCTCTATGCAAAAGAAATTGTATTTCCAAACAGATTCAGAAATAATTTCTCAAGAAAGTTTCACCTCGAGAGATTTTCAAGTAGTTTTTTCTTAACAAGATGCAAGTTTCCTAACAAACACTGTTTGGCACAGCACCCAGCTCAAACACAGGAGTTACAAAATTACTTGTTTTATGCAAGACAGTGACAACATATGGTCAAAAGTTATCCAACTTATTTCTTGTCTTGCTCACAAAGGAATTGACTCCCTTTCAGTTGCAGGAGTCTGAATGGGTTAGTTTTAAGGACTGTCTCAAGCTTTTATGGCTTAGATGAGACTGATGCAATAAACTTGTCTAGACAAGAGAGTGTGTCAAAAGTGGCCTCTGATCCAGATTTCTGACACTGAGGGTATCAGTAAGCATAAATATAATGCCGTTCACAAGTATTTTTCATTTTTAACATTGTTTGCATAGATCTATTGGTTGCTAGAGATAACCCTGTTCAAGTTTGACTGGACCATAGGGAATAGCTCCAAAATTCAGCTAACCAGCATACCCAAAGGGAAGCAACATAAGGCTGATCAAGGTAGGGTTGCCAAACAAAAAAATCACAGGCAATGTTTTGTCTTTGCTCATGGGAAAACAATTCCAAATAAAGAATATTTCACAGAATCACAGAATATGCTAGTTGAAATGGACCTACAAAGATCACGAAGTCCAACTCCTGGCCCTGCACAGAACCATCCCCAAGAGTCACACCATGTGCCTGAGAGTAACATCCAAATGCTTCCTGAACTCTGTCAAGCTGGGTGCTGTGACCACTTCCATGGGGAGCCTGTTCTAGCACCCAACCTCCCTCTGGGCGAAGAGCCTTCTTCAAATATCCAACTTAAACCTCCCCTGACAGAACTTCAGGCCATTCCCTCAGATCCTGTCACAGGTCACCACAGAGAAGACATCAGTGCCTCTCCTTCTTTCACTCAAGAGAAAGCTGTAGACTGCAATGAGGGTATTTCTGGAGGAACAGCTTATATCTAAGAGATCAAACACTCTAAACCTTAAAAAAAATAAATATACACAACCAGGGTATCAATACCAACCACCAGGTCTGTAACAGTGTTTAACAGTGTTTCTGTCCTTACACCACTGAACTCATAAGAGAGAGACCTCTTTACAAACTCCCTGCTGCCATAACTGTCATTATTTCCTTCAGCTTGTGTTCTTACTTGTTATTCTACACTACTGTTCTCCAATTTTGAACAGTGGAAGTGTGGTGCATGCACAGGAAGAATGCACAGAAAGAAAATTCTCCATGGGTTAAATAAATCCTTAATCTTCCACAGCTGTTGCTTGATAAAGTATTTTCTGCCTCTTGCAAATCCTATGAAACTGAACTCAGTCAGCTGTAAATGACTATATAAATAACATTTAAGCCAGCTCATACATACTCTCTTAAAACCTGTATTGTAAGGCATTTGTTGGCTGGGACAGAGGGAAGGAATTAAAAGACTAGACACCAGATTAAAACTAAAATTAGTGACATTTAATCTGTTCAGTTTGCCCATCTATTCATTAGCTAAGTAATGGGTTTCACTATCAAAAATATTAACATACTTCAAGTTAAAATCAATAGACTTGAGGAAAATTGCTAATAGTGGCTTATAAACTACTTTATAGAATTATCTTCTAAACCAGTGAAGAATAACATATCCTATTAATTAGTATAAAGGTATTTAATTTTAACCTAATGACAAGACAATCTTGTTAATCTAACATGTATGCTGCTTTATTTTTATTCGAGTAGTAATAACCATAAAATATATCTGACATCAAAACTCTGCTTGACCTTGGTTCTTTTTACAAACTTTGTCAAGAGGCAAGGCAGTGCCTTTGGGATTTAGTGGGATATTAAGTTCCCACACAGGTAGCATCTGGTTCCCACACCATACAGCCGTACGTCCAGGTGCACTGGACAGACTGTATTGCTTAAAAATCCTACTGTTACACAAGTGTGCTTCTACTGCTCCGAGCAGTCAGGTGAGGAACTGCTAATCTGTCAGGCCGTAACACATTCACAAGACTTTACCTTGTCAGCCTGCGTCTTCTGCTGAGCTTCCAAGTTCCCACCCATAACAGAATATATGTTGATCCACCCATCAAAAGTGGCAGCAGAGAAGACTGAAGGATTCCTAGGACACCACTGGACATCAAAGCACCACTGACTCCGAATGGGCAACTCATAAACCACCTATCATAGAAAGAGAAAAGATATAAGCACGACACAAATAGTCCCCTGCTTTCCCCAAATTACTTGCCACAGCAAGTGTGCCATACTTTATTTACATATCACCATTGTATACAAATATCTTATTTTCACCTCTTGAAAAATGCATTTGCAACCAAGATACAGCCCATTGAGTCCAAACAGCAGAAAGCCACAGAAAGCTCCTATAAAATAGGATTCTGACTGTAGAAAGAAATCCAAAAGCAACAAGTCACTTTTGCTCTACTTTCTAAGTACTACTGTATTGGAGTACTATGGCATTGTTAGATCTGCTGTTAACCAAGGAAGAGACAGCAGAAAAGAACAAAAGACAAGCAGAAGTCAAGAGGCAAGAAGGTGCCATGAACAAGAGAATACAAACAGAAAGAATAGTCTGGAATAACAAATGTGACAAGGAAAATAGAGCCTACAGAAAAAAAATGCAAGAAGAAGAGAGGACTGTAATAGCTGCACATGAAATATGAAGGTCATTGCAGCCAACAAGTTTATGGTCCAGCACTCAAAAAATCCAAAGTTCAATTCATGGTCCAGCCACAGACTTCCTGTCTAATGTTGGGCAACTCACTAACACAATCTTGACTTTGAACCTCCAGTTTGTAGAATGAAGATATTTCCTTTATGCTTTACAGGAACAAAGCGTAGACAATCATAGTTTCATTTTCTATGGTAACATGATCTGTTTTTCTGTTCCCAGGTATAAGAAAATTAATATAATTTGCTTATATTAAAGTCCAGATAGCCAAATTGAAAAACAAACAAACAAAAAAATCCCAAAAAAAAAACCAACCCCAAAGAGCCCCCAAAACCAAAGAAACCAATCCCTCTTCCAAACTTACCAGATCAGCCATTCTGTATAACTGTACTGTCCTCACTATTGCAACATTCCCAACTTTTGTATCCCCTGAAAATTTTCTGCTCATTGGTACCAAGTCAAGAAGAGACTCAAACCAATATTTTATACATAAAAGTCTAACTTGAATTTAGGCTCTGCAAATCCACAGCAGCATGCATAAAGACAAGTCAGCTGCACTAAAATTGTTTGTGTTTTCTTTCTAATTTTCCTGCTAAAAGACAGTGAAAATACTTTTATAAAAATTACACATCAGGAACATTTCAGATTCTGATTCTCTTCTAACCACTAGAGATCTGTACAAAGTGAACATCAAATCCCATGGAAGTACAAGAGCAGCATTTAATGCATTTTAGGAAAATTGATTAATTTTTTTCCATGACTCCAAGGCAAAAGTGGTCAGCTAAGTTAAATTGTCCCATGAAATGAATCTAGCCTTGGGCTCCCAGCTGAACTTTGTTCAGTATTGTTAGAGCACTTTCCCCATGCTATCATCAAGATCAACTGCATGAATCTTGTTCAAAGCCCAAAATTCAGTTTTATCAAGAAGTTCAGCATTGAATAAATAGGTGTGCATAAAGAAATTTTTACACAGTCCTATTTTAACTCAAGTGACACCTAAATATTCCAGAGATAGTAATTCTGAGATATATGACTATACAACCACATACATGTGAGACCACTGTACTATGAATCAAGTTTACACACATTATTTAACTACATTACTCCCCTCTCAATGACCCTAAAAAATGCTCCTTGCTCTCCTTCAAATTTCCTCCCAAAAAAACCTTATTGCACAAGAAGGATGAAGAAGAAACACAAGGAAGCAGAACACCAAAGTGTGAGCATAACAAGAGTAATCATAATCAGTTGAAACTAAGTTCCAGTTAAAGCTTTCTTCCCTTTATGATCTCTGGAATCTCTGGACACAGATATATCAGGGAAAATCTCTGCCTGTCTCTGCTGTTTTTTCAGTTCAGATACGAACACCACTCTCATTCACTCCAGACCGGAAAAACACAAAGACATATTTGAGAAAATTACATTGGCACTCCATAGGAAAACAGGAGAGGGACACACACCTGGCACAGCACACAACTCTATAAAGCAGACTGTGTGCCCTTATAGCTGTGGTTACATACCTCCCCCAAACTCGGGTTCCAGCACAAGATCCGGTTGTCTTTGGCACTGCTTAACAGCAGTTCAGGGTCAGCCTGGCACCAAGAGACAGACAGAACTCCCCTAAAATACATCAGAAAGAAATCAGTCATATCTCCTATCCAATCCACTCTGTCACCCCGTCACCCAGAAAGCACCATGCACCAGCACTTAGGCTCAGAAATGCTAGTTCTCATCTCTGCCTTCAACCACATTTATCTGTGAAACAAAGCAGACCCAGCAGATAATCACAGTTCTCCTAAGTTCAGTCTCCCAGATGTATCCCTTTCAAAGATGGAGATTCTTGAAAAAGGCAAGACAACATGCAAGCCCTCACCTCGTATGCCCTTCCAGCTGGCTCAGAGGAGAGGTAGCAAAACGCAAGTCCCATATTTGGATCACTGGCAAGCGATCATCCTCAGAGGATAGGACTAGCTGGGTTGCAACTTCAGGATGCCAGGCCATTCCTGAGCAACGCATCTAGGGACAAAAATAGCATAGGCTGAAAATTCAGCAAAGCAAGCTGGCAGCAGCACAAATGGCTGAGAGCCATGGCATTCTGTACTGAACTCACCTAGAGTGCTTGACATAAAGCAAGTCTAGCAATGTCTTGCTCTGGGCAGCAAGTATTTCTATCTTCCCTAGACAGCAAAAACCCCTCACTAACCATACCGAAGTTGAAATTTAAAGTCAACTTAGGAAGACAGTTGGGATTAGAACACAGGAGGCTTTTCATAAATGAGCTGTGAAAACAGAAACTGAATGCAAGAGTGCCTGAATTTTAGGAGCAGTAAGGTGTCTTGTTTCTCCATTTCATTAGGGAAAAGAATAAAAGAGAGGTGCTTTGATGCTACAGCTCCAAGAGAACTAGCCCCAGCAGCTCCTAAAATACAAACACTTATTCCCAAGAGTCTGTGCCATTGCTTTGTAGTCACATGTGGCATGTTGTAAGCTAGTTAGAATCACAGCCTTTTCTACACTTACTCTGTTGCTGTGGTCACTGACTTTGATGATAGGCTCATTCTTCCTGAGGTCCCAAACCACAGCCTTGCCACTGGGGTGAGCAGAGGACAGGATATGCTGCACCTGTCGATTCCAGGACACCACACTGATGTCTTCATGAGGCTGTCAAGACAGGAAAGGCCACACATCCATTATCCCCAAGCTGAGGGAACATCAATCACAGGATTTTGTCACCAGCTTTACTAAGGGATTTGGGATTTGATGATACATAGATTCCTCTCTTCAATCACTGATCGACTAACTGGAAATACCAGCACCACTAACCAGAAAGACTGGGAAAGTTCTTTGCTCAGATAATACAGTGGACAGCAAAATTCTACGGGGGAATGTCACTTGGAAAAGCACCTTCGCATTTTGGGAGCAGGTACTGGCTTCTGCATTGGCTAAATGTGTTATAAATCACTCCAGAGAGAACTGCAGCTGAGGGAACATAGATGCTTCTACCCCAGCTTCTTGGATGAACTTAAATGGAAAGATGACCTTGTGCAACATTTCAGGAGTGCACTGAGATGGAAAATGATGAAGTATTCAAGGGTAATTGTTGTTATACTGACTGCAATGCAGGAGACAGGCAAGGAAAGGAATGGGAGACTTACCGAAGGACAAACTTGGCCTGCTTTTAGGCAAGTTTACTATGATTTTTCTGCTTTCAGAAGTTGATTGCCCTGAATCATAATCAGCATCAGAATATCAGAAGCTTCTTCCTCTTCAAACTGAGGACACATTATAGGGGAGCAATAGCCAAGATACATTTAATGGCTCACTGGCTCTGCTAGGGATATGACTTTCATGATGTATGAAAAGCCTCAGAAGCCTGAAATAAGTTCATTCCTCAGAGAAGGTCCGATAAACCTGCTTAATCCATCACATATGCCCCAGCTGGATCACAAGATAAACTGGTCAGTTACTTGATTCAAATCCACAAAGAGCATACCCATCCATGCAAAGTGCATCCTTCCAGAGCTTGTCAGCCTACCTCTCCTCCCTTTACAGCACTTCTTTTACCTCCCCAGAATGAAACCAATCAGTCACTTATGATTCATCTTTCTCCTGACAGACATCAAAGTCATTCACAGACTGACTAGGCTAGGATGTCTCCACACATTTTTTTTGTCTTGCCTACTAGTATATAAAACTGCAGGGGTATTGCCCAGAGAAAACCTGATTTACCTGCGATTTGGTTCCTGGAGTCATAGGCACACTGAAATTATTCAAGTCCCAGATGAAAATTTCAGAATCATTGGCTCCAGAAGCCAAGAGATTACCCTGTAGGAAAAAAAAAAAAAAAAAGGAAAAGCTCAGTTGAATTTCCTGATCACAGGGAAATAGGACAGATTTCTTAAAAATAAATGGAACCAAAAAACCTGACACCTTGCAAAGTCAGGTGAGAGCTACATTTCACTGCCACTGGTAAGCAGAAAAATACTAACTGTATTACAAAACAAGCACATCTGTGGCTTGTAAGCCTTCTGTGTGCCATGCTACAAACCCATTCAAAATTTGTCTGTTTTGTGCAGATGGCCACGCTTTCTCATGATGACACTCTGCCGCAGGCCTGGAAGCCACTGTCTCTGGCCAGCTGAGCCTTTGCCCTGCATCGTAGCATCAAGGACATTTCTTCTGAGAAGATGCAGGTTTCCCACAACCAATTGCAGAAATTTTTAATTTGCCTCTGTGCAACCATGAGAACCATGTTCTATGCACTCCTCATTTATGTTGCAGTTCCTTCAAGTGTGATGAAAGTTCCACTGAATTAAACGCCAACCGAACAAATAAAAAGTTCTAATTTCAAATGGACAACAGTTTACCATGTAACAATATTACAAGATGTTTTTATAGAGAGGTAAGAGACTTGATCAAAGTCACAGGGGAATCCAGTGGCAAAACTGTGAACAGACCCCAAATATGAGTCTCACACTAGGTTAGTGTTTCAACTACCATGCCTGTTTTAAGTTAAAAATTGTTCCTTCACTTTATAAATCTCTATTCACAAAAGAAAAACATATTTTCTAACAAGAAGGTTAGCTTTCCTTCAGTTACAAGTACCTTAATGTTACATACCTGGAAAGGGTTAAAATCAAGAGCTCGAACAGGACCTGAATGCTTCTGTCTGCCCAATCACAGGCTCACTCTTGGAAGCCAAGATGCGGTGCACACTGTACATCGTCAGCACTCCATTATCCCCTCCACCAATGATCACTCCAGAGGACTCTGAAGACCCATTTCCAAAGTTCCCCCAGATCAGCTTATGAAACCTTAAAAAAGAAGAAAATAAAGCTGGCATAGGCCACAATGTTTGGTGGAATTCAAGACACCTTCTGCACTACCAAAACCCACATCAATGTTCTGACCTATCAAATATATCCATCAGTCTGCACCCTAAACAATCTTGTTTTGCATGCAAGAGGATTTGGGCTCTTGCATGCAAGAAAAGAAATAAGATTCCTTCCAAAGACTTTTAAGGGGAACTTAAAAAGGAAGAGTTTGTCTCTTTTTGGTTGTTTTGTTTTGTTTGCTTAAAACTTTTAGAACTTCATATGGGATTTGGTGGCTGAAATCCTCTGGCCTACAGTATATAGAAAATCAGATTAGAGGACTACGTGTGTTCATTTCCAGAGCTGTTATGTGGAAAGTATTTTTACCCCCTTTAAAATACACTAGTTAAAAATCAAGGCTGTGTTTCACACTGGATGCAATCATCATCCACAATGATCAGTCTAAGAAGTCATCTTGTCTTAAAAAGCTGGAAGATAAGTTTCACTCTGCCTCTAGTCTCTTTAGTGCAAATTGTTAGTCCCAGCAAACTCACATTATACATAATGTCTTTACTGACTAACTACAAGTAATTTCAAATTTCTCTAATGGTCCAACTGCTCAACATGATCTCTCTGTCAACAAAAATGTTCATTTTTTGAAGACAGAGGTCAACTGATTCAAAAGATCACTTTATACACTGTAAACATTATCTCTTCCTCTCCTTTCCTGTACCAGAAAACTCTTTTCAGTTTCATTGATTGATACATCAATATGAGTCTCTAGTACCTGTTTGAGGCAGGAAGTGTTCCTTTCTGCTTCATGTCCAGGGAGGGATCCCTGAAGTCAACCTCAAATATTTCCAAGGTGGCATTTGTACTGAAGGATGCATCCAGTTGCTGGGCAGATGTTCCTAGCAGAAGTACAAGGGCAACACAAGTGGGCATTTTTATCAAAAGTAAAAGATACAAGGAGACCAAGGCACTGAAAACCTATTTTTCAAAGTCAACATAACCTTGGTGTTGTGCCTGTTCAAATAGAGGGTATGTCTGAGCACCTCAGAAAAAAGAAATGACAATTCTGAGAAAGACTTTGAAAGAAATTAAAAGTTCTTTAAGAAATTCTTCACCAAGATCACTGTTGCACAGATACCTTTCTCTCTTGGGATAGATATAACTCATGTACCCTCCTCCAAGCAACTACAGCTTCTGATAATAGGTTCTTCTCTAAATTACAAATGCAGTTGTAACAAGAAATACAGTTACAATTACGATCCCAAATACTTGTGTATACTGCTCCTCAACCACAACCATGTGTCTTAATCAGACCTTCTGAACCTACTCTGTAGCTAAATTCTTCAACCCTAACCATTAAACATGCGTCAGTGACCCAGAGCCAGCCAGCAGTCACACAACGGTGGCTTCCTTCCTTCTCCCTAGCTTACAGAATAAAAGCTAAAAATTGATTTCACATTGCCTAGTGGGACACTTCCAGGCAAACAGTCACCCAGTCCCCCAGTTACCACAGGGATGCCTATGACATGGAAAGTGCCCAAGAGACTATTAAAAAGCAGCATAAATTATGAAACTACGTAGTTTCTGATCTAAAGCAGACTAAAGCCAAGACTTTGGTTCAACCAAAACTCAGGCCTTGTTATGGAAATACAAAATAGACTAACTACCCCAAAAATGATAATGTTGTTTTAAGGCAGCAGTTGATATTTTATTACTTTCTTTTGACAGTCATCCCTGGGGAAAAAATCAGAAACAATACGGCAGTGCTGCACAACCCAGGCAAGAAACAGAGCTAACTAGATGGGCAGACAACTGTAGTGGGGTGACCCTGCCTGGAAACCAGTTGCCCACCAAAGCTGCTCTGTTACTGCCTTCCTCAGCTGAACAGGGGAGAAGAAATATAATGAAAGGCTCATGGGTTGAGATCACTCATCAGTTACAGACATGGGCAAAATAGACTCAACTTGAGGAAATTAATTTTAACTACCAATCAAAATCAGAGTAGAATAATGAGAAATTGAAAACTAAATCTTAAAACACCTTTCCCTCTACCCCTACCTTCTTTCAGGGCATAACTTTACTCCCTATCTACCTGCTCCCTCCCCCAGTGGTGCAAGGGGAACAAGGGTTGCAGTCAGTTCATCATACATTGTTTCAGCCACTCACTCTTCCTCAGGCGGAAGACTCCTCACACTCTTCCCCTGCTCCGGTTTGGGGCCCCTCCCACAAGAGACAGTTCTCTACGAACTTCTCCAACGCAAATGCTTCCCACAGGCTGAAGTTCTTCACAAACTACTCCAGCATGAGTCTCTTCCATGGGGTGCAGTCCTCCGGGAACAGACTGCACCAGCCTTAGTCACCCCCGAGGTCAGAAGTCAGCAAACTTGTTCCAGCATGGGTTTCTCTCTCTATGGGGCCACAGGTCCTACTAGGAGCCTGCTTCAGCATGGGCTTTCCACAGGGCCACAGCATCCTTTGGGCAATCACCTGATCCAGCATGGAGTCCTCTGTGGATTGCAGGTGGGTATTTGTTCCACTATGGACCTCCATGGGCTGTGGGGGGCCAGCCTGCCTCACCATGGTCTTCCCCACAGGCTGCAGGGGAATCTCTGCTCTGGCACCTGAAGCACCTCCTGCCCATCCTTCTGCACAGACTTTGGTGACTGCAGAATTGTTTCTCTCACACATTCTCACTCCTCTCTTTGGCTTTAATTACACAGGGCTTATTTCCCACACCTTTCTTAACTATGCTGTCCCAGAGCTACTACCCCTGTCACTGATGGGTTTGGCCTTGGACAGCAGTGCATCCAGCTTGGAGTTGGCTGGTGTTGGCTCCAATGGACACAACAGGACCTTCTAGCAGCTTCTTACAGAAGCTGTCCCTGCTACCAAAACCTTACCACATAAAACCAATAGAATCACCCAAGCTGTCAGCTCCACACAGACAATAAACTTGCCTGTGGCCAACTCAGTGAACAGGCTGATGTTCTGCTTCAGGAGATAAAATTACTGTAACAGTAGCGAATAATGAATAAAACAAACAAAACAAAATGTAAGGTTTTGCAAAAGTATTGAAAATTGACGGTTAACCAAAACAGGCAATTTTGGAGAGAAGAAGTTTCATTATTTGATTGTCAAGTCACGAGATACTGACTGAAGATAGACAAGTAAAAGTGAGCTTAAACTTTTCAATTCACTTAAGTTCAATTAACTTTCTTCCCCCCAAGATGTAACAAGTATGTAAACTTATTTTGTTTTTCAATAGCAAGCAGATATTGGAGTCCATATAGATTTAGTTAAAAATTAGGTCAAAAAGTCATGTATTCAACCTTTGAAAAATCACTGGCCTTTAAAATATCAAAGTTGGGTATAAAAGTAATTCTCTACCAGTTACTTTAAAAGAAAAAATAAAAGTTGTAATGTTTTCAGTATATTGCTCGAAAGTTTTTCAGAGACTATTATGGTGGAAACTGTTGAAAGTTTAAACTAATACAACTCTACATAGTATCTATTTGTGATTTATACTTTAATATTCACAAACTGTGAAAAACTTTACCTGTTGCTAGATAAATGGGGTGGTTGTTTGCCGGACTCCACGTCTGCACAGCTGTTCGTTCAATTTCTTTTAGCTTCATTTTCTAGGCTCTGAAAGAAATTTCACACAGTGGTTAGAATAGGCAGATAAAGTCAATGTGAAAATAATCACATCAGACACAAAATATTTCCCTTACCAAGATACCATGAGAACAAATTGCTCTCAATAGAGTGAAGTTACTTGTTACTTCCTGAGGCAGTGAATACAGTTTTACTAGAATAAATCAGATACTTTAGTTCATTAAAAAAGAACTCACACAATCCCAGCTATCTGACCCCAGATTTTCTTTCATATTTCAATTCTTTCATTCTCTCTTTTTCATATGTCCCAATTACAGCAGAGTTGCAGAAAAAAGAAGGGGTTCTAAATGAAACAACATACTCAGGTCTTCAGTCCAAGTTGGTTTAAATTGGCTGCAGAAATTAATTTAAAAAAAATTATTTTGCTCTAGCACCAGTTGCTCTCTGAATGAGCAGATGTCAGTATACACATAACTAGAAAGGAAGGAGAAGGAATCTCAGGGCAGGCTAAATTTCAAGCAGAAAAGTGACGTGGCAACAGAAAACAAAGTGCAATGCTATCATGTGCCAATTCAGTTAATGTACTTTGTTCTTGTTCCTATGAAAAGCAAAAGGCAAAAATCATTTGTCTTCCTCTTTGAGTCTGCAAATGGTAGAAGGTGAGAAGTAATCCACAAGTAAGTACTGGGTTTCAATCTCAGCACTGACAATTCTTTTTATTTACTCAGAATAGATCAACCGACACCTGTAAAATGGGAACAAAATTTCCCTAGGTCACTGGAGAGAGATCAGCTGGGCAACAATGCAGCAGGGTAACTGAAAGTCAAACTTCTACAGCAGGGAGCTGGGAGGTTGCAAAACTGAATATAAATACAAATTACTGTTCTGTGCAGGATCCCATTCTTGCTAAAGAGAAAGCACCCAGCAACTCTCCATGGCTGACCACAAACAGGCCTTTTAAGCATCATAAATGATGTGTGGACATAGCATTCACAGGCTAGCAGGGTCACCTCATGAGCAGTTACTAAACCTTTCAGGCTTGGCTGCTTTGCAGTCTTTTAGCTTTAGATAAACAGAACTGTTAACTATGCACTCAGATGGTATCATGATGAATAAAGAAAAACTATCAGCAGGTAGCACAGCAAAACCCTCTGCATCCTGTCAGCTTGCTGTGATTAATTTCTCCTGGTTACTTGACACTGTTTGTGTAAACCACAATCTGTATCACATGGCCTTCTGTTCAGCTGCGGGGCTACAAATCTCAGTGCTTCAGAGTTTGGCTTTACTGAGGCCAGAATACAGGTGTTTATCCACAACCAAAATTATAAATGCACCTTGCTATGGCCAAACCATTCAAAAAGAAAAAAAGCCCAAAAACCAGTTCAGTTTTAAAAAAGCTTTCCATCATCTTGTGGCTTATATGAAGCTATGGCTTACTGAGCTCCACACAAGGGGAAATCTGGTCAGCTTGGATCATCTAGCTAATAACTCTACACCCTTTTTAAGGTTTCCTCTCCATCACCAGTCAGAAGTTAAGAACATCCTCTCTCTCCCCCCCATGCACTATCAGCATATGCTGTCTGACTAGAACCTACTGAACGCTTTTCGGCATTAGTCTGCAGCAGTATCCCCCAAAGCTCAAACTGCCTGCTGCTATTCTCACATTAATCTTATCCCAACTTAGTTAAGGCCCAAAGGAATGTGAACAGAACTCTTGTACAGTTAAACAAGTGCTCCCTAGGAACAGAAGTGGAAAGGTCATCTCCTCATCACCATAACAGATCTCTAAAGCTTACTTTCTAATCTTCCAGTGCACACTTTGTGGGGTACTTTTCGGGGGCCCACCACATTCTCTATGCCAAGATGTTTCAGTGCCTACTCATTTGTGCCCCATACTACTGCAGGAACACTGTCCAGGTCTCCTCCCTTCATCGACAAAGGGGAATGACAATATCCCCAGGAGAAGTCAGAGGAGTCTACTATGAACAGATTATGCCTATTGCACAAGACTCTACCTGACTCCACATACATGGAGGTGCAGGATAGCTTGTATGTTCCTTACCCATCCCTTTCTTGCCTCTTCCGCCTCCAGTTACAATTCATCAGTTGTAGGAGTTGACTACATAGAGGGCTCACTGCTTCTTGGCTTTTGAGAGGGCAACTTCCCTGTGAACTTAATAGACAATGGCCAAGAGACCTCTTCCCTCTAGGAAATTAACTGGTAAGGAAACAATGAAGAGTAAACTACCACAGACTTAGTCTGCTGAATGGTACAGGCTCACACTCCTTACCCCTGGGCTAGACTGACTGCATGGTTGGCATAATTTGCATTTAACATGCAAACAAAGATAAGGTGCCAAAATTGTGCAGAACAGTATGGATCAATTGTTCAGCTTTTCTTGTCAATAGAGCATTCTACATAAGAAAGTCAACATTACTGTTCTGTTTTCACCAATTTAAGTCAGGACAGAATATGAAGATAAACTGTCTTGGCCATGGCAACCTACTTACATGTGGGAAAGCAAACAAGACAACATTTAGAGTGGCTCAGTGTAGAAGTGCTGGATCACAGCTATTGAACAGGTACACTGTGTCCATGGTCCTGAAGGCAAACGAGCAGTGGTTCCAACAGACTTGAGAAGGCCCACAGAAGGTGTGTAAGAAGCCAAAAGATCACAGTATCACACAACATCTCTTAAGAACCTCCTATCAGTTCAGCTCCACTGCAGCTGAAGCTCTGCAGAGATGCAGTAGTACCTCCTCCTAAAGTGAGTGAGCTCTGAGTTTGAAAGGGAAAAAAAAGGCTGCTTGGAGTCTTACTCTTAGAGAAGTGATCCTTCTATACACTGTGCATGTCTGTATCCAGGACAGGACTCACGATCCTTAAACCAGGAAAAAGCTCTTCTTCAGCAAACTCTTGTGGCTGCCTGAGAAAAATTCACCAGTATTGAACTCTTCCACAGTAGAATTTTTAGGGAGAGGTTGCCACCTGCTGTCATCTTCCAAAATAGCACCTAAGACTTCTGAGAAAGCTCCTGCTTTTTTCAGGACGTCTAATTGATTAATCATGACAATTCCTCACACTCCTTCCACAGACATATCTGATGACATATCTAATGTATTAAGGAACCTCAACTCCAAAGGGAGTCGAAGGACAGCAGCAGCATTTCCCCACAGCTTCCCCAGCCATGGCTTTCCTGCATGGTGACCTTAAGGTGCAATAGTGTCAGCAAAGCAAAACTCGACAGATCAGAGCACTCTTCACCAGAGAAAGTGAGAGCACACAACTAAACAAAGAAAATTAAAAGTGCGTGATCTCAAACCACGGTGACCTATATTGAAATACTCGTGGCTTTACAGTACATTGTAAAAGACCATGGCTGTTGTTTTATGAGCTAATTGACCTTCAAAACTCCCATGATAACTACCCCATGATAACTACTACTCACTCTAGTGAGGCCTCTCTCTCGCAACACCGAAACGCTGTCAATCAAAAATCCCCTCCCACTGACTCTGCTGATCCTCCTCCTGCCACTGGACACAAACATTCCTCTCTGAACAGTCCCTGCTGATATTGGACTTCCAGCACTGGACAAAAAGGTGCTGATAAGCTGACCTCCCCATGCTTAGTTAAAAATGAAACTTGGGCAGAACAAAAAAAAAAAACTTGTCGAAGGTCACCGGGTGACAAGCAGCTACCCTAAGACCTGAAAAAGGCCCCTCAGTCATGACAGTGGTTAAGACACAAATGGCCTCTACATGCTCCACAACCCAGCATCAATTTAAAATCTCTGTACTGTCCCTTTCCTTTGCACTGCTCTGACACTCTCCTTTCACAGCTCCCCAACAGGCTGCTCTCGTATGTGCTTATTATAAACCCCGATTACAGAAGGCGCTAATCTCAGCTAATCACTGGTGTGTGCAAGGTGGGGCTGTTGCAGGGCAGGGCTCAGCACATTCCTCCACGACAGCTCCCATGGTATATAAAGAAACTTCTTGTGCTCTGGGCACTTTCAGAAGCTGGTGCCCACTGCACAGCACTGCTCAGACGGCAGTGCACACATGGCCCACGTCAGCCTGTCCGCACAACAGCATTACAGCGTGGGGTGCTCAGGAGAGCTCTAGGAGGAAAGTATTGCCCTCGGACACCGGGTGTCACACACAGGCTCTATGCTACGCCAGAGGCCTCTCCGCGGCCCAGGTCACTTAGCTGAGCTCCCCGGCCGCTCCCTGCCTGCCGCCGGCCGGCCGAGGGGAAACGGGATCCGGGGCTCCCGGGGTAAGGACGGGACCGTGGAACGGAGCCGTGACAGCGACGGCGGGGCGGGGCAGCACAGCACAGCAGAGCAGAGCCAGGCACAGCCGCGTCCCGGCCCCGGAGCTCGGGCAGCCCGCGGTGAGTGCGAACTTGCCGGGGCGCTGCTGCACCTGCGGCCGGGCGGGAGGGGAGGGGAGGGAGGGTGCCCTTTAGGGAAGGGTTGGGGTAATGGTGGTGGGGGTGAAAGAGGGGATTAAAGCCGTGGGGCAGCGGGGAGAGAGGGGCAGGGGGGACAGGAGCAGAGGGAGATGGGGAGCGGGGAGAGGGGCAGGGGAGCGGGGCAATGGGGAGAGAGGGACGGGGCCACGGGGAGAGAGGGACGGGGCAATGGGGAGCGGGGCAGGGGGGAGGGGAGAGAACGGGAGAGAGGCAGGGGGGAGAGGGACGGGGGGAATGGGGAGAGGGGCAGAGTGGAGCGGGGGAGAGAGGGGAAGGGGCAGGGGAGGGAATGGGAGAGGGACAAGGGAAGAGAGGCAATGGGGAGCGGGGCAGGGGGAGAGGGGAGGGAGGCAAGGGGAGAGGGGCAGGGGGAGCGGGGCAGAGGAGAGAGGGGAAAGATGGGAGAGGGGCAGGGGTAGAGAGGAGAGGGGCAGGGTCACGGCGGTGTGAAACACGGCGGGCTGTCCTTAGGGCCGCGGGCACCTGCGCGGACAGAGCCACCCTCGGAGGGCACTCCCTGCCCGGCACACACCCTGCCCGCCCCGCCGGAGCAGGGAAGGAAGGAAGGGAAGGGAAGGAGCCGGGCCGCCCCTTCAGCCCCGGGTGTCGGGCCAGGTGTGTCCGTGTGCGCTGGAGCCGTGACCCTGCGGCGAGCCGGCCATGGCGAGCGAAGGCGGGCAGGCTGTGCGGCCAACAGGTGATGGTGGAGGAGCAGGAGCGGGAGGAGCAGGAGCGGGCAGAGAAGGAAACGCTGGCGGAGGGGGAAGCGTGCTGCAGCCTCTGAACCCGGGCGTCCCCATCCGAGGCATCAGGATGAAATTCGCGGTGCTGACGGGGCTGGTGGAAGTTGGCGAAGTGTCCAACAGAGACATAGTCGACACTGTGTTTAATCTGGTAAGTTGACTGTCTGAACGAGGGGAAAGGGCAAGCACGGGTGTGCAAAAGAATCCCACAGTTTTTTGATGTTATCTTTCTGTTAGTAATTTTTTACAGGGTTGCAGTTTCACTGTACTGGATTTCAACAGGGTTGTTTTTACTTATCATAAAAGCTGAAAAAGAAAAAGCGTGTGAGCTTCTGAGTATGCATACTTAAACTTGAAACAACTCTAAACAGCATCCTCCTTAGGTGGCTTCAGAGAAATTGTTGTTTTGTTTAGAGCGGGGAAGCGTATTGTTGTGTTTAAACATTTAACAGGCATGCTCAACAAGAAAGTTAAATGTTAATTTAGTAACTCCAACTGTCATCAAAACACATTGTTGTTTTAAGTCTAAACAGTTCTTCCAGTGAAGATATTTACACCCCTCTTTGCTTCCCATTTGCTTTGGAAGCAGGCACAACTTCCATGTACAGGGGGTGAGTGTTGCAGGGAGCAGTTCATTCAAGGTCTGCTTGTCTGGAAGAGTAGAATGTGGTTTCAGTGTCCGTTTTTTATTAATGGATCAGGGAGTCAGCCGCAATTTTTGAATACCACATGGATGTATTTAATACTTCAAAAATTGAGGATACAGCTTTTCCTGCTGAAGCTACAAAGATAATATATACCACTGAGCTTCTTGGGCTAATTGCTTTAAGTTTCAGTTTGAAGCAATTAAGCTAGGTAATCATGTTTCTTTGAGGAGACCACACATTGGAAGAAAAACTGTCTTTAAGTTTACAAAGATACTCTGTGATTACCAGAGGTCTTAAAGATCTCTAAAAATACTTCTTGTTGCTCCTCCTTCTTTTGAGTGAGCAGCTTTGACTTTAAAACAATGTGGCTTCTGACAAACCAGGAAGTGAGAGCATGTAATAGTATAAAGCTTGGTAACAAGGAAAGTTGAGGTAAAAGTCATACAGGTTTTTTAAATGCTGTTTGCATTTCAGTTATTTTGATAGTAGCATTCTTTGCTACGTGCAAGTTTTAGTAGCCACTAAATATTTGTGTGCTGTGTCTGTTTCATGTTTTTCAGTGTTATCTGCTTGGGTTATGGTGAATGTTTATTCTTTGAATGTTTTTGTACTAGCCATGTGGCGCTCTGAATTGCTTGGATGAAAGTTTCAATACAGAGGAACTGAAGTAGTGACAAAAATAAAGTGCATATCAGAGTTTTCACGGATGCTTCAAGTATGAGGAAGTGATTTAAGTTATTTGGAGCCCACTTGGCAATTGTCCTGGACAAAACCCAGTGCTCAGATATATGGATATAATGTTCAAAAGGAAATTCTGGTGACTAGCTTACTATTTAGGACACTTGTGTGAGAGGAAATTGTTCATGAGTATGTTAGATTTAACATTGCTTCTAGCATGTGTTTTTGCGTGGTGTACTGGAGTTGTGTTTTATGGCAACAGAGGAAGGATTTTTCAGCAGAATAATTAAAAGTGTAAAAACTCCTTCATTCCTGGGATTCCAGTTTGGCTCCGTTTCAGACAAGTGGAGCAAAAAAATTCAGCTTAATTCAGGGAATCCTTGATTTAGATTTTAAGAGGTCTGGGGAATTTGACCTGTGGACCAAGTTTTCCTGGATTTTCATTTCTCAAGTAGATAAGGGAGAGTTTCTGGCCCTAGAAACTTCTGAAACTGTGTTCTCACTTTTTCTGGGAGTGAAACAACATCCCTGACCTCTCTGAGAAGATTCCTCAGCCGTTTCAGCACACCTGCCTGCAATGAGGAAGGCTAAAGGTCATGCTCCTGCCTCACATTATTTTATGAGTTGATAGGCATGAAACAACCAAGAGTTTGGTAGGGCTTTTTTGGTGAAGGCTGTCAAGCTGATTTTTTAGTGTAGTTTTTCAGGATGTGAGGTGTCTCTACAAAGGAACACTCATTCATCTGTCACTGAGTTCTGCCTCTGTTCAGTTGTTAGCTGTGACCACTTCATCAATTAATACCTGTGAAATCACAGTGATCAGAATTTAAGGCATGTGAAGTATTGGGTAGCAACGGTGTGCTTACTCTTCTATCTGTGTGTGCAGAAAATACGTAACTTTCTTATGAAACAGTGATTCTTAGCCATGGCTTTTGTGGTAGTTTGTTTCCCAATAGCTTGCAGAGCGAGTTCACTCATGTGTGTGCAGGTTCAGCTGGGAGTATGAAAATCATGCTGTGATCTGTTCTTACTAATGGGGTTAAGCCCAACGTATCCCCTTCCCTTGCAAGGGTTTCACTCTGTTTGGTGACTCATAACTGCACTACCTCAGGGATGTGAGCAGAAATCAGCTACCCTGCTTCTTGTGCTTTGAAAAGAGCAGACATACGGTATTTGGGGGATTTTTTGATCACTAAAGTGACAAGTGAGGTGTTTTTAGGCCAAAGGGCAAGCAGGGCCAGACAAATCTGTGTTGAAAGGTGGTTTTACATACTTATTCTTTATAGCATAACCACCCTAAAATGTGAAGAGTTTATATTTTAAAAAGGGCTGTTAGCTGACCTAATTTTCTTGAGAAAGCATGTTGCTCTTAGTTATGCTCTCTAAGCTTGCTGTAGCATATGGAGGTTAGGGGAATTTCTTTCTTTGTGATGGAGAGTCAAGAGGAGCCCAAAATGCTGTCTAGATGTGTCTCATCTTTAAGTATTTAAGAGATGGTCAGGCTCTATGTGGGAAAGACTCAGAAGGTCAAAAATCTGGAGAAGAGCACAGTAATTGACCTGCTGCTTATTGAAGAAATATAAACTCCTGGAGTCCTGATTGCTCAGCAAATACCTTGTGCAGTTCAGCAGTGTTGGATCTTGCAGCTGAGAACCACCCATAACATTTTCTCTGTCCAGCAGTGTAACAAAGTGCTCAGGGAGCCAATTTTTAGCATGCATCAAAAACCTAGTGGTCTCATTGTCTTTGGAAATTGTATTCTTAGAAATATTTGAATTGATCTGCTTTGTTTTGGTCCATATTTTTTCTTGAACGTAGTTTTCCAGACCATGTTAGATATGGCTTTGTGTATTTCAGCACCTCTTAAAATTGAAGAGGGAAATAGGGACTTTAAAGAAGCTGATTATTCTGTGAAAAACTTTGAATGCACCTTTTTTGCCCAGTATTAATCTGTTCTGGGACTTTTTTCAAAGAATAAGCTATGTTATGGATGTATATGCCTCACGCATTGTGAATTTTATTTTTAATTGACTTTGGGCAGGAATAACTCCCTGAAATTCCTTTGTATACAAATCAGGTGAATTCTTGTGCATTACCTCATATTTGCCCCCCACCCCCTTTAGTTTATTAAAATAAAACAAATCTCCTGGTAGGAGATGATAGAATGAAAAAATTAATTACTTACAGTGGGATTTGCTACTAACTTAAAATAGCTATGTGTTTTTCATAGTAAAACAGAAGGACAAATTGACTCCCTATTAAAGAAGAAACTTCTAGATGGAGCAGTAGAAATAATTCAGCAACTAGCAAAACTTAGATTTGTAGGATCTGAAGTTCTCAGGTGTAGAGTATGAAATCTGTTCTGAAGGCTCCATAACCTGCATTGGAAATACAAGAGGTCCTTCAAAGTCTTTTCTAGATTAAAGTTCTGGGTGGAGCTTCTGGCCTACTCTGTTCTAAAAGGGCTTGTGTTGTATCATATGTCAGTGTTGTCTTGTCCAAGTTTTTGCAAGTTTCCTGTTTGTATATAAATAAACTTAGACCACTGGATGTCCTGGTTTTTCAGTAGGTAAAGGGCTCTCACTGACAAGGTGTTTTGTTCATTATGAATGCTGTATGTCCAGAGTTAACTGTGCTGCATTATTGGGCTTGCAGAGGGAAGTGGATATTTTGCCAAAATTTTACTTTTCTTCAAGCAGATGATGGTGCAGCTCTTGTCCTCTGTGTGTTGATATAATTCAGTTTGGGGACTTCATGGCAGAATTTACTTGGGTCTCAAGTTGACTAGTGTATAGAGAAAAAAGTCTTTCTGCTCTTCTCTAAAGGAATGCTATGCCTTGCTCTAAGCCAATTTTGTTTTAAAAAGCTTTAGTGCTTCTAATTGTGTTCTTGAGTATAGGATAGATGGCTGTTTGATTTGGTTCAATTTTTTTTCCCCTCAGTCTGTGTTACAAAGACTTGCTTTTTAAATGTTTGTTCTCTTTGGTGAGGGGAATGTGCTCTTGTTTCTGATTTTGTTCATGGATGATGAGGTCCTCCCCAAGAGTTCCCTAGTGCAAATGAGAGAAATACTAATTTTCATTACCTTTGGAGGAAAAATGATGAGATCGGAGGAGCAGAGACTAAAATTACTATGTTAAATTTCATCTGTGAGCTCTTTCACTTCTGGCAGACTTTACTAAAACCACAAACAAAAATTAACGTAACTTAAAAAAATTCTTACACTTTACTTTCTTGCTGATACAACAGGTTTCTAATTTGGTATGGATGCTTCTGAACAGCAGTGCAACTACAACACTATAACTCATAATGGTTTTTATGAAATATGAATTCCCCTTTCTTCCTCTCTGGTCACAGACTGATTTTGCATGTGGCATCTTGTATAAAACCCACAAAGCTAATGCTGATAGAATTAGATATATTGGAGTAGTAAAAAAGCACCACAAATGTTTTCATAACAATGCATTCTTTTCATTACGTTGCCTATGTTTTTAGAGAATGCTGGACTTCATTTTCTAAATAAACTTCCCAATGCTGATGACAAGTGAGAGTAACCAAATTGTTTCTAGGATGTTGCTGAATATTGTGCATTCCTTAATATATGCAGTCTTCCCTAGCAGGTGCACCTCTGGCTACAGTTATCCTAGTTCAGTCACTTCTGTCCACTTACAGTCTAGATGATAAGGTAAGTCTGTGGCTTTAGCTGGGTCAAGCTTGTAGGGTTTTGTTGGGTTTTCTTTTAAAAATCATAGTAAATTGAACAGTCAGCTGTCTTAGCGGTCATGCATGGTTTTACTCTTGTTGAGTGAGTGGAATTCAGCAGACTATCTCTGATGCTTCCAAATATATCTCAAAAGTCCTTTTTATAAAACACCTTAGGTGCAAATTTCCTTCTTGCTGGCCTTCTCACAGTGGGAGGCTTGTGCCTGGTTTAGGCTCCTTGGTTCCAGTCCATCTTCATGCTTTTGAAGACATTAATTTGGGATCTGGTAACAGTAAAAGATGATTTTTGCTAAGTTTAGCTAACTAAATGTCTTTGGCCAGGTATTACCTGGTTCTGAATTTTTGATTAATAGAAGTCACTTGCCCTTCCCTTAAAATAAGAATTACAGACCTCCGTGTTTTTAGAATGTGTTCTGAGTAGCTATGGATACACTTAAGAATAAAGTGATGTGCATTGGGGTTTTCTCAGGTGTTGATGCAAATTGCGCATTACTTTGTAGTTGCTGGAAATATCACCCTGCATGGTAGGTGTGGGAATTGAGGAAAATCTTGTGGTCAAGTGAGAAGGGTGTGGAATGTAGTGAGATGGTAATGGCAATCTTGAATTAGGTATGCTCAGAAAATTGTCTAGACTCTGAAGAGGAGCTGATTTGTACTATGGCTGTGGCATCAACTCACTTCTGTGACTGCAACTTAAAACACTATGTAGGGCAAGAAAATATTAAGGACAAAGTCTTGAGACCACATGGGAAAATGTTCAGTTTTTCTTACTCTTTGTCTAACTCACAAAATTTTTAGAGCTTTCAGTGTCCAATCTGCAGTTTTGAGTGTCTGTGAAAGCCTGCAAATGACATGCACTGTGTTTTTCAGAAGTGTTGCCATCCTGTACTGACATTAGTAGGCTCTGTATAAACATAAAGCTAAAAAAGCAAGGCTGAACTAGGCATTTACGTATATCATGTCTCAATAATACAATTTGTTAGACAGTTTTTAATTAGCAGCCTGTTCAAAATGTGTCCGCAGCATAGCTTAGAATTCCCCTTTAGGGGGGAACACATCAGTTCAATGACAGATTTTTCTGGTTGGCGTCTGGTAACAAAGGAGAGAGAGTCAGGTTTCTTTGGTGGCTGCTTTGCTGTTTCTAGGTGGTGTTTTGTTTTGCTGCTGTCAGACAATACTGGGCTGCATGGCCCATGGGCCTGACCCAGCAGTGCAGACAGCACAGTAATGCAGTGGCCATATGGACTGGCTCAGCAAAAGCATTTGCGGATTAGGGAATAGAGTGAAATTAGTCAAAAGCATCAGGGAGACAGGTGGATGGGCATGTCAAGGTTGCTACAGAGGCTGGACATGGCTGAGTGAGATAAAAATAGATATTTATTCATGTATGTGGAACCTGTGCACTTTGGTTTGCCCCTCCAGTGATCTCTTTCAAGAGGAGTGTGAGTGAAGAGGAGTTTTTAGAAGTGACTGTATTGGATGAACAGTGGAGATTGAGGAAAATCAAAGATGAAGTATTTGCTTAATTTTTGGGTTTTAGGTAGTGTTGGTTTTGATATGGTTTTTGGTGCTCGGGGGCTACTCTGTTGCTGAAGCTTGCTGAGAAGTCTCTGAAGTATCTGAAAAATCATGGTGTCATTTTTTAAATTTTGTTTTTTTGCTGTCTGTTAAGGTGTGAACTCTGATGAAAGATAAAAATGAGTTTTCTCTGTGGTTTCTTTCAATATATGTATATTTGTTTCACTACCTAGTGGGCAGTGAACAGAACTGTATCTCACCTGATGGTGTTCTGACCTTTTATTCTTGGCTAGGTAAGTTGCCAGCTTAAAACACTGATAGCTTCTGTCTTCATGCAGCCATGAAGGTCTTCATGGGCCTTAAGGAGGAGGCTTTAATCTGCTGCACAGGTGAAATAAGGTCTACAGTTTAGTCACTGGATATGAAATAACTTCTTGCTACTTTTGGTGTTTCTGTGTATAAAACCCTTTAAGAATCTTCTGTCAAATTCAGTCTTGCATGCATTGAATTTATGCATATCTTTTTAAAGAACTTCTATTTATTTTAAATGGGTCAATCTGGAAGAAAGTTTTTGTTCATAATCACTAATTACAGTTAGCTAACTTTCTGCCATTCAAGTGTGTTCCCCAGCCCCTGGAGGCCTTGCTGGCCTCTTCGTAAGGCTTTGCATGATGGTTTTTGGTATTAGCTTGACCTAATTACTAATGTCCTAATTTAGATTACATTTCTGCTTTAACTAATTCTGGATTTTTCTGCTAGGCTTGATATCAGGCTAGAGCATGTTATTACTGCCTGCCTGAAAACTAGTTTGGCCATTTTTATTTCACTCTGGGAAACCTTCAGGCTTTGTCTGGGAGCTCTGGCCATTTGCCAGGAGCCTGAGGGCTCAAATGAATACGCGTAAAACAGGATACTATTGCCACCTGCTTTTTCAAATACTGTGTGTGGCCAGTGGAGACTGTAGTTTCCAGCATGCAGTGCTCTGTGTTTAGAGCAGATAGCAATCGAGATGCATCCTTGCACGACTGCTGTAATCAAATTCGCTAAATAATGATACTGCATGAGCTGCAGCAGCACCTTTCCCGAGACACTGTGGTCTTTCTGCTGATACTGGAAGCTTGGAGTAATTTGTGAAGGGCTTGCATTGCTACAGTGCTTCAGATTCCAGGGTGTCACAAATAGGCATAAGTAGTTTCTAAATAGAAACTAATTTGAGGAGGAGAAAAATCTAATGCCTTCTGTTGCACTGGATTCCCCTAGTAGTAACTGGGGAGCTGGGGGCAGCTCTGTCCCAGGCATGATTTTCTTGTTAATAGCTGCCTTGAGAAGATATTTAAATGAAAATTGCTAGTGGGAATAGGATGTGCTCTGTTGCCTCCTGTGAGTGCTCTGAGAGTTTGAGCTTCAAGTCTCTTCACTGCAGCTTGCACATGAGTAATTTTGTTGGGGTTTGCATTCTACATATATCTAGGAAAAAAATTTCTTATGTACTATACAGCAAATTGAGATTATTTTTTGTGAGACTGAAAAGCTGGAATAGAGCTGTTCAGGCAAAAACCCGTTCTGTTTTATTGATGCAACTGAAGAAATCTGTTGGGTTATCTTTCCTTTGCAGCTGGAAATCAAAACCAGAGGAACTGTGTAGGACTCATTTGTTCTGTGAAAGTGTGTTCTGTGTGTTTGTGTTAGTGTCTCCCCTTTTGCATCAGCAGTTGTTCTCGGAGGTGTGAACAGAAGTTACAGAAATGTATTAATGGAACAGTCTCTATTCTATTTCTCCCACTTAGATACTCCAAATTTCGAGGCTTCAACTGGATTAGCCGTGTAAGTAACTGTAAGAATGCATAGGGTGACCTGTAGCTTGTTTATTCTCTCTCTGGGGGTGCTGAAAGACTAGAGGCACCAGGAAGCAGCAGGTGAGGTGGTAACTGCAGCAGGAGGGCATTTCTGTAATAAAAGATCAGCAAGAGAACCAGCAGCATCTTGCAGTGAACTGGGAAATACATGATTATGGAGCCCAGGATATTGGATGTTTATTTGATAAATCTCACAAAGTGATTCCTTTAACAAAGTCTATAGGTTTGGAAGGGAATTGTACTGGTTGCTTTCGCAAATATGATTAGGATATGGGGGCAGGGGGGAGTAAGGTAAACCTTGTTACTGTATAATTGCTGAATGGCTTTTGCAGATTCTACAACCTTTAGGTTTTAGTAGTCCATTATTAGAGAAGTCTCTAAGTTGTGCTGTTTGCATTTCTTGAGATTAAAACAGCATTCCTAGGGGCAGTTGTTTTTGCAGGATTGTTAACAACCCAGGTAGACCCTGGAATCAAGCAGTTGCTTAAAAAGAACCAACAAAAAACTCCCCAAGAGATTCTTTATGTGGAATCATAGCCTTAAGTTACAAAAAATGGTCAATGATACAGAATTGCTGATAAGCCTTAAAACAATGTAGTTAGGGGGATATAGGAACCAAATGACTAATGTTGGTAATGGTGCATGACTGCTAAATAAACAAATGGAAACTATCAGCCCAGTCAGCATCTGCCTCCTGCTAATGTTTTTATTGAAACTAAGCATGTGATTTGTCTGTAGTTGCGATTGTGAACTTGACTGAAAAGAACTTGCAAGCTTTATTTTTTCTCCCTCTCTAATGGGAGCTTAGTTACACTGTAGGATTTGGTTCCAGAGCATAATTTAGGTGCCCTAATGCCTGGCTTTTAGGTATCTGATACGGAGTATGAAGCTGATTAACTGACTGTGTTTTTTAGAATGCATTTTGAAACGAGATGGGGAGCTGTGTATGTTTAATATATTGCTGCTGTTATAGAATGGAAGAACACTGAGATGCTGGGAATGGATATTTCAATGGGGATTGCAAAAGTTTCCCTGTCCAATTTGTAATCTGCAGCCAAAAGTCACCTTCTGAAGCTATGATGGTCTTAACACCTGAAATTTCCTTCATTTAAGCCGGGTAGCAGTGGTGTTCCAACTCAACACTAAAGTGCTGTGAAGAGTTCTCAGGATCAGAAACTACCAGTGGTTTCCCATCTTTATGCAAATCAGTAAATGCTTATGGGGAAAATATTACCTTATTTTCTTGTCTGTTTCTTCCTCAAAAGTAAGGTCCCAGTTTTATGCCATGCTAGATGGTCTACTGTCTGACCTCACACCAGGACACTGCTTTGTCCTCTCTGTGCTCCCCCACCTCTTCCTCTGTGACCTGGTACCTGCTGCCTCCATCCTTGGCTGCAGAAGGGAGTCCTGAGCATTCACTTGGTTCTCTCTCAGGCTGGGAAGCTGTCAGTGCCACTGTGTGCTGCAGTAGCTGTGGATCAGCGGATTAGCAGGGGCATTGCCTTTGGGGAGATGTTTATTCCATGACTCATCTCAGACCCAGCTCTAAAGACTTGTGCTCTTCCTGTATGCTGCTTTTAAAGTGAAATGTGCATTGCTCTTCAGGAATTTTGCTGGTTTAGTGAAATCTCACCTCTGCAGGAAATGAAAGTCACCCTGATTTCTTTCCTTGGCAGGAAGAGATTCAAATTGCCATTTGTCAGGAGAGCAGAATGATGGTGTTGTCAATGACTTGTAATGGAATATTTGTAACACCAAAGGCCAGGCTCCTGAGCTTGGAGAGAAGGCACAGGAAGAAACAAGTCCCAGACCTTGTGGTGAAGATGTTTGAATAAGGATGTCTAGTCACTCTCGTGTGACAGGAGAGGTTTGGAGCTGGAAGACAGTGGATTTTGTGCTCACATGTTAGGACTTTAGTAAAGATTTCTTTGTGTTGTACAGAATCCTGGTTTTCTTCCTGGAAAATGATTATTTCTGGGTGAAGGGGTTTTTCTGTTGACTGAATGATCACCAGAGTTGTTTAGACATATTTCAAAAAGATGGAATTTAGATGGCAGAAACTTCAGTTTCTTGCTTCTAGATGGAGCTGTCATTTTTCAGGTAAGTGATGCCCCTGTTTCCAACTAGATCTAGTTTTAGGAGTGTGCTGGCTACTTCTGTGTCCTGTTTTGAGAGAAGGCATGAGGAGATGGAAAAAAAGGTCATGTAAATCTTCTAGATATTAGTGCTGTATAGTCTACCCGTCCACCCCCCGAAAAACACCCAAAGTGTGTGGTGAAAATAAGTTTTCACATTGTCAGATGATATAGAGGACTGTAACCAAAAGACTTGTTGGTTCAGGCTTTCTCTCAGCTGGGTTTTGTGTGTTCAAATTGAGAAGCCTGGAAAACTGGAAATGGGGGGAAAAATATTGCAATTTCACTCAACTTAGCCTTGGTGTATTTGTTGTTCTTCTTAGCACGTTAAAGATGGATTTGTCTCTAGGCATTTTTAATTAGGTGTGCAAAGAATTGTTGGGATCTCTTTCAGTTCTAGTTGTATGAAGAGAAGTAGAGGTCACGTTTTAGAGGAGTAACCAAAGAAATTCTCTTAAAATAGCTTCACAAATGAACCGTTTAATCACTGTAACTGTGCCGTAATAAAACTTGATTAAAAACTATTTGTTTCAAATTCAAACTTCTGAATTAAAATCCTGATTGTCTACATCTCATGATCTTGTTACTATCCATGGCAGTCTGGAGAACAGTGACTGGAAAATGGAGAACATAACTCATAGTTTTAAAAGGGATAAAAAAAGAAGAGCCAGGGAAATCCAGGCTGTTCAGTCTCACCTCTTTGCCTGGCAGGATCATGGAGCACACCCTCCTGGAAACTATCCTGGGGTACATGGGAAATGAGGTGATTGGTGACGGCCAACAAGGTTTCTGTAAGGGCAAATCATGCCTCACGAATTTGGTGGCCTTCAGTGATGGGTTTGCAGCATTGGTGGATAAGGGAAGGGCAACGTCATCTGTCTGGACTTGTGCAAGCATTTGACACTGTCCCACACAACATTCTTATCTATAAACTGGTGAGGTGTAGATTTGATAGATGGACCACTTGTTGGATAAGAAATTGGCTCTAAGGTCACACTCAAAGAGTTGTGGTCCATGTGGAGACCAGGGACGAAGTGATGTTCCTCAGGGGTCAGTATTGGGGCCAGTGTTCTTTAACAGCTTTGTGGGTGACATGGACAGTGGGAATGAGTGAGTACTGATAAGTTTGCTGACAACACCAAGCTTTGTGGTGTGGTTCACAAGCTGGAAGGAAGGGATGCCACCCAGAAGAACCTGGACATGCTTGAAAGGTGGGCCCTTGTGAACCTCGTGAAGTTCCACAAGGCCGAGTGCAAGGTCCTGCACCTGGATCAGGGCAATGCCAATGGCAAATACAGTTTGGGCAGAGAATCGATGGAGATCAGCCCTGCGGAGAAGGACTTTGGGGTGTTCATGGATGAAAAGCCCAACATGATTCAGTGATGTGCCCTTGAAGCCAGAAAGCCAGGTTTGTCCTGGACTACATCAAAAGCAGTGTGGGCAGCAGGTCAAGAAAGGGAGTTCTCCCCCTCTACTTGACTTTTCATGAGACCTGGAGTGCTGCATCCAGCTCTGGGGCCCCCAGTGTAAGAAGGATATGGACCTGCTCTTGGAGATCCAGAGGAGGATATAGAGGTGATCAGGTGACTGGAGCACCTCCTGTAGGAGGACAGGCTGAGAGCTGGGTTTGTTCAGCCTGGAGAAGGTTCCAGGGGTATCTTAGAGCAGCCTTTCAGTACCTAAATGGGGCTACAAGTGAGCTGGAGTGGGACTTTTTACAAGGGCGTGTAGTGATAGGATGAGGGCAATGATTTTAAGCTGAAAGAGGGTAAGTTTAGATTAGATAAGTGAAAGAAATTCTTTACTGTGAGCATGATGAAGCACTGGCACAGGTTGCCCAGAGAAGTTGTGGGCACCCCATCCCTGGAAGTGTTGCAGGCCAGGTTGGTTGGGGATTTGAACAACCTGATCTAATGAAAGGTGTCTGTTCCATGCCCATAGCAGAGGGGATGGAATTTTAAGGTCCTTTCCAAACCAGACCATTGGGAGATTTGGTAATTTGGTGATTCTTTGTTAATCTCTATGGGAGAAATCACTTCTAAGTTCACAAAAGTGTCAGAAATTTAAGCTTAACTTGCATGTGGAGGCAGTGGAAGAGAGAATTATTTCAGTGGATTTTGGCTTGTCCTGTCTCTGTCATATATTGCTTAGAGTCTGTTTTCATTGGCTGTAGTGATACTTGAGTGTTTGACTTGACAACTTCTAAGAGTCAGCCTTAATATTTCCTATAGCTCTATTGTTCACATATGTGAGGCTAGAGACTTAGTTAAAATCTTGTTTCTCAGCTCTGTCAGGAGTTCTGTTTGTCAAGGATACCCCTAAATGGGTTTGTTTGCCTGTGACCTTACTGTGTTCATTGGAAAAAATGCTTGAGAGCACATATGGATTCTTGAAATAGGTATTGTTCACTATAACAATGAAATCAATGCAGAGTAAAGGATTTCTCAGTTGCAGTAATTGTATGTGCAAATTTCTGTATTAAAAGGTGCATGAACTTCAATATTAATCCAGAATTTTGAAGGCAAAGATGCCTTTGTTTAAGAAGAGGAGCTATTGTTCCTTACCGGAAAGAAAACAGAATTAAACACTAGTTACCTAAGCATAGGTTTTTGATCTTCAGGCACTGTTTTGTACTGTGTGATTCTGTAGTTGTGATCTCTGGTGTGTTTCCATGTTCTGGTGTGACCCTGTAAGGTATTTATACAGTCCCTGTGTCTGGTATTGTGAGGTAGCATGTGCCTCTTCGACATATATTTGTGCCCCTTGCTTGAATGATTTCCATATCAAAGATGGGTGGTATATAAAGGAGAATAAAGTGATGTTTTTACTCACTAATTTTGTAAACATAGCAGGGCCTCTAAGAGTCCGGCTGTTTCCTTCTCATCCCTCAGGTGCATCAAAGTGTAGCAGACTGAATCAGATCTTACTTCCTTCAAGTAGGTGGTTATGGCTGATACTGCACATTTGTTAAATTTAAGTTTCTTGGGAAGAGGAATAAAAATCCAGATTTTCTATAGGAATTTAAGGCTACATAGAGTACCAAAGGACTAGAAAAAACTACTACTTTACAGGAGCTATTGCCTTTGGAAGCATTCATGTGTAGGACTGCAGAGAACTGGCAGAACTAGTGATAATTCTGGGTAGGTGGTGCCGACTAAAGTGCTTCAAGGCTGCTGCATGCAGTTGGAAGATACCTTCCTCCTGGCCTGTGCTTCCTGTGCAGCTCCATGAAGAGATTCCCAGGTCATGCCTTTGTTCTTGTGGCAGCGTAAGTCAATGAGAAGTTCTGTCTTTGCATTTTTGTGTAATTTGTTCTTACAGTCCACAATGTAGACTCAGCATTGGCAATAAAAAGCTTGATTTTCAAAGGCTTTGAAGAGTTTATAAATAAACTGTTTTACAGAAACCCTTGGAAAGTTCATGCCCATTTTCTTCCTCCAACCTGGTCCAGATGTAAATCAATGGCATCTTTACTTCTACTGGATTGTGTAACTTGGATTAAATTAAAATCTTAAGGATTGAGCTCTGAAAATGTGAAAGAATCAATTTGGTTCCTCAAGATGGAATTTCGGGATTTAAAAATTGAAAACTAGAAAAGATGTTAAAATAATTGACAAGTTGCTCCTGAGAGTCATTGGTTCATACATTGAGTTGACCTGATATTTTCTGTTTTAAGCAATCTTCAAGGATTTTCTCTGAAATTCTACTCAGTTTTTTTGCAGCCACTGTATGATTCTGTGCCCCAGAGACATGTGTGGGTTCGGATAACCTTTTCTAACACGCAGACTCTTGCTACTGAAAGTAGTCAGGTTTAGAATAGATATAAAGAGGAAATTCTTTACTCAGTGGTTGCCCAGAGAGGCTGTGGATGCCCCATCCCTGGAAGTGTTTGAGGCCAGGTTGCAGCAACTTGATCTAGTAGGTGTCCATGGCAGGGGGTTTGGAACTAGGTGATATTTAGGATCCCTCCCAACCCAAACCATTTTATGATTCCTTGCTTTCAGAGCAGCAGCAAATATACATTTTCTTTTGATGGGGTCAGGCACCAGGCAAGTTAAATTGAAAGCTAGAAAAGAACAGTCATGTTGGTCTTCCCACTGCTTAGCCCAGCGGGTTCCTACGCTTCCTCCTCGGAAATCAAGGAATGTTAAGAGTTGGCTCTGGAGCTGCCTCATTATGCTTGTTGCACTGTGTTTTTATGTGAAGCCTTCAAAAGAAGAAAGGAAATCATATCCAATTCAGGCATCTTTCAGCCATCACCATGGGATAGTGTGTAGTTCTATTAATGTTTCTTTTTCCTTGCACTTGCCTCATGTCCTGATAAGAGAGATATGATGTAGTCTGAGCGCAGTGATACCTGGGGTGTTATCTGTGACCTGTTATCTGCTGTGGCATTTGTTTCTGTAACTCCTGTGGCATTTAAAGGCTTTAAAGCCTGACTTAAGTTTCATTCCAAAGTCCTGTTGTATTTTTCAAAATTTTGGTAGCTTGAGTGCTTCCATGAACCAGTAGCAGCCTCTGTGTGCATTCTGCTACTGTCTTCATTTCATGTTACTGCAGCAGAGTATTCCTTCCAAACAATACTGAAAAAGACAGCTTTGTCTAGACAGGGAGAATGCCCTTTTAGAGAATTAACTCTTCATCCTCATGGTGAGTGCAAACACAGGAAGTATCTTCACAGTTTGAAGAGTTTAGCAGATACAGTGATCCTCATCTCCCATTTTAGTTTTTGAAGCTTGAGAGAAGGAGCTGGTCAAGGAACTTTCTTGGAAACAACATGTTCTTTCAGGAAACAGCTGAAAGTGTTGGTTATGAATTATATGTACATTTGTTTTTTCCAAAGACTAATTTGATTTTGGAGGAAAAAAAAAGGTTTTATTTTCTGGTGTTCTTGTCCTAACACACTGGTCTTCCTGTGTTGTACCAAAAGATAGGGGCATAAAAACTATCCTAATTAGAAGTCATGAATAGTTACAATTCCTAATTAGAAGCTGCAAACAGAGTAGTGTCAGTCATAACTTCTTCTTGAAAGAAAACCAATGTGCCGGTACCTTTCTGAATTTGGTGGCTCTAACTTTATTTGCTGTAACTCAGAATGTGGCTATACCAATACATAGCCACACAACTGGAATGAATTTTTTTTAAAAATCTATTGGGAAAATGACTCGTGTTTTGTTGACACAGTTTATTCTCCCCCAAAGTTAACCTTCAGTAACCGCAGTGAACGATGAGAAGGTTTTCAGCATCTTTATGTACTGAGAACATCACTGCCAACCACCTAATGCTTAGTTACTGAAGAGGAAGTGAACACAAAAGCTGTTCTTGGTGACTGAGAGTGTACTGAGAGGCTTGTTTCTCTAAAGGCAGGAGATAGGCTGTGTTGTGCAGACAGGAAGCAGGGCATCCTGAAGTCAGCTCATGCGAGAAATTCAATGTGATAACTGCTTGAAACCCTGTAATAGTAGTTGTGTGAATACAAAATGTGTTTGCCTTTTTTTTTAATTGAAGAATCACATGTATCCATAGAAGTAATACTTGCTTTTAGTATTGAAAAATAATTAGTAAAGAAAACATGTTGAAAATACAGAGGATTTTTTTAACAGGGCCTTAAAAATGACAGTGGGAGTTGTTTTTCTGTTTACCCACTAGTTCTCTGGTGTGTATGTACTGAAGAAGCAGCTTTGAATGGAGGAAGATCTCAAGATGGAAATGAAAGTTCTCAGTTTTTTCAAATCTAAAGTCAGAGATGTGTAATTATTTTCAGCTAAAGCTCTTTGGAGCTCCTATATATTATGTGAAATTGATCCCTTGTGGACAAATCTGTAAGTTGCCTAGTTTTGTGCAGCAGATGCCAAGTGTGCAGGAGAATGTCTGAGAAAGCACAGATGTGTTATAATTTGAAGTATCTGGCTCGCTTTGCTGTGGGTGCAGCTGTTGTCACTGCCATCTCTGCAGATGGTCATAATCATGGTTACTGCCAATAACCATTTGAGGCTCCAGACAAGAGCTTTTATGTTATATACTCCTGACGTGTAAAGCTTTTTAAACTGCTAACTGGACTAGTGTAAGTTGAAAAAATTAGAATTTCTTGTCCACTAGGGTGATCTTGAATTTATGAGAATCTGCTTGTGGATTTCATGGGAAGAATTAAGGCTACTAGGGTGATTTGTGGACTAAATGACTATGAAATATTGAAATACGTAAACTGGATTATTTAATGAGTGTAACTGTTATATAATGTGACTAAGAACTATTATTAATTTTTGGAGTAATAGGAGGGATAAGCAAAGAAATTTACTCCTGCCTCCTCACAAAATACCTTAAAATTCTTCCTTAAATGATGCATTTCTCAGTTTATTTATGACATTCTTACAAAGTATTTTTTTTTTGCATGACTGACTACAGTCCCATATTTTTTGGGTTCCAAAAATGTTAATGCTCTATAAATCTGAAATTACTTTTGCATTAAACACAGAGAGAAATAGGACTGGAACATAACAAGAAAAAGAAATCTAATTTTATCTCTTCCCAAATGTTATTATCTCACAAGAGCATTCTTCTGATTACCTGGAGTCATTTAGCACCATCTGTAGTGCCATGTGTAACACAGTTGAAGTAGTGTAATAGGATAAACACAGTTAAATTAAAAACGGTTGCTAAGCAAATAAGTGTGTAATATTTTAGGAATTTAAGAGTCTACCATGGAGAGGAAGTTTTTATATGTAGCTTTATTTTCCATAACCCTCGGCTTTCCCCTTTGGTTCTCTCAGTGCAGAGCTGTGGTGGCAATGAAGTGATTGCCACTGGTGAGTTTTCTTGGAGAGAATGCTGTTATTGCCTGTTTCATCTGTATTTTCTGCTCAGTGCAGAACTGTGTTAGTGCTTTAGCTGCCCTTTGCTGCAGCCTCTCCTCTTTGCCCACGTGCAGAAGGCGAGAGGACCACTGTGATGATTGTTCTTTGGTAGCACCAGGAGTTGAGTATCAGTCTCCAGAGTCAAACAGATAAACGAGCTCCAGCCTTCTGCAGGCAGGCCATGGACTGTAAGAAACAGCAGTGAATACAATACTCAGAACTCTGGTTAGTTGTCTTAATGAGAAATACTTACATCAAAAATAGAACCTTCCTCCATGTGACCTTTTGAGTGGGAAGGGTGGTGACATTCATAAAATGCTTGTGATTGGGCAATGTAGTGCACTGGGGATTCCATTTAAAGGAATTTTGGCTTTTTCTTAGAGCTTTGTTTACCTTGTTTTTGAAAACAGGGATCTTTGCTATTCTGATGATTCTGCCAACTCCTTTGTAGTTATTAATAGTCTTTTGTCAGTGTTGCAGTCAAATGCTTATTTGTTAGACTGAATCTAGACACTGAAAGCTGCTTTCTGGCTTGTCTGTAAATGGCTTTGGACAAAGGTTACAAACTGTAGCTGGCAGTGTTTTCTCAGGGTATGATTGACACTGCCTTATACCTTAATGAGGTTACAAATCAGTGTAACTTGCATTTCTTCTTTCTATAATTTTTACTTTTTCTCCTGACCATTTTTTTAAATGTTTCATTAGGATTTGGTTGGGCTGAACGTAAATGTGTTTCATATGTCCTTTTCCTGTCTCTTGACTCAAAATTTGCATGAGAGGAAGGAAAGACATAGTTGAAATTTTTATATTGAAGTACTTTTCAACTTATGAATAATGGTGTCTGTATTTGTAACACAGCAGCCTTTTGTATTTTATATCTGTTATTGGCCAGCTGTGTCTGGGTAAAAGTTCTGCCAGAGACAGCATTGCATATAAAAGAAAACAGGTGAATGACAGCAAGGATGAAATACATTTTGTGTTAATTTTGAAATAAGAATGGTTTCTTAAGAATTGTATTCTGTGCTGAACGCTTTGCTAGAAGTGTCCAATAATAAAAGTGAACAATCCCATCCTTTTTTGAAGTTATTCATGAAGAAAATAATACGCTTTTTCTTTCACCTTCCATCTACTGCCACTGTATTTTTCCCAGTGTGGTTAATAAACTTTTTTTCAGTATTTCAGTTTAAATGTATTAAAAGTAGAACCAACCTGATATTTTGAAAGTGTGTAATGCTACAGTTTCACAGAATAAATACATGCAAGTAATGATGTAATTGTATAAAATACGAGTGCTACAATTTTATGGCTGAGTAGTCATACTTGGGGCACCCATGTGCTTCCACAACTTATTCCCCTTGAGGAGGGATTAATGTGGATAAAATGTTAATCTGCTTCACTCACGCTGCATAATTCAGTCTTAAGTAAGTACTAAATAGGAAAATGCTATATCATAAATCTCAGAAGGAAGGTTGAGACTTTGCTGGATGGAAAATACCATACTTTCCAAGCATCTTAAGGTATTACAGGAAACAGGTTTGTAAGTTTAGTTGGCTTTTCAAGACCTTGTTGCACTTCATGCAAGTGTTTGAGTAAATAGAGGCAGTTTTTCTTCCGTACTCTTTGTAGCTTAGCAATGGATAGAGCTGAAATAATGTGGTGGTTATGCCAAAACCTGTATTTGTAGCTGAAAACTGAAGCAAGAAACACAGAGAGTGAAGTGTTCTGAAAATACAAATTGTGTGCTCACCTGTCATGCCAGTAGGAGGACAGGAGGGGTTTACTTTGGGGTTTTATATTAACTCCATCTGGATAATGCAATGGGGATGTTTACATTTAGAGACCAACCTGGGTTACATATGCAGTGAAGTGTATAAAGCTACTTAGTGCACATTAAGACAGCTATTTACTCTGGAAAAGTATTTATTTTTGAACTTTTTGAATTTAAGATAAAACATTATGTTTTACAGACTTTTTTTTAGCTTTTTGTTCGCATGCATTTGATGCAAGTCTTATTCTCTATAGTGTTGTACACATATGGAATCTATAGGTATGTGTTTTTTTTTTTTTAATTTGTGATCCTAAATAGAAGGATAAAAGAACTATAATATTGTTTAACAAAACCAGTTACTAGAATTCCATTGAAGCAGAGTGGTACAAGTTAGAAGTGACATAATTGTGATGGTTGAAGTAAAAATGTAGGAGGGTTTGTTGTGTTGTAAAGGTGAAACAATCGTGTGCTAAAAAAACCAAGATATAAATGTTTGAGATGAGCAGTGTTGTTCCTAAAATTCAGGTACTGAAAGGCTTATCTTGGAAGAGCACTTAAAAATTTACAGTTGCCAATAAGAGCTTCCCTTGAAAGAGTGTCTAGTATAGATTATAAGACCGAGTGATCAATGTGTTAATGTGACCTCCTGCATCGCATCAACCAGAAGGCCAACTAATATTTTATGCAGTTAGTCTGCAGACTAAGTGTAATAATAAATCTTGGCCAAGTGGATTAGGGGACAGCTTAGAACAATTGCCAATAAGCCCACAATTGTTGAGGTTTGAATTTAACAGTGAGTTAAACTGGCAGTGAGTTTAACAGTGTAAAAACCTAACAATAGCCAAGTGTTTCTTATATGAGGTGTTCTGCTAGAGATTTGAAGGTGTTGGAAACACTGTACTAAAATTAGTTCCGTGGAATCTTACCGAGTGCAGATCAGCCTTGTAGACTAAAAAAGAGCTGGGTGTTGTGAAATACTACAAGAAGTGATGCATAAACTGATTGTAAAGGAAAGAAATTTCAGTGCTCTCATAAAAGCCCAACCAAAGATGCTAAAATGGACTCACACGGGGTGGAACTTTGTGTGTTTGGCCTTGCAGAAATCTCTCATCTTTATTAGGAAAATCTGGGAACCTCACTAAGGTGGTATTTGAACATGGACCTGCCTGGATCAGAAACAGAACGATGTTGCAGTGGCTGTGATAATTATGTTCTCCTTCATACAAAACATGTCTTGCCCTAGGATTAATTTTTTCATGTGAGATAAAACTCATGGGATGGAGCTGAAATATTTGTTACTAGGCAGGTAACCCTTGTTGTTTGGCAAAGTTGGTGTCCAAAGATATTTTCCTCTGTGGTGAGTTTCTCCGGGGGAGTTCCTGCATCCTGGATATTGTGGTAACTAGGAGAATTATTTCAGCTGATTGAGAGCTTATACACTTGTCCTGCCACAAGTGAACTTGGGAGAAGGCACCTATATTGACAGTGATTTTTCATGGAGATTCATGTGGTGACAGGACAAATTCCGTAGCCAGAACTTAAAGTGTTATCCTCCTTACCAATTGTGAAGGATGTAGACTGGCAAGTTTAGTAAGACCTTGTGAGTGGGAGCTGGCTGAGCCTCAGTGCTGAGAAGGCTGTGCATGGAGATCCCTGCAGTGAGTTTTGGAGGGAAGCCAAGGAAACACTGCAGGAAGGATTACACAGAGTCATTCTGATCTGCAGCTGAAATATTAGATCTGGTTTGACCCTCAGCTGCAGTGAAATGATTGCAAAGGTGGTGCAGCCACTCGGGGAACTGTGGCTTTCTCCTCCAGGTTGTGTTCAGGGCAGGGAGAGACACAACAGTACTTTATATCTCTCAAAAAAGTTGTGTTGCTCTAGAATTAAGTCTAGTTTTTGTAGTGGAGTACTTAGCCAGGAGCAGCCTTGTATACACTACCAGAACATGCTTTCACTTGAATTTCTGCAGTGATGCTTAAAATGCTGTGATTAATCTTTTGGTTTTGTTTCTGATTTGTTTGTTAACTGGTATCCAGTAAATAAAAACAGTAAGCAAAGTTTTATTTGATGCCCAGGGTTACTGGAAGTTAGCACTCAGAGGAGTAAAACTAGTTGGCCTGTGACTATTGCAAGATATTTTAGCAATGAGTCTTACAGAAACTGTAATGAACAAAATTTTATTTATCAGAAATGTGCTTAGCAAGGTTAGTTGTCTGTAAATTTCTTTGGTATTAAACTTTTCAATTAACCAAAGAAAGACCAAAATGTTATGTACTACAACAGGAGTATCTTTGTAACCTGAACTAGCAGACAGTGAAAGAGGATGTTCTTTCTGAGGTGCTGCTATTACTGGGTAAAATTTCAACTGTATTGTTGAATGTCAAGTACTCAAAGTAACGTGGCCCACAAGACTGTTTTTAAGGAGTCATGTTTTAGATGTTGTAGGATCTGCAGGAATGGATGTAAACAACTTGTTAGAATCTCATTAATTATTGTAAAGCTGAAGAGAAAACACACATATGTAATCCTGCTTTTAAAATGATTTTTTAGGATTGTCTCCAGGCTTTAAAAGGGAAAATAAAAGTGTTGTTGGTACTGTTCTTATCTTACCATTTGAGAACTTATTTTAGAGTCCCTGTACCAGAAAGTGGATTCTTTGGGGTGGGGATGTGGTTAATTTTATGTACATAACTGCTTATAAATACTTTTTCTAGAGTCTCAGTACCTCTGAAGTTCTTCCTGTATGAATGTCACAATGTTCCTGTCTGATTTTCAGTGTCTAGTTTTTTGAAAAGTCTTTCATTTGTGTTGTATTTTCACATCTAAGCATCTGAAACTTTGAAATTGTGCTTGTGTGGTGTTCATTTTCAATGGCTTTATTTTGGAAGGTAAATCCATATACTAGAGAATTCACAAAGTCCTTTTTCTATTCAAAATCTGTTACCTGAAATGCCCATGAGATGGTGCTCATCAGTCTTGTTTCTGTGCAGCAGCAGGTCTGTGTATTGTTCTGAATTTCTAGTAAGGATGCAGTGGTTAGCATTCTTGCCTCTCAAAGAAAAAGAACAAAAATCAACTGGCAGTGCCTTGAATTAATTGACAAAATATCCATTACTACTATGTTTTGAAGTATGTGTAAAAATGGTCTTGAGATCTGTGCTCATCTTTGGAAAGATGGATTTGTTGCTAGTGTACACAAATGATAGGTTAGCACTTTTCTGTGTTGAAAGTGTGTTTCTAAATAGCCAAAGGATAGAAAAGTGTTTAGACTTATATCCTTTTTGTGCTGTTTTATTTCCTTCTCTTTTTTGTTTTAAAGATCCGTGAAAGTTTTCTTTATTATTCAGGAAACATTGTCCTACTAATCCACACTAGAGTGTTCCGTTCTGTCTTTTTGTGGGGATTTGATTAGTTTGATTTGTCTGTGTTTCCCTTTGACTTGGGCAGGCAGCCTGTAATGAGGAGAGAAGGGAGAAATGTTAAACTCCTATTAACTAGGGCAAGGGGGAGCATGGAATAGTTTGGGTTGGAAGGGACTTGAAAGATCACCTTGTTCCAACCCCTGTGCCATGAGCAGGGACACCTTTCACTAGACTGGGCTGCTCAAAACCCCATCCAGCCTGGCCTTGAACACTGCCAGGGATGGGATATCCACAACTTCTCTGGGCAACCTGTGCCAGTGCCTCACCACCCTCACAGTAAAGAATTTATTCCGTATATCTAACCTAAATTTCACTCTTTTACTTTGAACCCATTGTTCCATGTCCTGTCACTACAGTTCCTGGCAAAGAGTGCCCTTCTGGCTCTTCCTTTGTAGGCCCCCTTCAGATACTGGAAGGTTGCTGTGACGTCTCCATGTGATCTTCTCTTTAGGCATTCCCTTCTGCCTCTATACCCCTTTCATTTAGCTGGACTCAGTGTTGGAAGCTCCAGCACTGTTTTCTGAAAGGGTGCTATGTAATTTCAGGTGCAAAATGAGGAGAAATAGCAAAATAAGAGGAGGAGGTTGTGAGAGTCATCTTTTTGAAGGCTACAGGAATACTTACAGGGGGCTGCAGCACAGTAGAACCACAAGTGTCATTTTACATTCTGACTGGTTTTATTGGTATTTTGAGAGTTACAACCTGAAATGAATTATGAAAGAGGACACAACAGATACAGATGAACTCCCAAGGAAGGAGTTACCTATTTTGAGAAATGGGTCTCAATACAAGAGTTGGTTGTATGCAGAGTGCAATGGAGTGCCCAGCACCACTGTTATAATTGACTAAGGTAAGATGCACTCAAGGAAAGTATCTGCTAAGTATTATTAGCAGAGATTACAGGCTCTCAAAATGAGGACAGCTTTAAACTTGATGACTTGATTTAGCAGAGGTATTCAAAGATTTGTTTTGTACAAAGGCGATCTTTGTACACGCTGCTTCAATTAGATCAGAACAAGAGGACAAGAAAAAATCTATTTCCTCTGGAAACTTCTTTTTCCGTCCAAATTCTACGAATGGTTCTATGCTTAATGTTTCTTTTGTGTATTTTATAGGCCTTTTTTTTTTTCTTTTTCAAATTACTGTAGCTTTGATCAAATAAGAAACTTGAATTATGACTTGTCTGTATGTTCTGTTCTATCAGTGACTGCTAAAAGCACTCTTAGGACAACATAGAACATAAGACAGAAATGCTTGAGAAGAGCACCTTTAGAGAAAAACAGAGGCTGGATGCAGCACTGTGCACAAAGTAAAGACAAGTACCAATTGAAAAGCAGGGTTCCTTCCATTTTTAGGTGAAAAAGATAAAAAAAAAAAGAGTAAGTTCTCTCTGAATTTCCTTTGGGAAAATGAAATAAGTTATAATTTTGGAATGTTTAACTTCACCTGGAATTGAAAGGATTCTCAAATTGTGCTGAAGTGAGTGGGACAAATGGTTTAGAATGACACCAAATTACAGTCTGAGGTGATGCATTGTATAGGAACTACTGGAGGCTGGGAGAGATGAGCAAGGAGGACTCTGACAGTACTTTTAGCTAATTTTCAAATTGATGGTGAAAGAAGGAGCTTTGTAATTTGTGTTTTGATGCTGAGTCATCTGTGCTGGGATGATTAGGGATGGAGCACCTCTCCTAAGAGGAAAGGCGGAGAGAGTTGGGGTTGTTCAGCCTGGAGAAGAGAAGGCTCCAGGGAGACCTTACAGAAGTGTTTTATTCAGTATCTAAAGGGACCACAAGAGAGCTGGAGAGGGACTTTTTACAAGGCTGTTTAGTCACAGGACAAGGGGTTATGGCTCTAGATGGAAAGAGAGCAGGTTTAGATTAGATGTTAGGAAGAAATTCTTTCCTGTGAGGGTGGTGAAGCATTGGCACAGGTTGCCCAGAGAAGCTGTGGATGCCCCACCCTGGAAGAGTTCAAAGCCAGATTGGATGGGGCTTTGAGCAACTTGGTCTAGTGGAAAGTGTCGCTGCATGTGGCAGGGGGGTTGGAACCAGATGATTTTTAAGTTCCTTCCCCACCCAAACCATTCTATGATTCTATGATCCTTTCTGCCTTAATTAATAAGAGTTTAGCATCTCTCCCTTTTCTCCTTAATACAGGCTGCTTGTGATAATTCTGTGATTCTATGACAATGTATGTGAATAACTGGTATTTGAAGGTCAGATAAGATTTAAGAATGAAGAGGCAGGGTAAGAACAAATGGTTTTCTAACTCTACTACACACTGAGCAAGAAAGCCTATACAAAGGAGATTTCTGCTCTAAGAATATTTTTGGGAAAGCTGAATGAAGGTGGGAGTAGGAAGTACTGGTGTGTGCAGAAGAGGAAACCAGGGAGAGGTACAAACATAACACCATTTTTGTATGTATTTCTGTGTTATAATATAGTAGAAAATGTTTGTTTCTCCTTTTCAGACTTTGCTCCCTTGAAAACCTTTGTGTCTGGCAAACTTTCCTTCTCTCTGAGAAACCATGGGAGTTTGCTTTTGGTTATAGTCTTCTCAACATACTGTTTCACTGAGATGAAAGTCTGTAATTCTCATTCTGTTTATTGTCCTTTAAAAATAATTCCTTTTTCTTTGTGCCTTCACATCTGTTGTGTTTTTTTTTTTTTTTTTCTCCTTCACTTCTTTGCTGGGTTTACCTGCCCTGTTTTGAAATGTTTCATTTAACAAGAAGTAATGCTGCAGTGAAGTTGCTGATTATGGAAGAAGTAAAGATGGGCTATGAAATAAATCCTGGAGATTGTTGTGTTGGTGTCAGGAAAAAAACAGCTCTGCTGAAAGTAGGGCCGGTATAAACGAGGAGAATTCGGGTCTACAACTCAAATGATGAGAACACAAATTTTGAACCTAAACCATTTTGACAATTCTTAAAAGTGACGTCTACAAGAATTGTTTTATTCCAAAAAGTATTTTTATTTCATGGCTCAGAGAAACTCATCTCTTGTCAGATACTGGTATTTTTCAAAGTACAAATCTCATATTGAACAGTTCCAAGAGAGTACATTTTCAGAGAATGAAGTTTAAGTGCAGGTCCCCTGGAATCAGTATTTTCATTCTCACAGGGGAGTGTAAAGAGAGCCATAGGTCTTGTAATAATAATTCTAAAAAGGCAGCAGTGGTATTTCTGAGAAAAGGAATCTTACAGCTTGGAATACCACACAGCTTAGAATGCAACACTGTGCAGGATTGTTTGTACGGAGATTTTCATACAAAGGGAAAAAACACAGAACAACGTGAAACAAACAAGCAAAAACCTTCCTGTGTGTAAAATTGTGAGGCTGTAATCAATAAACAGACTTTCTGAATGAATCACCATTTACTGAACTGATGATAGCAGTTTTAAATTTGTTAAGAATAAAGCCTAAGATGTAAAGTTTCATCAAAATGAAAACACCTATTTTGTACTTTATTGTACCTTAAGATAGCTACTGTACAGTGAAATGATTGCTGATGCACTTGTGTGGGTTTTGCTTACACTAAGAACTTCTTTTTCTTTCTATGGTTCTGTGACTTGAAACAAATAATGCACATCATACATTGTAGTTGAGGTGAAAGTAGGTTTTGTACTAAACAGTTTCATCCTGTTCACCACTTGTGAAGCAATATTATCCCAGCCACAACAAATGATTATTATTTTCTTAATCAACTATTTAAAATGAAATTTTACCTTAGTGGAATGACTGATTTTTGAGGGCAGCATCCTGAAATTCAGTATGGTTACTCCTTGAAATCACAGCTGACCTGCTATTCCAGCCACTTGGCTGACTCAGCTGTCAGCATTAATGGCTTCTTGTCTAGAAAGGCAGAGCAGGCATTGGACTTGTGTGTCTCATTTCAAGCCTGTTTAGTTTTTGGAGGCATCAAGTTAAGTAGGTGTAGAATAACTGATTGGGAATCACAGAATAATCTGAGTTGGAAGAGACCCACAAGGATCATTGATTCCCACTCTAAAGTGACTAGCTTGAATCTTTCACTAGCAATGAAATAATGTGCTTTACGAGTGCAAAATGTAAAAAAAAAAATCAAATGGCAGAATTTCCTGACTGTTTAGAATGCACAGAATCACAGAACTATTTAGTTTGGTAGAGGCCTTTTAAGGTAATTGAGTCCAGCTATTAACCCAGCCCTGCCAGTGTCCCTTAATGTCACTTCTACATGTCTTTTAAATACCACCAGAGATGGTGACTCAACCACTGCCCTGGGCAACCTGGTCCAGTGCCTTGCAGTCCTTTCCATGAAGAAATGTTTCTTGACATCCCATCTAAACCTCCTCTGGCACAGCTTGAGACCATTTCATTTCATCCCATTGCTTGTCCCTTGGGAGAAGAGCCCAAACCCCACCTCGCTGCAACTTCATGAGTGACCTTGACTTCTGAGAAATATGGGAAGGAAGAGTGAATGTTCTTTTGGTTAAGGTCCACTGTAGAAATGTTTTCATACTAAAGTGTAAATAAATTAGTATAATGGAGAAAACAAACGTGAATATGAAGTCAAGGATTTCATAGTTTACTGGTAGTATCAGTTTTCATGGACTGCATCCTGATTATGCCATCTATATAAATTAAACTGCCTCCTTTCAGAAAACCTGATTAAAGACCTTGTAGTTTTCCTTACACCTCCAACAGTGTGTAAATGAATCAGGTTTATGGCTGCTGTTTTGAACTTATTTCCTGCAATCTCTATTCCTTCCTGCTGGTACAGTGCTCTTTTATCAGTATTTTTTAAAAAAGAAAACAAAGTCTCTTTTTGCATATGACTGCATGTGACACTTCACGAAGAATTCTTTGATACTTCCTTTTGTTTATCTCATTTGCAGCTACTAAACTAATTCTATGTTGAGACACTGTGAAAGTTGTAAGAGACGTTATGAAGCAGTAAGAGTGGCTATGTAATGAAAATGGCTTTTTATTGGCATAGAAGCTTGAATACAATTCTGCTTAAAGTTTTAGAGGAATTTGTATATATGATGAAGCTTCTTACCATTATTGGTTAATTATAAAAAGGGATAGGGGAGAACATTATGTAGAATTTGATAATTTCCCCTTTTAAATCTTTACAGTATGAAGTGATTTATTCTTTCATTTACTCAGTTGTTATTATTATGGTCTAACTACATAAGTAGGAGCTTGACCAGGTCCTTTGTGCGTAAGAACTGGCACAGGTAGCAGAGCTGGGTAGCTGTACTCAAGTTTATTTTGTGTGCCCAACATCTCAAGTTTGTAGGTTTGTTTTTAATCATTTTTAGCCATCCTTACTTTATATAAGAAAAGCATTTTTGGCATTAGCTACCTAAACCAGGATATTGAGCAGCTTGAGGAAAATGATTGCTTGAAATAGTTGGGTTTTGAACTTTTTTTTTTAATGCTAGAGATGAGACTGTGGATTTTTCCACTTCTTAAATTATGCCGCAGTCTTTGATGAGTGATTTTCACTTCAGGATTTTATAATGAAGAAAGCCACTCGTGGATTGAATTCTTGACAAAACAAAATGTTTCTGTTTAGGAAAAATGTGTGACGACAATCTGACAGGATTAGCACTGTAATCAAATACTTATGTGGTTTTGGGCCAGCTCTTTCTGTTTGTTTGTTTTGGGTTTGTTTTGTTTTTTCTTTCAGAGCTTTTTGTTCCCTTCTATGAGAGTCAGGTCATAGAGAATTTAGGGTAGTAGAGAAATATAAGTTGGAAGAATGTGAGCTGTGAGAGTGACTGGTGCATTTGGATGTGCCTTACACAGAAACCTGCATCCTGAAGACTCCGTTTTGGAACAGTGTCATATGACTTAATTTTTACCAAAAAAATCCCCCCAGCACTAAAGCTGAGTGTGTAAATAAACTTGGTATAACTTCAATGATAATTTCATCTCATGAAGTTGCAGCTACCACCTTACAGTTGTTTTTCTACTGAGAAAAGCACAGTGAACTCTGCAGAAGTGTCTGTGCAGCCCAGTGTTAGTGCTGGGGCAGGGGGTACCCAGGAGTGCTCTTTGCGCTTCGTTCTCCAAAGTTACACTGGAACTACAGGTGATGTGTAGGCTGAAAGGAAAAGGAAACATTAAAGGCTTGTGTTCTGTGGGGTTGGTGGGTTTATTTTCTGTCTTCCTCTTAAAGGGGTGTGTATCCATTAGTTTCAAGACATGCTCCCCTTATCTCACTGCTAATATCAGAAACTTGTGCTGGTGTTTGGCTTCACACCGAAGAGAGCACAGTTTATACTCTTTATCGGGTTGCTGTCTTGAAACTTGTTCCATGATTTTTGTAGCAATTACTTTTCCTGTTGTATGGGGAAATGTCTTATAAGTAAATATTTACATGTGTGGAAAGCCACAGGAAATGCTGTTACTAAGAGCTTGATTTGATAAACATTGAGGAATGCGTCTGGGATTCTCCACAGTGCTGAAATTGCTCAGCAGAACTTTATTTCTGGAAATAATGTGCCAGCAGAAGGAAAGAGAATGAAATAGCTCCTCAGAAGCTTCACTGAATCTCCAGGTTTAGAATTTAAATCAAAATGTTTTACCTATAATCTGAACATGTTTTTCTGTTTATTTGTTTAGATGAAAAATATTGAAGTCCTGTATGATTTCCAAGGGGCTTTTTATTTGTAAATTCTGTAGTTACCCTTTCAGTCCCAGAATCCGTGACTATGATAGATGCTACATGTTTCTTTGAAAATTGTTTAATTAAATACAATTCATATAAGAGAGACAGATTTGAAGAAGCTGGGAAAATGGTTATTTTTTTTTTATTATTTTGGGTGTTTACTAACAGAGTTTGAGGGAAAGTCTATGGGACTACAGTGGCTGTTAAAACTAAAGGGAAAAAGGGAAAATAATTTGGATATGGAATGAAATAGAAGATTGTGCTAAAAGATTATACTATTCTTTGTTTTGATGGCATTAACCTCTCCTTTGATAATGGCACTTTCTTTGTGTTCAAGTTGAGTAGCTTTTCATAGTGGCAGATGTTCTTTCCTTCACTGTCTCACTGAAGCAAGATTTATTGCTCAGTAATCACACTTTTCATAGAGAAAGAGTACTCTGAGAAACACTGTGTCACATACTCATACATTATTTGGATGCAGCCTTTTTCAGGTTATATGCATTATCACTCGTGGATAATAATTCACAGGTTTTCTTTGGATGAAGTGTGTAAGCATCTTTCTAAATACTTAAATTCCAGAAAAAACCTTTTTGCCTTAGGAGTCCAGATACATGCTGTGATAGTGTTGGTGAAAGAATGGTGAGAATGTCATTAATGCTGTGTTTTATGGAAGTATTTGATATAGCTGTTGAATTTGGTGGTTTCTTAAAAAAAATATATGTCTAAGTTAAAAGTAGTGGAGATCAAACCTAAGCAAATGCTGGCTAAATACTTAGTTCAATGTGTATTTCAAACCCCTTTTGTCTCACAGTTGTTGCTTCCCTCCAATCCAAACTGCAGTTGGTCACAGGGAATGGAAGGGTCTTGTCAGGTTTTCTGAAGAACACATGGCAATTGCTGTTGGTGGTATTTGATTGCAAAGCTCAAAAAACCAAGCAGAATGTAGTTTGTGGTAATCCAGGCTGCTTTTGCCTTGTTAGGTCTGGCTTTGATTGCAGTGCTGGTAAAATTACCTTGGTCATCGCACAGCCTCTCTCTGTGCATAGGGCATGTTGTTTAAAGTAATTTTCACGCTGTCCTGTGTAAGAGGTGGCTCTTGAGAGAAATTAAAAGAAACTGCAGTGAACTGGATGAGTAAAGCTGCTTAGCTAAATGTATAGGCAGGTATTGTATAGCTGAGTCAGAAATATGTTGTTTTCTATGAAAATGACAAAAACCAAGGAAGGAAAAAGGGTTGTCATGCAGGGTGATAAAGAGAACAACTGGAATTCATTAGGAGAAGAGAGGGGACATTACTGTAAACAGGCCAGTGTATTTGTAGGTGGTAGTGGTAGCATCAGCAACACTAGTAGTCTTTGTTTTGCCTCTTTCTTTGGGATTTGGTGAGAGTTTTTTCTCTCCTTTACTGTGGTACCTGTTCCTTGGAGACAGTTTCCATTCAGACATTGTCTGTATGCTGAGAAGAGGGACAAGGGAGAATTCAAGGCAGGGTAGAGCCTTAGAATAATGGTAGTACCTTCTGTCCTGCAGGAAAACCCCCAAGCAACCCAAAAACAGTGTTGTGGCAAATCAGGGAGGAGGGAAAGCTCTAAAATGTTTTTGCAAGCAGAGAAATGTAAGCCACTTGTAGCAGACATTGTGTCAGAGTCACTTTTCTGTCCGTGCTTTCAGTAATGCTTTGTGGGAACTGAGAGCAATAAAAGTAAAAATGGTCTAGTTGTGGAGTCTTTACTGATGTCCCTGTTCTCACAAAGGCGCTTTTTGCCTTCTGGTGTAGTTAGGAGAAATCATTAGTTTAGCAATATTTCAATACACTTCATACACTGGCTTGCAATAATATTTATTTTTAAACTCTAAACAATGGAGTGGCAAAAATCTGAGGGGAGAGCAGGGGGAGGAATCTGAAGGCATTTATTTCCCATGTAAGTTTATTCTTTGTTATTCTTATACAATTCCATGTTTGGAACAGGTTCTCTTTTGTTACTACTCTGTGGTTTTCTTTGTTTATTTTGCCTTTCTGCCTTACTTGTGGCTGTTACTTCCCAGTCTCTACAAGCTGGCAAAATACCTTCAAACATGTTTTCTGGGATAAACTCATAACCTTGGTTTTACTGCTAGAATTCCATTGTTACACACTGTTTTAAATAATGTACTTTGCAAGTATCAAAAAGTGGATATCCAATTTAAGCCAAAACTTACAAAGTCTGTGAAGAATTGCTTGTATAAGATTTGCAGGGTGCCAGCTTCAGATTCTGTGAAGACTTCCAACACCTGAGCTCTGATCCACTGTAAAATACCAGGCAGATATACTGTTTCTGGAGAAAAATACAGGGATATGCGGTCTGTTCTCTGGCATCTACCCATCAGTAAAGAACCAATGTTGAGCATCCACCCTCACTAAATGTACACATATTATTTATAAATTATGTACAAGTATTGCTATAGTATGCACCTTATAAATGTACAAATGTACATATCTATGTACAGTATAAACAATGCAAAAATAGAGATTAAAAAGGGTGAAAGGCAAAATAAAAATTGTTTTCCAGTTTTTACTTTGTATTTAGTAACAATACAAAAAATATTTTGCCGAGGATTGTCTTGCACAGCCGCTGGGGTACCTCACTTTGGATGCACTGGGAAACCTTTTCAGAGTTATTTGGTTTTTATAGGTTTGTTTTTTTTTATTCAGGAAGCTGCAATTTTCAGAAGGTCAAGTATGTTATTGTACATTAGTTATTTGTTGTGGGTATATATAGTTTTGGAAGTAGTCCTGTTCAACATAAGTGACATACACAGGAATAATTGTGTAATTGTTTGTGCTTTGCTATAATTGGATGGGGTTTAATACACTTGTGATTTCCTTGTTAACTTGACATAAATTTAATAATCAATTAATAGAATCATTAATACAACTAAATGTCAGTGTTGGGCAGTGAATTTGTAAATGCCCTGAGTGATGGAGGTGTGTGCAAGGAGGGTATTCCCTGTAAAGTAGTCCTGACTGTAGGGTTTGTTCCCCACTTTGGACTTTATTAATGGGGTTTTAGAAATGTTACCTTTTGGGATTGAGATAGGATATGATGCAGCCCTGTGCATCTTGGTGACTGAGGTATGGGTGCCCTGTTTCTCTCAGTGTATAGCAGATTGGTTTTGGTTGCTGATGGGTGATATTTCCAGAATTGACCAAAAGTTATGTGTTTGATGAAGTTAGGCCTGTCTGGTTCCTGAAAAAAAACCTATTTTTATTTCAAGTAAAAATGTTAGACAACTTTTAGACATGTAGCTAGGGAGGGCAGTGCTGGAATAATGAAATGGACAGTTGGTAAGGAGCTTTGCTGTGTATGTTTCATGTGTTTGAGTTTAAATTCAGAGTAATGTAACTCGAGCAGACTTTCCACTGGATGTCATAAAATGACAGATTTCTGATTTTTAAAATGTCAAACCCATAAATCATTAGTTTGCTAAGATTGCACTAGCAAGCTATTAAAGAACATGGCAGTATTTACTGTAGATAAATGCAAATTTAAAAAGGTTCTCTGTATCATGGTTTAAATGATTTATTTGCTTTCAATGCACATATGAATCTGATGTGATGTAAAGATTTAGGATATTTCATTTCCTGTATGGAGCTGCAAATTTGCATGTTATTAAACCACCTCTTGGAGTCCTATCGTTCTTGTGTGTTTTAAACAGTATCACAGGCTAAGGTACACTGAAAAAAGTTAATTAAAACAAAACCAGAATTTAATCCTGCTAATACAGATACTGGAAAGATAGGAATTTCATCTGGATTCAGACATAGTCTATAGTCTAATGTAGGTCAGACAAAAAAGCTACCAGGTTTTGGAACCATACCTTTAAGCCAGTCTTTGGAGTGTGTTGAAATTTAGTCTTCAAATTGATTGATTTGCAAAAAGTCACCTTGGTAGTTCTTTGTTTCCTCAGGGATTTGAAATAAAGCTTAGAGTCATGTGCCAAAAGGCCCCTGTGATCAGCAATGTGTTTGGGACGAAACCTGGTGGAAATTAATTTTATCCATCTCCTGTTTTCATTTCTGAACGTTTCCAATGGCTGCAGGTTTGCTTGGATGTGTCCCCTGTTTGGTCTGTGCCAGGGGGATTCCCTGTGCCTCTGGAACTCCTCTTGGGTGTCAGGTTCTTGGCAATCCCTTTTATATCAACTGTCCTGCCTCTTGGTGGGTCAGTGAAGATTGACAGAAGGGTAAAAGTCCTAATGTTGGACTTGTTTATGCCTTTCATCTTTTGGAATACGTTGAATTTCTCCAAGGGAAGACAGAAGCACAGTGCATGATGGTGTCATAGAATGGCTTGGGTTGGAAGAGACCTGAAGTGTCATCTACTGTGGGGTGCTTTAACTGTTTAGTTTTCAAATGTGGTATTTATTTTTGAGTTGAGATGTTTGCACTGATATTGCTTTTTGAATGGATACCAAACTGATAAAATAAATGTAGAATTGTTTTTCCTGATTGTTTGTGCCCAAGAAAATTTAACTTTGCTCATCATTTAACTTAAAACTAGGATTGTTCCCCTTATAAAATACTGAATTTAAATTTTTGGTATGTACTTAAAAAGATATTTAATAGCTCTTTCTAAAATATGTTAAGACCAGAAAGTACAACATTTGAAATTCATAGTGCTGTTCTCCCTGCCCCCATATTTAAAAACATTGTGTAGAGCTAATTCTTGCAAACAGAGTGAAAATAATAGATTATTAGCCAGGGTAAACAAAGCATCATTGATTACAGCATAATCATGTTTTAAAATTAGTTATTTCCCCTGCCCACCCCTTTTGTGGGGAAGGAGAAACACATAGGTAAATGTCATCACCAGGAGGATGCTTCAGATGTGGTGTGCCTACATGAGAAAGAATTTTGCTTTTGTGCATTTGTTATTTTGGCTGAGAGTAATTTTCATGTATGCAAAGTGCCTTTTTAAAGAAAAGTTTTAATGAACTGGTTTATGTCTCAGATTAGCTGGGTAGGAGACACTTGCTACTCTTTCCTGTGTAAATTGGGTAAATTGTTTGCCTTCTGTAGTTAGCTTTGATGAAGTTGAAGAAACCCTGGTTTTATAGAAACCAACACTTAAAAGCAAACTCTTTTGCCTCTTTGAAATTGTACTGTGTTATTTGCTCGAGACACAGCCTTTTTTGTTCATTGTGGCAGAGCACGAGGTAGAAGCTGCTGATACAAAGGTGACCGGGGGAGGAAGAGAATGATACCACGCTGAGACACTGCATTAAAAGCATGTAACGCTGGGCTAACAGTTCAAATACAAGTAGGTGGCAGCAGTAGCCTCTTAACACCTTGTGGGGGTTTTCCAAATGAGAATGTTTTTTCCTGAATGATCCAGCTTTGATTATAGTTAATAACAATATTGAGAATCCTGTAAACACGTGAAGGATAAAGTGAGCACGATGATGTTGTGTAGTGCCACTGTTGGTATGCCTGGTTTAAAATGGACTTCTTATTTGCCAGGTGTAGCCTCTCTTAGAAACTTGGAAATAGGAGAGAAAGCAGAATTAAGAATAATTTTTTTGCTTTGTTACTATTTTTCTCTTTAAAAGCAGAATAATTCAGTACTATTAATATTCTTGTTTTGTAGTGTAACTCTCGAGGAGTGTTGGATGGGGGGGAAATTGGTATCTTCAGCCTGAGGCATCAGCAGGAAAAGTTTATGGTTTTCTGCTCAAAAATATACCTGTTTGCTCCTTGGCTGGTGGTTTTTGGTTTTTTGATTTGTTTTTGGTTTTGTTTGAACGTGGGAGAAAGCAAGTCCGAAGCTGGAGCAAGATTCAAGAGGATGGTGGAGAAGAGGCTGCAGTGGAATCTTTCGTTCTGTGGAAGAGTCACTGGTCACTTGCATAGTGATGGTCTCACTTTGCTTTAAAACTTGGAGCTAAGGTAGCAAATGACTTTAAATCACCTGGGTCGTGCTGGAAGGTTATGACTTCACCTTTCTTGAGTGGGTCTTCCCACAGTTCTTTGTGCTTTGTTTAGTTTTTCACTGCATTACGGTTGATATAGTAGCAATATAATGAAGAAAAAAGGGTGACAACTAGGCTTTTCCTACCCCTTTCTTGCCTCTCTTATTAACCTCTGTGGACCTGAGCCTATTGCATGTATTTTATTTTGTTTCTTCATGGGATAGATGTTTTCCACTGGCTAGGCATTGTCCATACTCCCTGTTTTTGGCATATTAAAGAAGCAATTCTGAGATTACAAAATCGTTGTCTTGGGGTAAAGGGAGGTCACAGCTTGGTTAATAGTCCTTCATCCTGGCTTTAGGGAACAAACCAAGTGCTTGATGTGTAGGTTGTCTCATAACTAGAAGGATGCCCAAGCTCTGTAGAACTGAAGGTTTTTTTGGAAGCTTGAGGTAAATGAGAAGATCCAGCCCTGTAGTTCTCCCAGGTGTAGCTAAATAAGCTTTTCCAGCAGAAATGCTGATTTTAGACTTAATTCCTTTTTTTGTGTGTGCTATAGGTCATTGAAATACTTTTGCTCACATTTTCTTACAAGCTTTTGAAATATTTTGTCTGTTAGTGGGAGAAACAATTTAAATTAGATTAATAATGTAGATCATGATCTTTCACTAAAGTGGAGCTTGACTTCAGTTTATTATGATCTATTTTCTGTGTGCTGTAGCTTGGTAGTTGCTCATCCAAACAGTGCATAGTCTCTTTAATATCTTGGATCACTTCCTTGCAAAGAGAACTTTTGTGTGTTTCAATTGGCTTTTTGTTTCTATTTAGAAGTATTGTAGTGCTATTTTATACTTAAAATTAGTGCTATTATGTTGACTTCTCGTTAGTTTATTTCTCTAAAGGAAAAAGAAATTATAGGCTCTGCATGTGTAGTTAAAAATTGCTGTATTCTCCTGTTCTCAGTCAGCTAAATGTAGAAACACTTTACCAAAAAGCTTGAGCTATTGGTTTAGCTTACAGACATTTTTGAGGGTAAATATAGCTAGCAAAATCTAAAATTTGTGAGGATGTATTTGAATACTGCCCTTTAAAACCATTCCTGTAAGCTTACACTTAATTCTACATGCTGAAGAAAGCAAACGTTATGCCACCCTGTGGGTTGCTATAAAGATTGTTTATGCAGCTCAGCATAGGACTTAAAATACGTTGAATTGGAGAATTTTGAAAAATGTACTGTGCGACATAGGAGACCAAATCATGCTAAAGTGCAAGGAAAGACTATACATCAGTTCAAAGGCTACATTATTCAAAAAAATACAACCATAAAAAAGGTAATAAGATTACATTCTCACACTTCATGGCTAGTAAGGTGCATTAAGCTGCTCAGATATTCATAACTTACTGTGACATTTGGGAAGATTACATTTTGCTGTGCACAGCCATTACTGCAGCTCAGATAATAACTAGCCAATGCATGGACCTGGATTATGATCCCTGTCGTTGGAAACAAATTTGTGTTTTGAAGGTTGATCAGTTTCAAATCACCATTAGAAAGGGTTAATATGACATACTGTGGGGTGTGTGTGTGCTTATGTGTATCTAATGGGTATGCATACATATTGTACATCAGCTGCACTCTGCCTTGGCTATACTGCTTTCTCTGGGGGAATATTTTTTGTCCTCACTTCCCTTAAAGGAAATGTTAAAATGGTAATTATTTTTTTTACCATAGTGCATTATTTCTAGAATGTACTTGCTGAAATGCTTATGTTTGCAGATTAGATTGGAAACCTAATTTGACAGTTTCCTGGATGGGTGGTTACTGATAATAGTGCATCTAGCCAAAAATGAAAGATTGGTGGGGTAGACTATAGGGTGAAGGTAAGGTCACCTCTAGTTGCTGTATATGGTTTTGGTGTGATAATTGATGGTTGGCTGATAGTTAAAACCACATGCATAAAGAGTTGAAATTCTTGTTAAGAATTAGCAGGTGGTTTGTGACTAGAATTTAACCTTCAGCTGTTCTCTCTCTCTACACGGAATGCAGTATTTTCTTTTGTTTCTTGCCTTCATGGTAAGAAGAAGAGCACTTTCTTGAGGAATACCTCTGTTTTGTAGAGGATAAATTCAGTGTAAAATGAAGTGTAGCATTGGTTATGTAGTTTATGTTTTCAAATTCTCTGTTCAGGGTTTTATTTAAGGGGAAGGGGTGTCCTTTTTTCTTTGCATTTGTTTTGAGGTAATTGTGTTAATTCATTCTGCTCAGCATTCTTCCTTGAATTCTGCCTTACAGAGCTTTCTTGAGGTAGGCCTCTGCTCCAGCTTTTGGAAGGGGAGAACTAAGGCTTGGAGAATGGTAATGATTTGATAGATTTGTTTGAGTTGACAGCATGAGTTGATATAGAGAATCTGGGAATATAATTCAAGTCTCCCCATTCAGTTCCTATGGTTTCCCTAGATATTAAGGAAGCATCTGATAGTAAATTGCATAATTATTTTTCAAGACCAAGAGAGGAGAAAATGGAAAAGTGTAAATTACTGTTTAGAAATTGTTGCCATGAGACATTGTCTATTCTGTCATAAAAGCAGTAACTTTCTCTGCTTCTTGTGATGTTTGGCATTACTGATTTATGCCCAGAAGTCCAAAGATTGCTTCTTCAAAGTGACAAGATTTAGACACTTGAGGAAAATGTATGGTAATTTCAGTGGTTAATGAAGAGAGTATACTCTGTTCCATGGGGTAAGTTTATCTTCAGGTCCTCACTGGCTGAGAGAAGCTCTTGCAGCTAATGTGGAAGCAAGCTAGTATATGCATTTTGGGGCAGTTTTGGCATGGTATGACCTCAGGGAGTGACAGCAATGGTCAAATTGTTAATGGTCAAAGCCTGTGAAAGGAACACCACTTAGGACAGTAATAATGTCCTTTATTGAACAAACTTGTAGAGGAGAGAATGAGCTGAAATACTTCTGATTTTGAGCCCATTTTGATAATTTGAGTTAATGCTATCTGAATTCCTGTTTGTATGCTGGTATATAATGGGCAATTTGGCAAGCATGGCCTCACCTTGAATATTGTGTGCAGTTTTGGTGACCACAATACAAGAAAGATATTAAGCTGTTAGAGAGTGTCCAAAGGAGGGAAATGAGGATGGTGAAGGGCTTGAAGGGAAGCTGTATGGGGAGTGGCTGAGGTCACTTGGTCTGTTCAGCCTGGAGAAGAGGAGGCTGAGGGGAGAGCTCACTGTAGTTACAACTTCATCGTGAGGGGAAAGGAGGGGCAGGCACTGATCTCTGCTCTGTGGTGACAGTGACAGAATCCAAGGGAATGGCCTGAAGTTGTGTTGGGAAAGGTTTAGGTTGGATATCAGGAAAAGGTTCCTCACTCAGAGGGTTGTTGGATGCTGGAACAGGCTCCCCAGGGCAGTGGTTACAGCACCAAGCATGACGGAGTTCAAGAAGTGTTTGAACAATACTGTCAGACACATGGTGTGACTCTTGGGGATGGTCCTGTGCAGAGCCAGGAGTTGGACTTTGCTGATTCTTATGGATCCCTTCCAACTCAGAATATTCTGTGGTTTTTAAGGTTAATACAGTTGTAAAGTCCAAGAGAACTTAAAGTAGAGAAAGGGAATTTAGATAAAGGAGTTAAGTTAGTACAATCCATCTTTCCTTCAGGTGGAATTTTTGTTTTATTGAGTAGACGAATGAGTAGAGCAGGTTATTTCCTTGGCACACACATCTGTGCTTAGTTACAAGTGTATGTTCAAACAAGACATGCCTCTAGGAGACCAGAAATATTACAGGATTTCAGTGTCATGGCCAGAGCATTGTCAAAGGCTTGGAACAGAGCTGCAGTCCCACATTGACGCAGATACAGCAAGCCTTTGCTTCCTTTTAGTACCTGTGGCTGCTAATGAAGCCGGCAGTTCCTACTTAACCAGCTTTATCCAGTATCTCAGGAATGTCTATTAGGTGTTCATAAGTGGAAATATTTCCATTGTACATCAGCTCCCTTTGGCTAGAATTTCCCTCTTAGCAGAGCAGTGTTAAGCACATGGTAAGGAAAGCTCTTAGGGCCACTCCAGGCCATTTACAGTATCTTGGCTGCTTTAGCCCTCTTCCCTGTTTTAGAACACTCACTTGATGCCTTCACCTGTGTGGGGCAACTCAAGGCATCTCTGTCTTAAACTATCCAAATGTTTTCCTGCAGACATTATCTGATAGTAGGTGACACCCTAGGAGCACCTTTATTATTTAACAGAACTTGAAACAGAAGAAAAATAAGACGATATATCGATATCGGCCTAATTATGGGGTTTTTTTAGCCTCCATCTTTGATAGTTTTCTTCTTGCAGAATGTCTAACTCCAAACATGGAATAATACTGTGATACAGTTGTCTGAAGGTTTTTTTCTTTAAAATATTTTTATCTGATAGCTTGTGGGAGGCCAGTTTGACTTGGAGATGAACTTTATCATCCAAGAAGGAGAGGGCATCACGTGCATGGTGGACTTACTGGATAAGTGTGATGTCACCTGCCAGGCTGAGGTGTGGAGCATGTTTACAGCCATCCTGAAGAAAAGTATACGCAATCTCCAGGCATGCACAGAAGTGGGGCTGGTGGAACAGGTGCTCAAGAGGATCGACAGGGCTGACAACATGATTGCAGGTACAGTTTCAACCAAGGCAGGACTCAAACTCTGTTTCTTCTATGCAAAACCTCAGGGGCACATGAATTAAATGATAGAAATTCGACATTGTGTTTTGTCAAGCCGTTCTATTGCTGTTGTTTTTGCTTTTCAGATCTCCTAGTGGATATGCTGGGTGTGTTGGCCAGCTATAACTTGACAGTTCGAGAGCTAAAGTTGTTCTTCAGCAAGCTTCAAGGAGAAAAAGGGAGATGGGTAAAAGAAAACACAAAACTGAAACCATTTTTGCTTATGTTTTTCCTAATGTTCACAAGACTGTTTCAGTAACTTTATAATAAATTTTGAATGTACCAAAAATACAGAAAAGCTTTCTTCTACTGTACCAATCCATCTTTTTACCTGCAAGCAATTAAAATAGAGAGTAGAATAGTGATGAAATTAAATTTCTTCCTGGATCTGTGGACTGGATTGGTCTTTTTGAGCACCTGAGAATAATATGATGACTCTTAGTGGTTTTGTGCACAAGGTTTTATTTTTGTGATTCCAGGTATGTGAAATTGAAGGAAAAAGACTTAAATTTTTTTTAAATCACAGGAGAGAAATAAATAACAAATGCAGACATAGCCAGTTCCACCTGCTCATATTTTCACATTGCTGTACTTCGCCTTGAGATTGAAAAAATATACCCAGGTTGGGAAGTTAGAATTTTTGGCAAATATTGACATGAAGAAAATAAATTCCACCGAAGAATTGTATCATTTTTCGCCTGTTCTTGTGTGAAATAGAAAGCAAGAAGAGGGTCTCCTTTTACTGTTGAGAACATCATTCCCAAAAGTAAAAATGTGTATGTTGTGAGGCCGCTGGATAAAGTTTTCTTTAATACACAGTTGTTTTGCTGGACTTGGGAACTATTTTAACAATCGTTTTACCTGCTTTGCATTTCAATTCGGCTGTTGTTATCTCTGAATACTCTGTTTAGTGTAGAGAAAAGATAGCACAGTGTCTCTGCTGACTTCAAAAAAAGAGTATTCAATATCACAGCAAGTATGCACACACAGTACAGCAAATTTTAAAAGACCCTTTGAAATAAATAACTTTGGAGATCTTACCCTGCTTGAATAGAGATACTCTAAACTTCACAGATTGTTTAAACTTAATTGAACAGAGTATATTTAATCATAGACGAATTCAAGTGGCTTTTTTAACATTAACTTGTTCATTTCCTGTCTTTCTGCTTTTTTTTTTATGTGCATTTAATTTCCTTTATTTAAGACTAAATGCAGAGAAAAGGACGAGAAAAATGCCACAGTTGCATTGGTAAGGAGTTGTACAACTCCACAGATCCTAAAATCAGCAGTGCTTTAAAGATACCAAGTATTTTGTTACTACACAAATTACCTGGTCAAATTCAATAGCACTGAAGACATCTAAGCAGTTCTCAGCAGTTCCTCTTCAATTTTAATTCAGATTCTCCAAGCACTGTTTAGCTGACTGTAATTTTGGCACATTTGAAATACTTGAAATGCTTAGGTTTTCAGAAGGTGACTGTTTGCAGGAGGGGGAAAAAGAGCACTTCCAGGAAAATATCAAAATTATAAAACTAGTTTAAAACCAGATCTACCAGAGTTACGATGTGGTGAAAGAAGGCACACAAAATTGTGCTGTGAATGTGACCAGTATTTGCTGTACTTCTGTTGTTTTGAGCTCACACTCTTGATTTGGAGTTTATAGTTGCTGAGTATTACAGCAAAATCAGTGCAGAATTAGGGTGGTGGGAAGTATTAAATAATCCCACTGAGCACTCAGTTTAGGTGCTCCAAACTGCCCTGGAGACTTTACTCTTACTCCATGGACTTGCAAGTCAGTTTAATCTAGTATATGACTGTAGTCCTGATGGAAATAATCCTGTCTCCTGGTCCTCCCTCTCCCTTTTGCTAGATATTCCCTAACTCCCTCATGCTGGCACAGGTTTCACACAGTCACAATTCAGAACAGATGTAATGAAAAATTAGTTTGCATTTGTTTTTTCCTAAATTAGTTTTCATCTGGATCTGTTAATTTCTTTGGCTTACTGCAAAATCAGATTGCTGATGGGAATGAACAGACAGAGGGAGGAACCAACATTCAGGGTCTGCTTAGTTGATGCTGGATGAAAGCGACTCTGGCATTAAGTCCCTAGTTAAGCTAATTAATTGTATTAAAGCTTTAAACTGTGTCAAAATTCTTTGTGTGTGTGTGTGGATAGTCTTTTCTTCCTCCTAGGTTTGTTTTATTTATTTACAAGTGTAGTAATTCTCTTTGTCAGCCACCACATGCTGGGAAGTTACTGTCTGTGTTAAAACACATGCCTCAGAAGTATGGACCCGATGCCTTCTTCAACTTTCCAGGAAAAAGTGCTGCAGTATGTACATATTTTAAGTCTCTTGTTTGTTCATTTGCTGTTCTATTAGGGCTGTTGGTTATTTTCATTTGTGGTGTTCTTTATCTCATCTGTCGCTGTCATAGAGTTTGAGCCAGATTTTTTTTTCTCTGCCTGACACCTCCACTGAGCCTGAATAAATCATGCTTATAATAGATGTGCAATATCACTGTAGAAGGACAAAAACTATTACACAAAGAATGGATATGAATGAGGCTGCATTTTTTTGATTTTTGTTATTTTTTTTCAGACTGCTTCAGTTAAATCTTGTTGCAAGGAGAACTTCCCTACTTTTCCCTGCTCCATTGTGGAGCTCCACCCATTGGAGATAGCCCTTCATGAACTTCTCCACTGTGGGTCCTTCCCATTTTGTGGGGCTCCTCTGTGGGCTGCAGGTGGATGTGTGCTCCACTGCAGGGGCACAGCCTGCCTGTCCACGCTCTGCACCATGGCCTGCAGTGCCTGGAGCACCTCCTGCCCCTCCTTCACTGGCCTTGGTGTCTGCAGAATTGTTTCTTTGACATTGTCACTGCTCTCTCCAGCTGAAGTTGCCATCCCCACCTTGTTAAATATTTTATCCCAGAGGTGCTGTACCATCACCGATGGGCTCGTCCTTGACCAGCGGTGGGTTTTTCTTGGAGCACTGGCTCTGTTGGACATGGAAGCTTCTAGAGGCCACCCTTGTAGCCCCCCACCACCAAAGCCTTGCCACACAAACCCAATGCAGCCTTACATGTACCTTTGTTAGTGAAACCACAAAAAATACTGAAGTAGAAGTGACCCTACTTGCCTCTTTTGTAATTTCTTGTAATGATCAGGTGATGTGAATAAAATATATTGGTTATAAGAATTCGGTGAGAAAACATTTATATGCTGAAAAATACTGAAAGAGCTTAAATTTAGCAATGATCAGTCTTTTTGTAATTGTTCAAGTGACTGAACAATTAATGTTTAAGTTCTGTGGTGTTCACTTGCAAAGTAATTTGAAACTAAATAGGTAGTTGGAAAACTCAGTGCAGAATCTTTTGTAGGAATTCAAGTATATCAACACATTTGCTTCTAAAATTGTAGAATGAAAAATTATGTTCAAAATTTTGTGCTGAATTCAGAACAAGAATTGAATAAGATCTATCAGATGACTCTAGTTTTCTTCGCATAAACCCATTACCTTTCTGCCTTGGTGGCTGGAGATTAAATTTCACCAAGTTGATGGCATAATGAATTTCTTTTTCAATAAGAACTTGAGACTGAAAAATGCAGACTATTAGAAAAATGCTTCTGCAGTTTTATCACATGCAGCAGAACTTGGCAATAAACAGGCATGTTTTTGTTCCTTTAGGATATTCAGGTAGTGTTTTTATGTTTAACTTCTATTAATTATGTTGAATGCTTGAACCATATGTGATCTTGGGGATGCCTCAGTAACCTTAATGTGAATATTCTTATATATTCTTAAATGCAGGAGTCTAAGAAATGGAGTATTTGGTATAATTACACCAAGATCCACTGTGAGTTAAATCAAGTGATAGTGTAGTTTACTACTAATAATCTTCTTTGAGATATAAAGATCAGGTTTTTAAATATTTAGATCAATTAAATATTATAACAATCAAGTAGAAAAAACACAGAAGTGAGACTTGACTTTTTTTTTTTTTTAGTATAGAGAAACTACACATTTGCAGTGTGTCTTTGTGTTTCAGTATACATTTGTAGAGTGTATCTTAACCTGTGCACATTACTGTTGTGATGTTGATCTTTCTACATGAATAATTCTTGCCTTCTTCAGGCGATTGCCTTACCTCCTATAGCCAAGTGGCCATACCAGAATGGATTTACTTTCCACACTTGGCTAAGAATGGATCCTGTAAATAATATTAACGTGGATAAGGATAAGCCTTACTTATATTGGTGAGTATTATATAAAACTGCATTTCTGATGTGAATGTTCTGTTAATTGTTCAATGATTTCCGCATCCATCTGTGTACATGCTGATTTTGTTTTCATTTGCCAGTTTTCGAACAAACAAAGGACTTGGTTATTCTGCACACTTTGTTGGAGGCTGCTTGATTGTAACATCCATAAAATCCAAGGGCAAAGGTTTCCAGCATTGTGTAAAATTTGATTTCAAGCCACAGAAGGTGAGTAACAATAATAAGATCTTTCAAAGAGGTTTCATGAATTTGAAATTGTAACCTGGGCGTGTGTGTTGCAGCTATTGATTAGGCTCATCTTTCTGTAGAACAAAAGTTACATTGGAATGAGCAAAACAAATTTATGTTCTGAATTCTTATTTCTTTCTTATTATCAAGTGTATAAGGAAGCTAGAAAAGCAGAATTTACTGGACATGTTATGAATTTTTGAGGCTTTTGTGAGCTCTCTGAGGATTCTTAGTACATACACACAGCTTGAAAGAGAAAATGTTTGTGATTTGTTTTCCTTCTTTGTTTTCTCAGACCTCCAGACATTCTCTTCTTTTTCTAAAGGATTTTACTGTCATTAATGCCATTTTATGTCATTATTTACTTGATGTGAGCAAATGCAGTGTTATTTTAAGAGAGAATGTTTGCTAACCCACATTTACTTTTCTTAATCAAGCTAAGGCCATTAATAGTGGTGGTGGTCTTACATGTGGCAGAAAACAGGTCATTCTTGAAAGAGTGTTATGCTTTGTGTTCATTCAGGTTGCCCAGCAAGTAGTCTTCTTGCATTTGCTGCTATATTGTCTGTATCTTTTTAGATGTGAGAATTAAAATACGAGTTGATTTTATTGCTGATGTTCAAAGCTAGCTTGCCTATTAAATAGTGTCATGCAATGTTGCATGTTTCCTTTTTCAATCAGATATTCTGCTAATGTTTCTGGAGCAACTGGTGTAAACATTTAGTGGGAGAACAGGCCTCCTCAGGAATTTCTTATCAGTAATCCCTTGCTGTAAATATGGATTCTGCTTGTGGTAATTTGACATGCACAGCCTTTGAAAGGCTTTAGTCTGGAGCCATCCTTGCTCTTTGGAATGACATTTGTAGTAGTCCATCATGCTAAGAGTAACCCAGCTTAGAAGTTATTTACACAGTGATTTCAGTGTAAATTTGGTTCAGCATTGTCATAAAATTGTTTAGAGTTATATACCATATATATCTTTCAAGCTTGTGTCATCTTTTTGTGGAAAAAGTGGCATATTATCCTTTGACATAGCAATGCAAGAGAACTCACCGGTGGCTTATTAATATTTTCTACCTAAGATGCATTTTTCAGTCTGAAGTTATTACATGTAAGTAGTTAAATGTGTTCTACTATGCACCTTTGTGTCTGTAGAATTACATGAGTTGTTTTCTTACTGTTTAGTGGTACATGGTTACCATAGTGCACATCTATAACCGCTGGAAGAACAGTGAACTTCGATGTTATGTCAATGGGGAACTGGCATCTTATGGGGAGATAACATGGTTTGTCAACACCAGTGATGTAAGTAATCCCTGTACACTAATACCTATGGATTATGTAGATATTCTTTGCCCATTTTATAAAAAAAAATTGAAAGAAAAATAGTAACTCTTTGGTAGAGGAGTAAATCATGCTTTTATACATCTCAGAACTTTAATTTTATTTCTGATGGGACCCTGAAATACTTGTTTATATAAAAATATTCCCTGATAAAATGTGTATATTTTGGTATAATTTGTTTGTGTAGCACAGATTAAACCCCGTTGCTGGTGTCTGTTTCATTTTCAGACATTTGACAAATGTTTCCTGGGCTCTTCAGAAACAGCAGATGCCAATCGAGTGTTCTGTGGGCAAATGACATCTGTTTACCTTTTTAGTGAGGCTCTCAATGCTGCTCAGATCTTTGCCATTTATCAGCTTGGTCTGGGGTATAAGGTATGTCAGAGCTGACTATTTAAAGTTTAATTCTGCTGAGAATACTGTGACATTGTAACAGATGTAAACTCTTCTGTAAGGCTGTGTAAGCCAAACTACAAGTAAGCATTAATTCAATTATTTATTTTCTTATAAAACAAAAAGAATGGTGTTCCTGTTTGCTTCTCAACATTTCCATGCTGGTGGTTGGGGAGGGAAACCACCACTGTTTTCTCTGACTAGGCTCACTTTTTCACTGAGGTTGAAAACCTTAGATCAAGTGTGATGTATTTGTTTTAGAAATGTAGCTTTATAGTTACTTGTGCTAGTTAGTTTTTTTTTTTTTAATGTGTGAAGTTAGTGCTGAGGATTAGTTTTGTTGCAGTGATTTATTATTTGTTTTGTCTTAGCCTGAGGGGCACTAATTGGAGACTGTTATTCCCTAGCAGCTGTACAAACATAAGCTAAAAAAGATGGTTCCTATTCTATCTGTTCGTCAATTATTAGTTCCTTCTGAGTGAGCATTGCTGACAGCCATGCTGTTTCCAAGCTAATACGTTTCTTTTACATTACCCACCATTTTGGCAATGACACTCTTCAGGGGTCAAAAGAATTCTGCAGTTCTAATTCTGTAGAATTGACTTTGAATCAATGTTCTTATTGAGACCCCTTCTTTATTAGATACTGCTAGATTAAAGAAGCAACGTTTTCTTCATTTTTTGGCAATAGTTATGTTCTGAACTGTGTCTTCAGTGTGTGTAATCTAATTTGTTTCTTCTTTCTTTTCTCAACCCTGCTTCCCAATCCAGGGAACATTCAAGTTCAAGGCCGAAAGTGATCTCTTCCTCGATGAGCATCACAAATTGTTGCTCTATGATGGCAAACTATCCAGTGCTATTGCTTTTATGTACAATCCAAGGGCTACAGATGCACAGCTGTGTCTAGAGTCATCTCCTAAGGACAACCCTTCTATTTTTGTTCATTCACCACATGCCCTCATGCTGCAGGTATATCAATGTTTTCATAAATTTGGAGGATACAAATGATATCTGTTTGAAAACCTAAAATTAAGTTTTATAGGGATAAGATTGGGAATTGTGTGTAGGCTGGGTTTTTTTTGGGGGTGTTGGCCCTGCTGCTACCTCCTCTGTTTTTTGAACTAAAGAATACTAAGAAAAAAAAATTGTTCTATGGAAAATTACAACCTAAAAAATATCAGTATTACAAGGGCCGAGTTAACGTTTGAAAATAATCTTTCTTGCTCCTTTCTGACGTGTTCAGGTGTTGCCTATCTCCTGTCCTTTGCCCTGTGGATATGGAAATCCTTTTTTTCCCTGTGCTTTGAGTGTCTTCACTTACTAAATTGTCAGAAGCTTTTCATGTGTTCTCTTCTAGAGTTTCTCTATTACTAGAATGTTGTTTTAGGATTTGCAAACCATCTCCTGTATATTCCTCTGAGGATCTAGAGTGTATCTAGAGCAGTGGGTCAGGCAGACTGGGTGTTGACAGTATGGCTGTGGCAGCCAGTTTGTTGTTCTTGCTGTTTCTTTTTACTTGGTAATAACACTGCTTTTGTAGCGAACAAATTAAAAACTGGTTTTAACAACTTTTTAAGAGTTTCTGAAGGAGGTTTCACTATTTCTTGTTTCTTCTTTGTCAGGATGTGAAAGCAGTCTTAACGCATTCTATCCAAAGTGCCCTGCACTCCATTGGGGGGGTGCAGGTGCTTTTCCCTCTCTTTGCACAGTTGGACTATAGGCAATATTCAACAGACCACATTGACACAACTATTTGGTGAGTGCATGTACTTCGTGGGTCCTGGTCTTTGTTTCTTTGTAAGGAAAGGAAATTATCTGTTGCTTTACTAGATGGCAGAGTGGCATTGTCTTGTGTGACTGGGGGTTATGTCTGACAGCAAACAGGTGGCCTTGTTACAGGCAGGACCTCAAAGCGATGTGCTTGTTTGCACCAAATGTTCTATGAAAGTTCACACAGAATCAAAACGTAGATGTATTTTATACTTCACCATTTTTTTGTGTAGCAGAATTACTGACCATTCTCTTGAGCTTCTTTTATGAAGAAAATTCACTGGGGAAGGCTTGAAGAGAAACTTCATAAAGGATTAACTTTTCAGCTACGTGAAGTCACTCCTTGGATTTTCTTTCATATTTTTTGTTTTAACCTTCAGACTTTTTGGAAGATACTGTTGTTAGTATTACTACCAGGCTTTTCCTGTGGTTAGAGCTCTGTTTCAAGTCCATCCAACTTCTGAACAACCAGACACAGAAGCTGGTGAATTGAAAGAGTAGTAGCAGTAGCCAAGGGATTGCTTTTTAGAATTCTGGTGTAGTTTGCTCTGTTTCATTGCAACTGTAGTTTCATGGCTGTTTGAAGATGATCTGTATCAATATTGTTGCTAAGAAGGGATGGGCACAATATGCCTTCAGTCTGTTTTTACTTGCCTGGGAGCCTCCTGAGCTGGCTCAGACTTGGGTGTCTGTGTCATAAGTCAGGGATTTAATTTAATTGCAAACTGACCCAGCAACAGAGAGGGTTTTTGCCTATGTCTTGGTCCATAGGCACTAGTGCTGTGACACAAGGGGCAGGACAGGATCAGTCCTTCTGGCAGCAGCACAGAGTTGAATTAGCTTGAATCCATAGAAAAGCTGTGTCTAGAAAAATACCTGCTCATCTGACATCCGTAGGAAGCAGAATGGTGTTTGTTACTGATCTTGCACAAATTTATAAGTGGAATATGAAGCAGAGAGAAATACAAGTTTAACTGTTGCCTTTCTGCAAGAACGTATTTTCAGAAGAATTTTGCTATTGCATGGTTATCTCAGCATGCAGAATTTCAAGTTAGAAAAGTATTAATAAAAAGCAAGAAGTTATAGCTTTCAAAATTTAGTCTTGCATTTTGTTTTAAAAGTTTTGATTTGAGCACTTATATAACACGTTAAATGTGTATCTCTGGCTCCTGAGCTGGAAGTGTTAATTTGGAAATATTTTCTGTCTTGTTGTAAATGTTTAGAACATTTTTCTCTACTAAACCATGTTTTCCAGTTCTACTTTATTGGCATTCATCATGGAGTTGTTGAAGAACTCTATTGCTATGCAAGAACAGATGCTTTCCTGTAAAGGCTTCCTTGTGATAGGATATAGCCTAGAAAAGGTAAAGTAAATATTCCTTGATGTCTTACATGAGTGTTGATTTTTTTTCAAGAGAAGTACTTTTCCTAGACTGTTGCAGGACTCTCCTTAAGCAGATGTTCTTTTACAGTCTTCCAAAGCCCATGTTACCCGAGCTGTCCTAGAACTTTGCCTTGCCTTTTCCAAATACCTGAGCAACTTACAAAACGGGGTGCCCTTGCTGAAGCAGCTGTGTGACCATGTTCTCCTTAACCCTGCAATATGGATTCATATCCCAGCACAGGTAATATTGCTCATTCTTATAAATAGGATATTTGTGATGTATTGATTTGGGGGTGTTGCAACTAAGCCTGGACTCCCAAGAGTTACAGGTCTTTGTTCCCTAGCAGAAATCATGCAGGAATTGTTTTCACGCTTGGCTTTTCTGCATGTAGCTGTCAAGTTGGGCAGGGATTTCAGGGAGTTTGGAAACCTGCAGTGTTCTGCAGAAGAGAGTTGTAAGTAACTTCTGGAGTTCCTGACCCAGATTGAGAGGGAATTTTGGATTGGCTAGTTGCCAAAAACTCAGCAATTTTTTTAAGAGCAAATTCTCCTGGTGTCAGATTTGAAATGGTCATTAAAAATGACAGTGACTATTTTTGTTTTGGTGAACCTGTGTTCTCTTGAGAGTGAACAACTTTGATCAAAACACACCAGTTGGTTCTGCTTGAAACCTTCTTACCAGCACTCTACAGTTCTAGAAATATAATGAAATTTTTCTTCAGTTTGCAGGGGTTTTGAGAGATTTGTAACTGAGCTATGCGGAGATAAATCTATTTCTTTATGATGTTTTAATAGATGAAATTTAAGAATTCATTTGTCTGACATGTTGCAATTTAGGTGTAATGATTTTTGCTGTCCTCACTGGGTGTTGTAGGCGCAGCTGACCCTGTACACTTACCTGTCTACTGAGTTCATTGCCACTGTTAACATATATGGTGCAATCCGGCGGGTTGGGACGGTTCTTCTGGTCATGCACACCCTAAAGTATTATTACTGGGTAGTGAACCCTCAAGATCGCAGTGGGATAACTCCCAAGGGCATAGGTATGTATGTCTTTTAACTTTTAGTCTCCCCATCTGATGTTTATTTTTAAAAAGTTTTGTATGCAATGTATGGAATAGAACTGTTAATTTTCCAGAAATAATTTCCCTTTAATAGGGTGAGTTCCCTGCAGCAGTTTGAGCAGTGTGCTTTTGTCCTTGAAAGATTTTCTTCACAATCTAAAGGAAGCTTTCTTTACAAGTCATCAAACACCTACATGAACTAACATGAGGCAGAACTGCTCAGAGAAAAATGGTAGGACGTTGGAAGTGTAGAGCTGTCCCTGGGAATGTGGTCTCTTTACGGAGCTTGTTCAGGTACTGGACAGGCCTTTAAGTGCTTTTAACATCTACTAATAGTAGCAGTACAGATGAAAATAAGCATACTGAGTCCATCTGGTATAGGGATCTCAACTTGCTGGAAGAGTGCTTAATGAGCATACTTAATTCAGACAGTCAACTCATGGCAAAGGAACTAATAAGAAATCTAGAACAGGTGTTTAGTACTTGTCATTGTCAGGAAACACAGACCAAGAATACTGATCCTAAGGAAAAAAGAGAAAGTGCTTGACTAAGAAATCTAGTACTCTGAAAGGAACTGGGAGATCTAAAGCTTTCATCAGCATAACATAAACATGTGCAGATGGAACTGGCACAAATAAAGGAATTAATGCTGTTTGGGACTATGACTTCACAACTCATTGTTGTCCTGAGTTTTATGGGATTGGGGACACAGCCCCAATCTTTTATGGGGTTGGGGACACAGCCTTGACAAAAGGAGAATATCTTACACCTCTGCTGTCTTCTGTAATGAAAGGCTCTGGAATTTATTTCAGAGAGAGAAGCAGGGGATGAAAGAGAGCTAGATATACTAGGAGTGAGTGCTCCTTAGATATGTCTGACTTCCTGCCACCAGCTTCTCAAGATGGCCAGCCCTTTCTGTTAGAGGGTTGTGAAGATTGTTTTGTAGTATTTTGCGTCCTTTAAGAAGCAAAGAATGTGTTCTTTCTCCTTTCTTTTTAGTGAAGACACGGATTTACTTAGTTTCTGAACTGATTTATTGAGCCTGAGGCAAGTGTACATGTAGAATAGTCTTAGTAATGCAGTTTAATGGCTTGTTTTGACTATTTGGCTACTTTCAGTTTATGCTGAAAATAACTGTTCTTAAACCAAACATGCCTGTAGGTCTATACTTTGTAAAACCAGACTCATGATCACTTTCATTCATGAGTTGATTTGCTTTTCCATGACGATTAAGATCATAAGAACTGGGAACCCATAAAGCAAATGTAAGAACTATCCCCAGAAATGCATTTGTGACAGTTCATTTGCTTTCTGTATGAAAACTTTTACTTGACTTTGACATTTGGTTGCACCTGTTTTTTTAACCTTGCCTCTCCTGGGAACTACTGAGTGTTTGAGTATTTGAAATGTTTCAGTGGAAGTCTGCCTTACACAGCGGTGGCAGAATCCAGTCCTTTTGACTCGGAGTTAGAAAATTAAGTCATGTCTTTCAAGGTAATCTTTATCCATAGGTTGATTTTTGTGAATACAGCCAGTGTGTAACAATGGCATGTAGCTCTTCCTTTCTGCTAAAGCTCAATTTCCAGAAGAGCTGCAAACTGTGAAGATTTGAAATCCGGAAATTCTGATATTAAGGTTTTATATCAACTTATTCTTTGCATGAAGTTGATTCAGAGCACTTCAAGGAAGTGGTAAAATTATGAGAAGTATTTAGAGGGGTTTAGAGATCTGTATTTAATAAAAGCCGTATTTAATAAATGCCTTATTAGACCCTCACTGCTGGGCATTCTGCTAATGAAAAGTGATCAAACGCAGTACTGTTGTTTTGTAGTCTGAAATAGAGGGAAGATGACTTAAAATTGTGCCTTCTTCACCCCGAAAATACTTTTTATTTTTCTTTCTGTGAAAATGCATTCTATGCCAATAATAACTGTTAATTTGTAGTTCATATATCTATGTTTCTTTTGCAGATGGTCCACGGCCTACCCAAAAGGAGATTTTATCCCTGCGAGCATTTTTGTTGATGTTTATTAAACAGCTAGTGATGAAGGTAGGGTAACTTTAAATTATGATAGGATATTTAAGTTCCCTTTCATAAAGAAATTCTTTAAGCATGTTGAATTATGTAATAGTAAGGAAACAGAAAAGCCCTGTAAGGTGCCTTTCTTTTTGTGCCTCTTGCCACAGATGGCAGGGCTTAAGGTGCATTTTGCTCCCTTTTAAGTTGTTTTTTAGACATCAGAGCAATACTGGAACTCAGCAGGTCTACTGTTTAAAGACTCTTCTTAGCCCTTTCCTATTGTAAGCTTTGGTGTCTCTGTTTTCTCCCTTCTTTAGACTGACTTTTGTGTCTTTGAAGCTGCCTCCCTTTTCCGTTCTTCCCATGTTGCTAAGGGACCAGTGAGCTCTCTGTGCTCTCCCTTAGGCCCAGCAGTGTGGAGAAGTAACTACCAGAAAAGCTCTGCCCTTGGCTCTTGTTCTCTTTCTTTAAATTGGACATTTTGCAATCAAAGCATTTTTCATTTTTAAATTTCTGTCAGAGTTTTGTAGCTTGGGTGGTTTTGAATAGAGTTTCCCAAGGTTTGTTGTGGTTTAGCCCCAACCAGCAACCAAGTGCCACTCGCTTACTCCCTGCCAGTGGGATCAGGGAGAGAATCAGAAGAGCAAAAGCTTGTGGTGAGTTGAGAAAAAGGCAGTTTGTGATGAATTGAGATAAAGGCAGTTTAACAAGGAAAGCAAAAACTGTGCCCACAAGCAAAGCAAGGGGTCCATCACCCCTTCCCATGGACAGGCAGTGTTCAGCCATCTCCGGGAGAGCAGAGACCCATCACATGTAGCACTTACTCAGGAAGCCAAACACCATCACTCCAAGCATCCCTCCCTTCCTCCTTCTTCCCCCAACTTTATATACTGAACATGGTGTTACAGGGTATGGAATATCCCTTTGGTCCCCTGGGGTCACCTGTCTCGGCTGTGTCTCCTCCCAGCTTCTCACCAGTGTGACAGAAAAGGTCTTGGCTCTGTGTCAGCACTAACAAAAACATCCTGGTGTTGTCACACTCTTTCCAGCACAAACCAAAACATAGCCCTGTTCTACCTACTGTGAAGCAACTCACACCCCAGGCAGGACCTGCACAGCAGGAAAAAGCACATCCTTTTGCTGATTCTTCAGCAAATTTTATATTTGTACACCATGGTGCAAAATCTTTATGGGAAAAAGACTTGCTTTAAAAAATAAAACCCCTAGAAATGAAGAAAAGCTGCTTTTCCCTACCGTCAGCCTGTTATTAAAAACTGTTGGGTTTTATTTCATTTTCACAAAAAATACCTGGCACAGATGCCATAACTTATGTAGATTTCTTCAGAGTTGATAGCAGCTGAAGGTGGGATTCTGTAGTGGAAAATAAGAAGCAAAAGCAGATGTAGACACAGCTAACAGGCTTATAATTAAACTTCCAGGTCTACTTCTGAATCCTCTTTGCTACCTTAATTCTTCTATTAATAGGAAGCTCTCAGATCAAATTGACTATATCAATTAACATGTGTTATTCTATGTACTATATTGCTATTTGTCTTATTTTTATGCCTGTGTTGAAATTGTCTTAAAGCACTTTTATAGTATTCAGTGGGTGCTTTTGGTGGCAGGGAAAAATTACCTTCCAACTATGAAGCTACTGTAGTATTGAGTGAAAACAAATTTGCCTTGTGATACTTGCAGTGTTGTATAATCATTGCTAGCAATAATGCTTTTTTTGGGAACATCACTTTTGTGCTTGAAAGATGATATTTAAAAGCTGTTTCTTTTTAAAGGACTATGGAATAAAAGAAGATGAATTGCAGGCGATCCTCAATTATCTGCTCACTATACATGAGGTAATTTTTAATTTGGGGGATGTGTGTGTGGGAAGTGGCATACTGCTGCTATTTGTGACCCCCCAAATATTTGAGTATTTTCAAATATAACCTCCTTTATGCCACAAGATGGCTCTGCAGAGGAAGTAACAAACCTTGTCCAATTCTTTAGTGTGCTGATATGCCAATGTTCTTGCAGTGATTTAAGCACTATGTTCAATGGTAGATTGAAGTTCATTAAGCCAGTAAGTCAAAATGGTTTCTTGTGTTGTTCTGCAAACCAATTTACCAAGCAGAAAAACAGATGGTGAGACTGACTTTAAAAAAAGAGTCAAAACCTTGTTTTAGGCTAAGTCATATTTTTTGTTGTTGTTTCGTTTTTCTCCTTTTTATTTTGCTTCTTAAATAGAGCAGTAAAATTGAAAACATGCATTAAAAAATAAAGATGCATGTTAATGACATCTAAGAGAAGTATATAAACTTAATTGGGAGAAAATGTTGGTTACCACTGATACATCTGCATCTTCATATTTTAGCGCCAGGAAAAGGCACTTTATGCCAGATGCAACATCAAAGACAGGGGAAATGGGGACATAAATCTAACTGATCTCATCTCTGTAAGGGTGCTTGAAATGGGTAAAATAAGGAATTAATTGAACTTCATTTCAAGCAGTATGGATTTTTTTACTCTTTTTTTTGTTGTGAACACCTATATTTTCCTTTTATTCTCTGTGCTGGTTACTACTACTTGGTAGTACCATTCAAGTCATTCTGCTTTATGTGGAGAAGTGAAAAATAAGACTCTTGGTTACATATAGGAGTGAACTGAAACAACTGAAGCCTTTTTATAGCCTTCAGATGTGAGGGTGTGATGTTTTAAACATCTTAGTAGTTTGCATATCCAAGTCAAAAGGTCCATGAATGCTGAATCTCTCACAATTAGGTATCTAACTGTAAATTCAGAAAACCATCAACAAAATAGTAAAATTCAGCTTTCTCATAGGGCTCATTCATCAATAATAGCATCTGTAATTTAAGCTAATAATACTGTCAGGTGAACAGAGTAGTTCAGAGGGTGTGAAACTATTTTTCAAATAAAAATCAATATTTGTTTAAAAGTGTTGGACAGTGGGGTTTTTTGTGGGCTTCTATTTTGATGCCCTTTTTTGTTTCTTTGTTTTAAAACAAGCTTTTGTTTTAATACACAAAGAGTGGGAAAAGACAGGTGCATTTTGGAACTTTGGTGATTTTTTGCTACAACAAACCTGGAGCAAATTAATAAACTTTGGTTTAGAGTGCTTTAAACTAAAAGTATAGAAAACTTTACTGAGGAGCTTGAATTATCCATATTAAATCTTGTCTGTGGCAGGTGGTTGTACTTTTTTCCCTGGTTTGAATTTTTTTTCTTCCATTAAACACCCAGAAAATGTGCAGCAGTTTATTTCTAGCTCCTGTGCAGCAAAGGACCAGGAAATACACATGCAAACAGATGAACTTGTGTATGTAAGGGAATGGCATAGTGCAAATATCCCTTCCCTGTCAAAGCTTCACCCTAAAAAAATGAAGTATATTTTTTGTAATATTTTCTTCTGCACTCACCTTTCAGATCTATAACTCTTTTTATCCTGGCCTTATTGATTTGGTCCTTAGTTTGCTATTGCTCTCCACATAATTTTGAAATATTTTTTTTAACCAAAACAATGTTCTAGCATGCTTGCATTTTGATTTCAAATGTATAATTTTATTCAACAGGATGACAATCTAATGGATGTCTTGCAGTTGCTTGTTGCTCTGATGTCAGAGCATCCCAGTTCTATGATCCCTGCATTTGATCAGAGGAATGGATTACAGTAAGTTTGAATTTTGTAAGTGGGGAAAAAGGAAAATAGTGTTTTGACCATCCTGCTGCTTGTGAGAATTCCCATGAAATCTGAAAGGTCCTCATCAGTGTATTCATTGCAAACTTTGACTCCTCATCTTGGGTAGATTTTTGAGTCCAGGTGTTCACTTTGACAAGAGGTGATGTTGGATTTATTATCAATGAGGTGTGTTTTTTAATGTTTCCAAGCTGTCACTCACACTGAAGCAGGTAGTGATCATTCTCAGTTACTCTTACACAGTGATGTTTTCATCTATCAGTACTTAGTCCTTAGCCTCTCATTCTTACTTATGTTTTTGGACTGAAAGGGGGCTGACAAAAAATTGATTCAGATGTCTTCTGATCTTTGCTAGTTTTCTTGCCTTTTTTTTTTCCTAAGGGACTTTGGCAGAAGAAACATTTGCTTCAGTTCAGCACTTTGTGCTCTGCATTGTTTGCAGTCTTTTTCCCAAGGAACAGAAAAATAGTGTTTGACACTGTTGTGAGGGAAAAGTAGGGAAAGTAGGAAATCCTACTAGCAGTAAAAGCACACAAGAAAATCTACTAGAAGAGTAAGTTATGACTCTGATTTTGTCTTGTGGCTCTCTGATGGTGGTCACGGTATTGAACTCCTTTAATTTGAAATAAACCTGCCTGGACATAGTGGGGGGAAACTTGGAACAAGCAAACAAACGTAAGAACTATTCCTAGAGCGATATGTGGAGTAGTAATTCTCTCACTGTGTAAAGGCAGAGTCTCATTTTATACATTCAGTTGCACCTATTGGTTAACCTCTATTTATACATATATTTTTTTCAGTTGCCCCGTCTCAAGAGACTGCATTCAGGCGTGTTCATGATTGTTTTCTTTCCTTTTAGTGTTAGACTGATTTTTATTTTTTTTTTAACCTGTTTTCCTCAGGTTTGACTTCATTTGCATGGTAATATATTATGTCTGGGAAACGAATCAAAATTCTAAATAATAAAGTATTTGAATGTCTCAAGTGCAATACATTTGGTTTTATTTAACAACTAGTGGTAGATGTTTTCTTTTTTATTAACAAGTTCATGAGCAAGTCAGTCTGAATAGTGAGTCCACAGCTGGAAATCACTTTGGTTTTGTCTCATTTGTTGCAGTCCTTACTCCTGTATTGTCTCCAGTCACTTAATGGATTGTTTGTATGCTTCTTGATACATCTAATTCTTATAGTTAAGACACCATATTCTTGAAATTTAAAAACAATTTTTCAAAGCTCTAGAAATATTTGGAGTTCTTTTAAAATTAAAAAACTTAGAAGTAACCAATCCGTTGAAAAAATATAATAAGGAAATAATTTTTATTTATGCAAATAGTGTTCTGTTAAGCAGAGAAATGGATTATATTGCTTGAATGAATGGTTAGTCATTTCTTTCTATACTTGCTGTGGTTGCAGCTTTCTCCAGGATAAGTTATATGTTATAGATAGCTGTTTTTGAATCACCCTTAGGTTTTGCCTTTAATTCTGGTGTAGAACTAAATCTTTCCTTGGTCTTAGTTTAGGTGTCCTGACCATTGTTTTTGGGGATGTGCAAGTGAAGGTGTATAGCTAGTGATGAGTGCTCAGTTAGACCTAAAAACCTGAAGCCCTTTGTACTCCTTAAAACTGGCTGATGCAAAATGTTGTAACATGGAATATTTTTGGAAAGTCTCAAGAATTAAGTTAGGTAGTTTTTTTCCTTCCCCTAGGAAAGTGATTCAAATTTAAAAAAAAAATTCATCAGAACATACTCACAGTAGAAGCTGAATTCTGTGCTTTTTGTTCCAATATGATTTCATGGCAATTTAGAAAATTAATATTTTCCTTTTTTTTTTCAGAAAGAGCTTAGTACTCCATGTAGGGATTAGCTAAATGATGTTTCATAAATTCAAAGATCTGTTGAATACTATGAACCACAGACCAACTAAAGTCAGATAGGGACATGGCCATAAGCACTTTACTTTCTAAAATGTGAGCTATGAACGAAATTAGATGTAACTTATAAATACATTTAGATGTCTTATATTTTTATGGGAGGATCAAAAACTTGTGGTTGTTATTCTTCACATTGACAAAAGGCCAATATCAGAAATCTTTTACTGTGTAAATAAAATTCCATGAGTAAAAGATCAAGCTTTAATGTACTGCAGACAAATGTTTGAGAAGTTAAGATAAAACGCCAGTTCAATTTCTTTTTATTAGGGAAGTGGAAGGCATAGATATACATAGTGAGATCTGTGCAGTATTAGTTTGAATTGGTAATGTCAAATATACTGAAGGTTACTGGACACTTCCCACTGTAAAACTGTACTCCCAATTGTTTCTTAATTTACCAGACTTCATGTTCATATTCCTTGCTGTGTTCATTGCACTCCCCTACAGCCAGAATTAGCCTTGTACTTTGCTATGGACCTGCTCCTTATGGAGCTTTCTTCTTACACCTGAGTGGAGAATCATAAGCAGGTGTAGAGCATTGCCATCACCAGGTGAGGAGCAGAGACTGATGTGGGTGAAATGAGGAGAATGCCTTCTGCCTTGGTGCCTTCCTCTGTCTCTCCTGGGGGAGCAACAGCATGTGCAGATAGCAAATATTAGTGTTAGTAATAAATCCCCCTGTTTATCTAGCCATGTTTATACCAAAACAATTGCTTACTTAGTTTTCTGGGTAAAATATCAGGTTAACAGTTCTCAATGTAGGAACTGCAGAAGCTTTTCACAGCATGTTTTATGTATTCATACTTCGGAGATATTTAAATAGGATAAAATGTGATATCGCAAACTATTGTGCTCTTAACAGAAATGTCATGCTGTTTTTTTAAGTCTTATTAATATTCTTTTAAATTAGGCTCAGATAAAATTTACTTGTGGCTACTGCAACTGCAGTTGACTTTCATTCCAAAAAATGCTATGTATTCAATTTAGGAAGCTTTGTGTTTTCTCCACTTAGGGTTGTCTACAAGCTTTTAGCATCACAAAGTGAAGGCATCCGGGTGCAAGCTCTGAAAGTGATGGGATATTTCTTAAAGCATCTTGCTCCAAAGTAAGTACTGACTTAGAGCTGAAAACTAAACCTTCCAAAAAAAGAAGGGAAAAAGTTTGGTCGTGACACATAAATTCTATATATTATTTTCTCTATGTGTTATTTAATGTGTGTATATAGATGTGTTTGCATGTAAACGGGGAAAAAGCTATAGTGGAGGTTAATCACTGAATAGCAGCTACTATTCTTCAATTTATTTGCCACAGATTTTTTTTCTGAGGTGATGGAATTACTTGCTATTGGCAACTACTGTTCAGGAATTAGCAATTCCTTCCCAGATTCGTTTAATAGTTCCTTGCAGTATGGCTTCCTGCTTTTTAAACTGTCCATTTCCACTGAAATCCATGGCAAGAATTGGGCTGATGAGACTGAACCCCATGTTGTTTACTGAGGGCTGGATTTAGTATGGCTCAAGTTGACTGCAGTGGTAGATAACTATTGAGATTGCTGCCCATAGTTTCATTTTTTTGAGTGAAATGAGGACAAAGATGCCCTTTCCTTAGTTTTTATCAAGAAATCCCAAAGGTTCTATTTTTGAGTCCATGGGGGAGTGGATGTCATTTGTGGGAGAACGTTAGCTGTCTCCAGGGAATGATTTGTCCTTTCAGGATCTGAATACTTGACCTTTTCCCTAACCAAAAGTGAAAGAATTAAGCAAAAAAAGAGAAAAATATGTTTTCAGTGATTTTATGTTTCTGGAGGCACACTTTTTAAACTTTTTCCCCCTAAAGCTAGTTGAATATATGAGTTTATTTTATCTTATCTTTCTGTGCTATTTTAGGAGAAAAGCTGAAGTCATGCTTGGACATGGATTGTTCTCTTTGTTGGCTGAAAGGCTGATGCTTCAGACAAGCTTATTCACCATGACCACATACAATGTCCTATTTGAGGTAGTAATACACTGTAGTTAAGATCCAATCTTTCTAATTACTTGTAAGACATTGTTAGAAAATTACTTACATATTTGTGCTGATATGTTCCAGATGACATTAAACTTTAGCGTGATGTAGCTGAGGGCTGCTTTTTCCTCCCCCCGAAACTCCCTACTTGAGATTTTCCCTCCACCCCCTTGGCTTGGTTATGCTCATTATGAGCAATTCTATATAATGAGTATGTCTCAAGCAGATGCCCATATATATATGTGGAATTTTGCTATAGCAATGATCTTGCCTTATGATAATTGTTTTGGTTAGGTTCAGGTTGATCTGCCCGTGTATTTTAAACAGCAATATGCACTTGAGAGAAAGCAAAAATAAAATGTTTTAGAGTTTTAGGAACAGGATGAAGTAAATTTTCAAGAAAGATAGTGAGTGGGTTTTGTTTTGAATGATGAAATAATGATTGTGCTGTATGCAACTATTTTTCAGTGAGCTGTCTTTGTGAACATTGATAATGGCATCTTTTTCTTTCTTGCTAGATTCTGACTGAACAGATTTGCACTCAAGTGATACATAAACAACATCCTGACCCAGATTCAACAGTGAAGATACAAAATCCTCGTAAGAACAATACACATTTTGAAGTGCTACCATAAAAAAGTCTGCTTTAAAAAACCCCACCAATGAAAAAAGCTTATTAATTGCATTCACCAGTCTTTTTTCTGATCTCAGTTTTACATTTTCTTCCATACTAAAAGAAAGATAATGTGCACTTTTTAGGAACTATGTCTCTATAGCTTTTTAAGAGACATTTTATATGTCTAAATGTGTATGTAGTTCATAACTCAGGCTTTTTGGCTGTGCAGTCATGTCATGAAATGGTTTTTCAAGGGTTGCATGCACAGGATACTTTGATTTAATACATGTTAAGGTTCCAGCAAAATTCTGATTGCATTATTTAGTAATGTCAGACTAAATTACCTGAAATAGGGAAACAGCTTTCATCTTACATTACATTCAGTATGACAATGCTAGATGGAAAATAGGAGAAAGGTATCTGCTCACTGTTTTGGTTAGCTTACTTCATGGGAAATATCTTGATATGAAACTTTAGATATCTTTTGAACTCAGAAAAAATACTGATCTCCCTTCCTTGGTTATATACATTATTAATATGCTCTGTATGTAATACAATGGACTTGTAGGTAAAAATTTTGTATCGGGAAGGTTTTTTATAACAAACTGTTAAGTATAGTTGGAAGCTGGTCACATTCTTTGAAAATTCAGAACTAATAAGGTAGAACAAAATTACGCATTTTTCTTACATATTGACTTTCTAAAGGATGTTTTTTTAGGGTGAGCTTCCTTTAGAAAATGGTTCTGACAGGTTCTGATAGCTTGTAAATTGTCCTGCTGAAACATTTGTGTTGCTTAAACACGATAATTTAAAAATAGTTCAGAGTAATTTAAGTTGGATTCCATTTTCTTCAACTCTGCAAATCGCCCTGATGGTGAGTAGGTCTGAGAAGCCTTGGAAGAAGGGATTTGTGTTAGTTAAACCTTCTACTCAAATAGAGATGTGCTTTTTCTCCATATAAAACTATTTTATGTGGCGTTGCTGTTCTTGTACAAACACTGTTGAAAGAGGCCTTGTGTTTTATACTGCTCTTAGTACTAATATATTATTACTCCTGAACTGTTTTACAGAGATTTTGAAGGTTATTGCAATCCTGATACGTAATTCTCCACAGTGCCCAGAAACTCTGGAGGTTCGGCGAGCCTTTCTCTCAGATATGATTAAACTTTTTAATAACAGCAGAGAAAATAGGAGGTAAGATAGCTTGCTCTATGCACAAGTGTACACAATAAGTAACCAGGCCTCCTAGTAAATTAAACTCATTAAGCAGATACAGCTTCCTTGCTGTTCAGCAAATTCTATACTCTAGTATAGTCTTCGGTATGTAAAATTAGAGAAGCTTGCTGCTTAAAGCACGTTGAATTCCTGACCTAGCTGATGTGCACTTCTAAGCTCTATTTTAAAATTTGACTTAATACCACGTGTGTGTTTTGCAGGAGTTTGTTGCAGTGCTCTGTGTGGCAGGAGTGGATGCTTTCCCTTTGCTGTTTTAATCCAAAGACTTCTGAGGAACAGAAGATAACCGAGATGGTGTATACCATATTTCGGATATTGCTCTACCATGCCATCAAGTACGAGTGGGGTGGCTGGCGTGTTTGGGTGGATACATTGTCCATCACTCATTCAAAGGTGAGTGCTGGAAATAGCTGGGAAACCTTGTTGTGCTGTATAATTAGATTTAGAGCCTTCAAGTGCTGTATCATGCAGTGACATAGTCTGGAAGTGAAGGTTGGTAATTAAATGAAAGCCCTGTGTTTTTATGTTGCCGCACATAACTTCGAAATACATGATGATTAAATGTTAATTTTGTTGTTTTAACACAAAGATTTTTTTTGTTGTTGTTGCTCGAATTGGGTGGTATTAATTTATCCTGATACCAAAAATGAGACAATCAAATTTCAGGAGCCTTTCTGAAAAATCGCAGTGCTGGTTTTGCTTTTCAGTAAGGGGAGGAACACAAGGTGGCGCACCATATCTATCCATAGACAAAAATACCTCTCAGTAACATCAAAAGGCTGTAAAACAAACGAGTAAAAGGCAAAGAAATTCAAGTTAAGACAGATGCTGCAGCTGTTAAGCTGTCATGGAATATGGGGTGAGAACGCAAATCCTTGCAGTATGAATGAGGCTATTACCCTTTGTTATTGTTCTGATTTTTGTTGTTGTTACAACCAGAGTTACATCATAAAAGTTCTATGAACAAGGTACAGTAGTATAAAGAGTATGTTTTATACTACCTTATTCTGAACAAAAGAGTGAAGCCACTGTGGGCCTCTTAATTATTCCAGTTATCAGAAATACTTAAGATGAATTAAATTATAGATGACCTATTTTTAAATGTGGGCAACTTAACAATGTGACAAGGACATCTCTGAATCCTAAAGATAATTATATGATTGTTAGGAATTGTTAGCATTTCTGAGGTCCTTGACTTTGCATGTATTTTTATCTCCAAAAAAGTGAGTCTCTGCAGGCAGCAATAACAGTGTTATTTTGCAGTTCAGTTTATTTATCGTGTGCATAGCTCAATGGTGGATTATTGGGCTGTGGGTGGACAAATGTAAAATCCATATATTAAAAGTGGGTGAAATAATTTCATTAAGCAAATCATTTTAGCTGGATGGAATTCAGGTGCAAAGCACCCAGGGCCAAATTTTAATCCCTGCAGAGACCACATTGTAGTTGTTGAAACCTTCTTAGTATTCTTTTGTGCAGGCTCTGCAGTCTTCAAAAACAGTTTGCTCTTTTTGTCCCCCAAGATGCAGGAGGTGTAGGTGGATTGTACAGTGGCAGCTCTAGGCAGAGCAAAGATCCCTGATGTACATTTCTAGAAACTGGCATAATTTAAAGCTTTTGTGGGATTGTTGGAGAACTGTCCCTGGGGAAGAATGAAGAAGTGAATGAAGGAGGACCACCTTTCTAACTCTTACACGGAGCTTTGGTGTATTGAATTTAGAAATTATCTAGCATGTTATCTTATAATCTGTAGTTCTATTCTTAGACCCTTTTTGTGAGATAATGTCATGTCGGAAATCTCATTTAGCCAGCATCTATGTCAAAATGATTTTATGGATTTTTGGTCATTCTCTTCAGTGACTTAATGTGGCTAATCAATGGTCTGGAGTTCCTAGAGAAAGAAACCAACATTTTATTGTGATGGGATGGCCAAATGTCAAGAAAAAAGACAACACAATTTTACAAAATACAGAAAGAAAAAGAAGTGCCGATAATGTGGGGTTTGTTTATTTGTTTATATTTTAAAAGCTGTGTTTTTGTTCAATGCCACAGTGAATGAGATGATGACCTGCTTCATTCTTTGTGTTCCTCATTTTTGGTTCTTGGCATAGTAAGGTATCCTGTGGTTGTGGAAGTCACTTCCTGTAAGTTTTCCCAAGTCTAACTTGGACTTTCTGGTCAAATAAAAGGTGTGTCTGTTCTTCCAGCCTCCTTCAGAGGAAGTGGAGCAATGGCAAGGCTGGGAGCGTGGGCAGAGCAAACAGCAGCGTGGTGGTGGGATTTTGAAGGACTTATGGAAGAGTTCAGTTTGTTTGGACATCAGTACTAATACTATGCACTTCCAGAAGCCTATATGAAAATGTTTCAATGGCAAAAGCACTCAGAAGCTAACCTGGCAATAGTGATGTGAATGATGATGCAATAATCAAAATTTTGAAATTTCCACCTTTATTATGCAGTTTCTGTTTGAAATTTTTATAAGAAATATGTGCAATTTATGCAGCTAGCCATATAAAATGAGATGATATTTCATATCTCTCTGTTAATTACATTAACATAAATAAGGATGAATCACTAAAAAAGCTCTTTGTGGTAAAACCTTGCTAATCACTTGAAAATGTCCTCATAAACAGATATTCATAGCTAATTATAACGAATATTTTAATCCCTCTGATTTTGCTTATTTTAAGTAGTCTTATATCCTGTTATACCACTGTCGAGATTCACACATAACATGGTGTAGACATAATTCAGTGGGCAAATTGTTTGATGCTAAGTGCATCTCAGATGTTTTTGATTTCTTGCATGCTTTCAAAGTAATGTGGGCATTATGGGAACAAAAATATTTCCTTAACATTGCTAAGAGAATAACCAATTTGTGTTTTTATTTCATCTCTAATTGTATTGGGTTACTGCTTATTTTTCCTTTTTACAGCCCTCTGTGCCATTCTTGCCACTAATTTATAACACCATTCTATGATAAAGAACTAGTACATAAAGGACTAGTGTTACAGAATTGGATAGGTTTTGCAGAGCTACACATCAAGATACATGCAGCTGCTATAAAAAGCCAAAGAAACTCAATTGCAATTTTATTGTCCAGTTTGATAGATTTCCTGCCACCTTTGTAGCAGGGAAGCTGTTTGTCACTGTAACCCTCTCCTCCAACAGCTGCACAACGTTTTATAAGCAGCAGCAGCGGCTTTTCCAGCATAATTGCACCACATTGGCTTCCTTGCATTCAGAATTTAGAAGGTGTGTAGGTGTGGGTAACCTTTCTAAAGCCAAATTTCTTAGTATTGCTCAGGTATTTTGCTCATTTCCATATTATTTTTGATGCTTTTGAGATAATGACCCAGCGTATGCAAAGGTGGTTAATCTGTTGCTTCTAGTTCAAAAAAATATTAATGGAAAATTTAAATCAGAACTCCAGTTTGCTCTGGCTGGCCAGTGCTAAATTAAGGAAAGCATCTAAGAACCTCTGGTTTTGAAACATTGCAACCATGCTAGCTAGGCCTTGGGTTTTATCTGTCTAGCCATGCAGCTTTGCAAAAAGGACCAATGGTTTTGGGGATAATAATAGGAAACAAGTAAAGAATTGTGGACAACTTGCCTTTTTAACCTTTCAACTTACTCAAGTTTTAAAAGAATATAATGATTTAAACAGTATCATACACTCCTAAATTACCTGAATGCTTTAAGCTTCTGCGAAGACTGCTTATTTCAGGCCCTTAAATGTATTTTACTACTTAAAAGTTGGTCCATGTTACCACGTGATTCTGTTTAGGATAATCCATTCAAATGAAGTCTGATTTTTATTTTTAATTTTTAGCAGCTCAGGAAATTTTCATTAAGACTCAGAATTATTATTGTGTGTAAGCTGCAGTTCTGTCTATGGCTGTATAAGTGTAAAGATTTTGTACACTGATCTGAATAAGAAGTATGATCTTGAAATGTTAGTAGTGTGACTTGAGCATGCAAGGTATTTCTAAATAATTGTTAGTTTTCGGTCAAAAGAAGTGCAGTAATTAACATTGTAAGTGTAAAGTAAATATATATGTTTTTCTGTGCCCCACTTGTTTAATTTGAGAGAGGGGGAAAAAACCCAGAGGTGTACACAGCATTTGCATGTGGTGTGTTTGCCAGATTTTCATCACTCTCTGCTGATGGAAAAGTGGCAAAAGCGGCAAAGATTGGATGGTGGAGGAGTTAATATATGATGGCAATTAAAAAACTAATTTGCAGAGAAGTGAGTGTGGCTCAGTAGCTTTAGAAGCTAAGAGGACATCAGAATCCCTTTGGCTTTCATGAGTTACTGAGGACGTTTTGTCTCTGCTTTTTTTCCCTATCTTGAAGGCAATAGGGTCTCCCACAGCAGCTCTAGGGCATTTTGAAGGCTTCAGGTGTTCCTCAGTCCTCTGAAAAGTGTGTCTGCATTGCCCTGAGGGGAAGCAAAGGTACCCAGCCAAGAGACTCACTGTGCTACTGCAGGTTTTTGGTTTTCAGTCGTGCCATGCCCAATGCATCAATGAAGCAAGGTTGGGGGAGATGCAAGTTAAGGAACACACTTGAAATGATTAAATATTATGTTCATTCTTATGGTCTAAATAGGTATTTGTAATAAACATTGGTTTTTCTGGCTAGAATGATTCTCAGAAGTGTCAGCTGAGTTATGAAGAACAGAAGGAACTTGGAGGCTGGAATGTGCAACCTCCTTTAGATCTGTGTACCCTCCGGGATGTGTCCTGCTGGTGCAGTTCTTCACCTTTATTACATGGTTAATGGGGAGCTTCTCCATGTCATTATTGGTTTGAATGAGTAGAATGGTAAAATTTGGCTAATTCAAACTGAAAGAAAAGTGTGGAGACAGGAATAGAGTGAGCAAGGTAAACTGAGGATTTATAAAGCAGGCAGGAACAGGATCAGCTACCGAGAAGCCTTGAAAGAAGAGTGTAATGGAGATTTGCTCCTGGTTGAGAAGTGCCAGAGCTCTCAAAATGAAGAATTAAGGAAACACTTGCAGTGAAAAGAGCTGATGCATAAAAAGGCAAATGGCTATGAAATAGTCTTCCTAAGCAAAGATGACCTGAGGAGAGAAGGGATTCTCCTCTTTGGAACAGCTTCAAGAATTGTTAATGGCCTGCTTTGCTGTTGCTGCAGTTTGAAGCAATCCTCCTCCATACCTGAAGCTCCCTATGTTCAAATTGTGGCTGTGGGGACTGAATGAAGTCTCTGGGCTATTATTTGAAATGATGCGTATGGAGTCTTTGCTGTAGGGCCAACAATACATGGAGACACTGGAAAAGGATGGCACAAGAGCTGAAGATGGGAACTCTGACAATGCCAAGTGGTAAACGCTGAATTTAGTTACAAAATATTTATGTTCATAACTAAATATCAAATGAGCTCAAGGTAGAATTTGCAGTCCACTGAGCTATAGGAACGGTGGCAGGGATCGAGATAGGGAGGAAATACATACTTTGAGAAGATAGCATGTGTTCATGTCTTGCAGTTTAAACAAATCAAAAGCAATAGTTGCCGTAGTGAAAATGAACAAGTAGATGTTTGGTATGCAGTTTGAATTTATTATTGTGTGGTGATGTAACAGTGGGCTATACTGTGGCTTGATTTGAAAATAAAATGCTGCCAAGGCACATAAAATTCTCGCTCAGATAAGCAAAGACTTTTGAATTATATTGACTAGTACTTTCTTTCTTGCTTTAGAAATAATTTGCATGAATATTTATTTTCTCAAGGTGAAAGGAAAAAGGCAAAAGTATTGCTACTTAGATGAAAATGCAAGATATGGGAACGTGAAACTGTCTTGGTACAATGGTTGTCCCACACCTTGTGTGTCGGTGAATGTGTTTTTGGTGGGAGTTGAGACTCCTAGAAGCCTCTCGTGGGTAGTGTCCTGCATAATATGTGATAATTTGCTTTTCTAAGCTTTTTTTCTATGAAACTCTGGGAAATAACCCAGAGATGACTCAGGTCAGTGGGTTACAGACTGTAAGTCAGTGTATGATGCACACAGTACCTTTGTATCTTTTGCTTTGCTGAATTGAAAACTAGTTTTGATATCTTTGGATAGTGGTGTCTCCTGTCTAAACAGACCTGTTTTTGTTTAGAGTTTGGATTATGCTTTTGAACAGTTAGCATTACTAGAGGAGAAGTGGAAAAACAGGTCAATAGAGTCCTTGTTAAGATTTAAAAAGTTGTAATGCTTTCTGGAATTATGAAGAGTTTATTGATGGTGTCAGCAGCACAGGAGCTGGTTTGCACTGAGCAGACTCTATAAGGAAACATCAGTGTATATATAATTGTCTGGTAGACATTCCCTTCCTCTCTCTACGAAATGGCCCACCTGATAAGGGGAAAAAAGACAAAATCTTAACATATAGTTAAAATACTATCTCTCTGTTCTGTATTGCAAATGTCAATCATTTTGCCCTTTTTCATTGCTGTATGCTAATTTTTCTCCTTGGCAATTAGTAAATGTTGGATGTCAAATTAAGTTGAAATAAATGACAGAGGCAAGTGTTGCAGTTATTAGCTCACAAGTGTCTTTAACTAGTAGTGCGTAGAGATGCATTCCAAGCTTTGCAGACAGCTATGGATTAACCATCAAATGATGGTGAAGATTAATGATTGGCCTTTTAGCTCACTAATTTAGAACAATTTCTAGTAATTAATTTTGTATTATCAGCTTTACAGTTGCAAATGCCTTAAGGAAAATAAAAAATTACTTGCATACATTTAAGGTTCTTCAAGCTAACAGTTGTCTCATAAATTATTTTGTGCTTGCATATCCTGATGTTTAATCTCTAATACCTTTATATTCTGTTTGTCTGTTTCTTTTTAGTAATCATGATTTCTACTTAACTTTGCATTTTTGTTGGTGCTGATTTTGTTAACCTTAGGTGTTTTCTTTGTTGTGTGTATTTTTTGGCTTTGTGAACTTGCCTGTTTCATAAATGCCACATCATGCAATAGAAGTGTGGAGGGAGAATTGCCCAGTGCCTGCTTTGTAGTACCACCATTTCTTGGTGTCCTGTCAAACCAAATTACAAATTAGTACAGTGATCAGAACTGTTTGTATAGGCTCATTGAAAGTTGGATTTTACAAAGCAGTATTTCTTAAAGTTGTACTCTTTTTTTATATAAGTAAGAAACTCCCAAACTTTAAATGCGTGTTAGAAAAATAATGTTTCAGGTAGTCTGTGTAATTTTGTGCTTAGCTATTTTCATTTGAGTTTGTATTAAATACTGTCCTTGAAATAATTGTGACATGAATTCTTGCTGATGTTTGTGGTCAAAGTAGAAATTGCTATCCCTGTTGTGTGGGTTTTGGTTTTTTGGAAGGATGATTTTCTCCTGTAGTTCCCTGCTGTCTAATTTGCTTTACCAGTGTTTCTCTCCTTCCAGTTTCTTGCATTGTTCTGAAATCAATGTAGAGTCTCAGCAGATTGTGCTTGAATTTATTTGCCCATAAGTTTACATTGCCAATCTGTAAAGATAAGTTGTCTCTATTGACCTTCTCTGGTCTTTTTTTGGGGGTTTTTGTTTTAGTAGCAATTAACAATCCTGCCAAGCAGTTTCATTTTCAGTGTTGCTCTCTAATGGCTTCCAAAGCATTGCCTATTCCCTGTTTCAGATGAAATTGGTTTTGATTACGTTGCATCCCTGTGCCATTCATTGTGTTTTTAACTGTTGACCATACCTGTGCAAACATCAACTTGTTGCAGATGTATTTGTGTCTCTAACCTATGCAGTTTGTAGAGCTCATACTTCTGAACCTGTCACTGTTTGCTGAAGCAGTGGGGAGCTTTTAGGTAGAATTTGCTTTTGTGATGATTTGGATTGAAAAAATGGGGAGTCTTAGATTGAGATGAACTTTTCTTCCAGCGCTGAAGTCTCAAGTGGCTTTAAAATTAAATGGGAAGTTATGTGAAGAAAAGAGCTTGGAAGCAGGAGTTTATTGAGACTCACCCTGGAATGATGCTTGGGAATATGGATGTGCACACTATTAATCAGTTGATTAATTAAAATTAATTAAATAATTGTGGGATGCTGTGCTTTCTGGGAAGTACGTATAAGTTTTGCTGAAATCAACCAATGACTTTTCTGTTGGCCAAATGTCTCTTTAGTGCTTGCTGGAAGAAAACTTTTTAGTAGTTTTGGAAATGGAGGAAGCAACAGGGAGAGAGAGAGAAGAGGGCAAGCTAGCTGGAGATAGGTTCAAGTTTTTAAGATCACTTCTTTAGAAGAGTGGTGTTTGACCCAAAGTAGCAGCTTTGCCTAATCATGATTTGGAAACCAAGTGGAAAGTGCAAGGGGCAGCTTATTATCATGATCTGTTTTGTGCTTTGTGCTGCTTTTGACATTCTGATTGTGGTGCAGTTCAGGAAGGGAGTATTTCTAAAATATTTTTAGCAATACCATATAATCAAATGGGTTTTAGATCTGTTGTGACAGATGGATGAACTTCCAGTCATTTGTAATCATTCACATCTCAGTTTTTGTACATAACTCATTGGAAACTTGTACCTGAAGACTTTTTTTTGAGGTGCAAGATATCCCAGTTCTATTTCTAGAGAGCAAAGTTTCAATTACATCAACTTGAACAAATAACATGCTTCAGATCATGTGCTAGAATAGTACATTGCTCCTACAGTAATGTACTTGATTGATGGAGAAAATGATATGTTAAAAACCTAATGCTGACAGCAGAACCTGCCCCAAATATTTCTTTTTGCCTTTGCTCTTTCTTTGCTTCTCTCTGATTTGTTAGCTATAATTTCTAGTATCTTTTTAACCTGTCAAATTATTTTTTGACTTCTCTGTATCATCTCAAGAGATAATATTCCTACTGACTAGTAATGACTTTGAGTACCATGTACGTGTAATTTTTAGATGAGATCCAAATGAATGAGCTGAGTATGTCAGAGAAAAAGAAAAATGTGTGTTCGTGTACTTAGCAGAATGTATGAGTCTAGTTTGTCTATAGAAAATGTTCATGACAAAAAGTTAAAACCCAAACTCTCAGCTGAAGCTTATGTTGGGAGAATTCTGAGAACTAAGCTTACAGATAAATAAACACTTGCATTCTGGAAAATAAATCTAAATCCTAAATAGAAAAGTGTGGATAGACTAAATTGAATAACAGTGTAATAAAAACTACAGTTAGTCTAGTGGGATTTTCTTTTGAAACGTAAGCTATTTATTTGGGCAAATGAGTTTTATCAGTATGTATGTAAAGAATTTTTGTATCTGGAATGTTTTTTAGATACCTAAACCCAATAATATTTTCAGCTGATGTGTAGAAAAGTCTTTTCACCTTAATCAGATTATGTAGCTGTTCTCATGTGCCTTTGAGGCGGGGCGAATACCATTCACCAGATGAAATGTCCTCTGGAGAATTGTAGGTATCATTTGGGGATCCTCAGGGTTTTGGCTTTGGTACATGCTTCTCTCTGCTCTGACTTTCTGGGACTGTATTTTTTTATGTAAAAAAGTTTGCAAAAGTTTATTTATCTTCGTTGAGCATACTCAACATGCTGAAATGGTGTGAAACCTGTGCTACTTGTCATGATTTGCCCCCTCACAAAAAAAAATTGAGATTGTATCCAACATAAATTTGTGATTTGAGCATTGATTTGGGGTTTGTTTTTCTTTTTTTTTTTCACCCAGACAAAACAGTCATTAATGTATAATTTTTAATGTCCTTTCCATTCTGTTCTTTTAGGTAACTTTTGAAATGCACAAAGAGAGCCTTTCTCAAATGTACAGGGAGTACCAAGAGAAAGGAGGTGAAGGAAGTTCTTCGACTCCAATTAGAACAATCTCTGGAGTTAGCAAAGAAGCTGAAACTAAGAGAAAGCAACAATCTTTAGAGTTAAGAGATGATGCTGCTGCTCCTTCCTGCATTGGTGATGGCGATAAGGAGTGCAGAACTGATAAAAAAGAGACAGATAACTCCTCAGGTGCTGACCAACAAACTCATTCAGTGTCTGATCATAGGGAGGAGTTAAGGGGGGAAGACAGGGATGTCCCACAGGATTTGAAAGCAGTGCCTTGTGTGGAATTGTCTCCAGAAACAGAAACAATAAAGCCCAGTGTTTCGGAAATTAGTACTGGAATAGCTGAAGCAATTGAAGATTCTGGCAAAGCTGATGAGCTTGTAGAAGAAACAGTTGCTGTCACTGCTGCTTCTCTAGCAATGCAAACTGCTTTGGAAGGAGAAACTCCTACAAGTCCAGAAAGATTGGGAGGATCAACAGAAGAGGTGGAAGAGGAAGATGACTTTGTTGATTTGAAAGATGAGAGTAGTATGCCCTTACCTTCAGGAGAGTTTGCAGAAGGGAACAAGGAATGTGGCTCTAATGAAAGCGAAGTGACAAAGCAGGAAAAAACAGCAGAGAATCAACTTGAATCCGGGGCTTTAAAATCCAAAGATACGGAAAGTGTGGATGGCAAAAAGGAAGAACTGACTTTACCAGAAACAGTGAGTTCTGCAGTTCCAGAAGTAGTGACTCAGGTGGATTCAGAAGGGAAAAAGCAGCTGAAGGAAGAAAACACTAGTGAAACCAAACCAGCTGTGGACAATGCACACGTGCATGTGCCAGAGCCTGCTGGTGCTTCTGACAAAAGAATTGCCAAGCTGGATGTTTCTAGTGTTGCATCAGATACAGAAAGACTGGAACTGAAAGCGAACACATGTCTAGAAGCACCTCTGCCCCTCAAATCCTTACCTGAGGTAAATTCTACCTGTCCTTTGTCTATATAGCTTAAAAATAAAAGGAAGTTCTTACTTTATGAGACTTTTGAAAAAGTGTGCCCCATACACATTTTGGGGATTTTAAGATGCGTAGATTTTGTGAGTTATCTGTAGAAAGCTTTTAACCCTGGATTATAATAGCCATCATTCTTACCAATCTGTGTGCTGAGAAGTCTCTAAGATTTTATTTTTTGTGTGTTCACTTTGCTGATAGAAACTGAGTGTTTGGCTAGATGGACACTTTGTGTTGGTACTTAAGTTTGACAAATTGAAAGAAACACTTACATGTTCTGAGAGCATTTCAGATGGAATTTCTTCTACTTTGCTCACCCTTCCTTTTACTCTTTCAATCTGGTCTCTTAACTCTTGTAATTATTGAGATACAAACATTGCTTATGCAGAAGAAAAGTAGCAAACAATTTTTTTCACATCCTGATGGAACTTGTGAAGATAAACAATTTAAACTAAATTTGATAGGATTGTCGTTACATCACATCATCCTGCCTTTTTTATGCAAGTATAATTCAAAATGGGACTTCTTTTGTGTGCCCCCTTGAGTCTTTAGTTTCTAACTAAGCTTTTCATGGTTAAATAGTCATGCCTCTGAGTGCTTCCCTTCCGCAGAGATACCTCCTAATGGATGCTCTTCATTCTGCACCATTCTTCCTTAAAGGAGGAAAACCACTGCCTACAGCAACATATCCCCCCGTGGTAAGGTTGGGTTGCTGCTTCTGTGTGCCTAGACTGACAGGCGTGGTAGTGCAGCTGCAGACTAGTTTGTAGGCTTGGCACATCCATTAAATAGCATTTATGTAATAGTTTTAGCTTTATTTGTTACCATGTATACAGTCTAAACCTGTTGGATATCTAAAATCTCAAGTCTGTTAAATGCATTTCAGTGTATACCATGGAAACTAATAACCAGAGCGTGAGTTCTTTCTTTTTCCTTTTTTTGTGTCTGCAAACTGTCTATTCAGACCTCAAGGCAGCAAGTTTCTTCAGGACAAGAGCTGGCTGCTCCCTTGGATGGGCAGAGAAGAGACACGAGGTCGACCGTGTTCCGTATCCCTGAGTTTAAGTGGTCACTGATGCACCAGCGCTTGCTCACAGACTTACTCTTTTCCATAGAAACAGACATTCAGATGTGGAGAAGGTACCTCTCTGTGCTTCATACGGAGTGATCTACACTGTCATCTCAATTAGAATTAGCTGCGTTGAAACTGCATTAGAGTGAGGCAGTGACTTTGAATTTTGGACGTCTGGTGTCTTATTCATTTATCAATAGCCTTACTTGTTTTGTGACCCTTACCCAATTATTCACAGACAATTTTTAAGACTTTTTACAGACATAAATGCATATTGACTGAGGGCTGGCACATAGATTTTGAGTGAAATCCTGGCTGCATATAAGTCAATGGCAGTCTTGATGTTGATTTTTATTGGACCAAGATTTTATTAGTATCTAAATATGGACTAAAACAAAGATAATGTATCCAAAATAGTATTTCTTACTCCTACATTTACCCACACTATGTTGGTGCTTTGATAGGATTCTGTGAACATAGATGTTCATTTGAAGATTGCCTTGTAACAGGGTCTGGACTGTAATCATCAAGATCTTTAAAAACAGTGATAATTCTGCATTTTAATGTTAAGATTTAATAACCTGAATAAAAGTGGTGTGTGTTGTTAGCTTGTAGTAGTGAATGCCAGGTTTAAATTGAACCATATAACTCCACTGATCTGATAAAAAGGAACGTAAAGCTGAAGATATGAGGTCTTTAAGTGATTGAAACAATTCAAACTGAGGTGAATTTTCTTTTTTTGGACAGTCATTCTACAAAAACTGTGATGGACTTTGTGAATAGCAGTGACAATGTTGTCTTTGTGCACAACACGATTCACCTCATCTCTCAAGTGATGGACAACATGATCATGGCCTGTGGTGGTATATTGCCTTTGCTTTCTGCTGCCACATCTGCCACTGTAAGAAATTCCATTTTTATGTGAAATTTATCACTTGTGGGAGGATGCCTTTCTTTATGAAGTGTGTTAAGTAGTGCATCTGTCATTTTGGGAAACAGGAAATGTATATGGGGCATTTCCACAGGCATCTCTTTCTTCCCTTTGCTACCTCCATGCTTTCCCTAAAATAAATTGGATGCTTGCCTTCTTTGCCTGAAGATATAAAAAGAACTTACCTGGCTTTGTTGCCCCACAGTGGTCTGGAATGGGATGAAATCCCAATCCTAATTGCTCCTAGAATATGACTATTTCTTACTTTTGAATGTGACTGATAATAGACTTCCAGCACACATTTTTCTGAATTTCAGTTGTAGAAATATTAACCTTTGAGAAGAAGTAAATGTTGGTTTCAATTTTGTTCTGTGTAGCATGAATTGGAGAATATTGAGCCAACTCAAGGGCTTTCAGTGGAAGCATCTTTGACATTTCTCCAGAGATTAATCAACCTTGTGGATGTGCTAATTTTTGCAAGCTCTCTCGGTTTCACTGAAATTGAGTCTGAGAAAAATATGTCATCTGGAGGAATTCTACGACAATGTCTTCGTCTGGGTAAGCAAATTAAGCCACTTAATGAGCATAGGAGCTTGCTGTTACTAGTTAGCAACTGTTAGCTTTATTTTTTTTTCCCCTGTCCTTTGTTTTGTTGAATCAAGATTAAATTTAGTCCTAAGATCTTTCATTATTTTGCTAGGACTGTATTCTGTACTGCCTTTAAAAGCTTAAATAAAATAAAAAAACGATGAAGTTTTGCAATACCTGGAAGAGAGGTATAAAACCTGAGGTCAGTAGATGGAGGTATGGTGAAAACTAGAGATGTGAATTTCTGAAGGGTTCAAATTGGGCAGTAGGTGTATCCAGTAGTTTGTTTTTATCCAGTAGTATGTTTTGTCAAATTGGATTGAAAGAAAGGGGTCATTACCTGAAAAAGTAACAAATATTCTGCAAATGAGAACATACAAGGTCATAGCAGAATTCAGGTAGTTAATGCAGTAGGAGACTATTCATGCTAGTTGCATGCTCAAAGACTTTTTGTAATGAAAGTTCAATTTGCATGAGTGCCAGAGCAGCTCAGAGCCTCAACAGTAACTAGCCTTCCTCTCCCTTTCTAGGCAATTAAAACTTTGTGCAGGTAGAACAAGATTTATGGGATGCAAACAGGTATAGAGGTGGGGTAGTTCTTTTTTCCTTTGAAAATAATATTAGAAGATGAAATAGGGTACAATTGTGCAGCTAAAAAAAAAAATAAGTTGTGTAAATTGAGAACATTTACTCCGAGAGTAACAGAGTATTGTGAAGCAAAGCTTGCCATTTGTTCCACTGGTGTATCACTTGTCTTTCTCCCTTGTTAGTCTGTGAACTTTAGCTGTCTTCACCCTACCCACCCCATGGTTTTATGCATGGTAAAACTGCAATGAGGGATGCTAACCTTGGACTATCCATTAGGTACAGCATACATGTTCTAATAGTTCAGTATTAATTTTTAGTCCTAAATTATTAAAGAGTTTTGAGTGTTGTTTCGCAGCTATTTCAAGCAAATTGAAGCAAAATCTTTTGCTGCTGTGTGTAAACTTTCTAGTTTAATTGATAAGCAGAATTGTGTTTTACGTCTCTGTAAGGGAATATAGGTAATACAGTTTCTGAGAATAATCATTAACATTTCTTTTCCATTCAAGTATGTGCGGTAGCAGTGAGAAATTGCTTGGAGTGTCAGCAGCATGCACAGATGAAGCCTGTTGGAGACACTGGGAAGACCCAAAAAGCAGTGCAAGGCCTTCCAGGGCCAGGAAAGTCTGCAGCAAAGGTAAGTTTAAATCACATTCAGGAGCATGAAATCATGTCCATAGTTATTACTGTGTGCAGAGGAATAAGTTTTTAGGTTTATACTTCCACCACTGCTATTTTGATAGAGTTGAAGGGCACAAAGACTGGAAATCCTGGAATAGTTTTTCTGAGATATGAATTTAACATTTACATGTTGAACCTTCCACAGTGAAATAAATCTATCTCAAGAATTTGCCAGATTTTTTTTTCCCCTTTAAAGATCAAACACATATCTGGTCTTTTGCTCTAGTTATGACAATATGATTGTACACACTTAATGATTCTTGGTAAAATGCTTTTAAAAACAGAATCTTAAACAATTGAGGGTTTTTTTTTTCCATAGAGTCCAGTGGACATTGTGACTGGTGGCATTTCTCCAATACGAGACCATGACAGGCTGCTGCAGGATATGGATATTAATCGCCTTCGAGCAGTAGTGTTCAGAGATATAGTAAGTTACAAATAATGTTGGGGGGTTTTGTAGCTGGATTTCTGCATATTTTTGTTTGCTGAACGCTTTCTTGTTGGCTAAATTGAATGTACAGAAAGGGAATGTTGCTCACAGGAATTAGGAATTCATAATACTCTGCAGCTGTTGTTGTGTTTGGGGTTGGAAAGAGGGAGAGGTGAAAACCAGCTGGCTGCTGATCAGGCTCTTTGGTGTTTTCCAAAGAGCTGATTCTCTGGAATTCTGCCTGTTGTATATTAAATATGTTGTGTTTAGTACAAATATGTACGTTCACAGGCTGTACATAGGCAAACTGCTTATGTGTGCTGTGTATCATAAAGATGTTTGTACTTTTTGAAAAATGACGATCTTTCTAGCTAATTAGAAATTAGAGGTCATCTCTAATTCCTTTACTTCCCCTCAGAGGAACCAATTTGTGTGCATATGCTGTAAGTATGCATATGTTTTTTAGTCTTGAATTGACTAAAAATATCTTTGCCCTGTGTCAGCAACTTTATAGCTGATATTGAGGAAATTGAGATTGATTGCTTGAAAAAAAACACCCCTGTAAGCAAACAGAGCAGCTATAATGGCTGTGAGTCATTGGTGGCCACAAGCTTGGACACCAGGACTTTACAATAATTGGACTGTTTAGCAGGTGTAATGATTTATACAGTGAGTTTTGTTCTATCCAGAATAGTGAAGGATCTTTGAGTTTTATCTTTACAGTAATTATTAATTGAAATAAGATTCTTTCAGCCCCTACTTCAGTATCAGTGTGCAAAAGAGTAACAGGAAGTGAACCTTCCATGCTGGTGGCAACTAAAATAATCCTAGTGATGCAATCTTCATGCACATTTTGTGAACTTATTTTTTTTTTAAAACCAAAACAAAATCCCCACACAACCTCTGCTGGTTTTTTTTTGTTTTTTTTTTTTTTTTTTTTCTGCACATCTAATCCACTGGGCTTTCTGTTTCACAATAAATATAAAACGATGCCATAGCTCTGCTTTTTGGCAAAGTTTCTGAGCTGTGAAGAAAAAGTAAACTTTGAAAGATCTATTTTGGAATGGGTTTTGTCTGTGCTGTTTACACTTGCATCCAAATGTTTTCTTTGCATGCAGTTTCTTACATTGTGCTCAGCACAGAGAATAGTGATGGGCATAATTTGCACTTGTAGAGAAGGAACTCGAATGGAATCCACTTGACCACCAGTAGTGGTACTTACAGTGGTACATGAGCTTTATTTCAAGCAGTTCTACAAACATTACTGAAAAAATAAAGAAGGGGTAGTGCAATTCACTGCATCACAGCTAAGTGCAGTTGGCAACTGTCTTGCAAAATTTGATCTAGAAAGAAAATTCTTTATAATCCTTACCATTGTAGGCACCTTTCCCCAGTCTCACACTGTGCTTGCCTGTTGCCAGCCTGTTGTTACCTTGTAGTTTCTGCCTTGTTCTGTGAAAGCTTGGCTTGAGCCAAGGTGAATATAGATTGCTTTTTCAGTGCAACACATAGGATCCAGCTACATTATCTAGTTCTTAATGGGGAACTTCTTATAAACTTCTCCCGGTATAATTTATTAAAGAGCTCTTCCTGGAATATGAAGCTTTGATAGGCATTACAATCATGGTGGAATGAACTTTATAGTTTAACTTAGTTTCTCTGAACTTTTCAGAGGAAAAGATTGTCTGTTACCTGAGTTTTGATGTAAATGGGGGGTAGAAAACTCCCCATACCCTTTTTTGTATCGACTGGTCAGCGAGGATCCAAATACTGAATTCTCCTGTGATCCCAGGGTGTATGAAGCTTTTTTCTTTTGGCAGCCAAACGGGTCAGGCTTTGGAGCAACTGAGATCTCTGGGGAGGAACCTGGCGTGGTTCATATTAAGATTTCTTTTTAAGGTTTTCTTAAAATCTCTTCATAAAGTTACAGCTGTAATGCAAATGCATACTTGCCAGTTCTTGTTTAAATTGCACACAGTGCATGATATCCATCTGGACTATCCGATGATGAAATAAAACCCTAACACTGGTTCTGTATTTTATTCCACTTGCTTCATTGATACATTGTAGTTTTGTTGGGTGTGCTTGCCTGTTGTACTTCACAGCAAATGCTGATAGTATCTTGGCACTTTTGAGGCAATGTAATAGAAGAAACACCTGTAAATAAAGGGGACCTAGTGCCTGCACTAATTTGGAGCATGTAGTCAAAACACACAACCTTAGCCGAAGTTGTCATATTTATAAATGAAAAATGGAAGTATTAGTGCCACTTGAATACAATTGCTGTATTCCTCAGCTTTATAGGTGAGACAAACTGTGACTAGAGAATATTGTTCTTCCATTGTTGACATATCAGCTTACTCTGGGTCTGTTTATGGTAGCGCTGGGCATACTTTACAGAAAAATAAACATACTGCAGAAATTGTAATGGAAAAATCTCCATGCGTGTCTTTTTTTTTTTTTTTTTTTTTTTTTTTTTTTTTTTTTTTTTACAGGAGGATAGTAAACAGGCTCAATTTTTGGCTTTGGCTGTTGTATATTTTATTTCTGTGCTCATGGTTTCAAAATACAGAGATATACTGGAACCCCAGAATGAAAGACGACCACAAAACCAAAGCCAGTCATGCAAGGAATCAGAGCATGAAAATAATGAAACTCCTACTACAGGTGAACTGTTAATTATTGAGCCAAATGAAATAATGGGGCTTAAAATTCTGTAGAAGTCCATGTGATATGATATAGAAATATGTGCATTGTAACCACTTAAGCTGCAGTATAGTATTCAATTTGCCTCAGTATTTGTTTCTCTTTCTGTCTGAGAAAAACCTATCTATAGGTTGATTCTGCTGGCTAATCTCACGGAAGTAGCTAAGTATTCACCATTGTTTTTTGCAGAAACTTTACAGTTCATTAATTGGAAGGTTAAGTATGCATAAGTATAGACTGCCAGCTTTTTTCCCCCCACTATCAAACTCCTTTCTCAATTGTTCATTAAGGCAATCAATTAATCTTCATTCTTTGATTGATGTGTCAATAAATTCTAATTTTTGGTCTCAGTTTTTGGTTGTTATGATTTTTCAGGCTTCTCAGAAATCAGAAAGCTTGTTCTAAATTTCCTACTAAATGCTTACAAATAATATTGCATCTCTAAGCAGGCAAGAAGAAACAGAGCTGTTATTTCACTTGCCTCCTATTGCTATTACTTCTTCAGGAGCAGTGTGGTGAATGCAGCTCTGTTAATAATGACCTTAAAATGTGTTTTCTCTCTTTTGGCATGAACAGTTGTGGAAAACCTGTCTGCTGCTCTTGGTGCTTCAGCCTCCACTGAAGACTCAGAAAGTGCAACATCTGTACAAAGAAGGGATTCTGGTCTTGGAGAGGAAGCAGCTTCAGGACAAACAAACAGTTCAGGTAGCGCAGGTGAAGCAGGACCTCTGAATGTCAGTGCAGGGCCAGATGCAATCAGTGAAGTGCTGTGCACGCTCTCCTTGGAAGTAAATAAGTCTCAGGAGGGCAGAAGTGAGACAGGAACTGAAGACAGCAAGCCTGGGGCTTCTGTGCCAGCTGCAAAAAATGTCAATGTAAAGGACATCTTGAGGAGCCTGGTCAGCACACCAGCTGATGGGACTGCAGTGGATGCTGCTCTGCTGCCACCGACCTTCCTTGGAGTTCTTGGTGATGGAGCTGCTGAGCAGCCTGTGCAGTTCCATTCCTTTGACAGGTAATGTGAGTTCTGAAATATCTGGGCTATTTAATTTTGCTTAAGGTATCTGTAAGGAACAGGAAAACTCACATACAAGATTGTCTATTATTTAATATTAATCAAGATGCTTTGGTTGAGAAGTAGAACCTTTGACTGCCAAGTGCACTGACATCACATAAGTTCCTCAGGAAGCTAAGTTCTACATTATAAGAGTTGCTCTGTCATGCTGTGAAAGACTGGAAAAGAAAAAGGACTGGTGATTGGGTTATACTTGAAGGTCTTGAAACCAGCACCTCTTTATAAGACTTAACTCCCCTGTCTCCATATATGTTACAGCTCAGAAGCAACATGGCAAGAGGGCCTATAGGTGGCCCAGAAATGACTGCAGGAGTAAAAGAAAAGATTAAGGGTGCAAACTGTTTCTTTGTCTTTCCTGTTCTCTTCCTAAATGTAGCACTGGCAGATGAGGACTGCTGTGCTGATTTAGTTGGCTTTAAAGAACTCAAGAAATAAAATGGACATTAAGTAACTTAGAGGAATGATGTGTGGATTAGCTTGTGTATTGTTACAAAGTTGTATCTAATCTCTGTAATTGACAGCCTACGAAACAGTGCCGGTTTAAGAATAGTTACAAATGGGTCAAAAACCAATGAAGTAATCAGCCATCTACCTATAGAATACTCCCGTATTCATTTAGGGAAATCTAGCTGTGTTCTGCCTTCCGGTGCAAAAGGCCTGCTTTACATTTTTTTGGGATTCTTTCAGTAGATATCCCTAAGCTGTTACATTTGCTTCGTTATTATAACAGCTTTTAAATTTGTGTTTAATTTTAATAAATTTCTTGCTTTCTTAACACTCAAATGCTGTGGTGATTTTAAAAAGAATTCCTGCTTTGTTTCTCTTTCTTTTCTTTTCCTTTTAAAATGAAGTCACTCTTCCCTGATAATAATTTTGGTGTCCCACATATCTCAATCTCATTAGCTCCTTATCTTTTCACAAGTATGGTAGACCACACTGTCTTTTACTAGACTTACTGATTTTTTACCCCTCTGTCATTCCCCAAAATGACAAAGAAAACAAAGAACAAAAGAAAGAATCCCATTACACTTGCATCCCTGCCTCTAGAAAAGCCTTGTTTGTATCCAGAAATCCTGCAGTTGCTCTGGTGCACGGGGATACTGGTATCTGATTCCCTGCTTATTCCTGAACTTCCTCTGGCTCTGATGTCTTTGGAGTCTATGACTGCCTTGTTCAAACTCCCAGATGCCCCAAGAAAGGAGTGCAGTTCTGGCAGGGCTATGGATGCAGCTGTCACAGCATGTCTTCTCAGCGCAGACTGCCGTATCACTCGTGGGGGAAGAGACATGGTGGTTGTGTGGCTAGATTAGCCACAGATGGCGTGTGCCAGCCACCATTCGGCCCCTTGCTCTTGTCTCAAAGTAAATACTGAGTTCTGCTTGTGATGCTAAACAGGAGGACTTGTTTTGAGAGCAGGAGGAGGATGGAGGCAGAGGGGGATGTTGGTAGAAGGGGTGCACTGAGTTAGAACTTGTCACACCTCTCTCCCTGCTGCTGCCCAAGTGATTTTGGCACTTCTTTTTTTCAGGACTCTCATTGCTCTTTGCTGCAAGTGGGCAGCTGATGTCAAATAGCATAATGTTTTGGTCAGTGAGTAGTGGTTTTTCTCATAAAATTCTTATTATTCGTTGCTGCTTGATAGAGATTTCTGCCACAAAATAACACTTGTGTGGAGATCTGGTACAGAAGCACCTATTACATTTAGGAATTATTGTTTAGCTATTGTTGAAACCAGAGGTTTGTGCTGTTTGTGCAAATCTGATTTGAATTGGTGTAAAGCAGGTTAACTAGACAGGAAATAATGGGGCACATGCAGTCCTGAGAGCTGACATACGTAGATTACACCTACAAAACCTTATCAGAGGAAGCTGTACAATTTAATTTGGTAACATGTACACTAGTGAAATACTGGGCATTGATAGCAGTCCTTCAGCCACTTGCAGTTCTGTGTTCTATCTTCTGTGTAGTTACAAAGTCACTGAAGTAACAAAGAAACTGCCTTAAATTGTGGTGTGTTTTATAAAGTGAGTTACTGAAAAGTTGAACTACTTGCTGTTTTGCCTTTTTGCTTTTCCAGCGCTGCACTTTTCATGATGGACACTTTTCTTTTTCCACCTCCAAAGTGCCAGCCATTTGTAACAACTCTTAACATTTTTCCATGTAACCTTGAGGCATAATTACTGCAGCATTACTGAAAGAAAGATGGTCTGGTGAAGGAATATACACAGAGGGGTGAAAGGGGTGCATGGGCCGAAAGAGTGGACAGCACTGTGCTTCTGGATGGAAGAGCAGAGAGCAAGGGGGTTAGTAGGGTTTATGTAGCTGTCTAGACTGCTCCACAGTGAAAACTTGTGGGTATTCATTTCCAATGATTCTGTGTTCAGTAGGTGAGGCTAAATATGGGAGGAGAAGATCGTGAAGTAATATAAAATATTTTGTCCTTCAACAGTTGCATGTGACCTCAGCATGTCACTGGCTCCGTGTTTTGGCTTAATTTTTCATTTCCTTGCTTTTGTGGGTATGTCCGGTTGATAAAAGTGTACTTGATGGTGTAGAAGTCCTACCTCTAGTCAGTTATCCGGTAGTTACATGCAAAATCTTGCATCTATGGTAAATATGTTGATATATGATAAAAATTGTTTATAACTAGCTAAGAAATGAGTTAAAAAGACAAAATAACTGTGTATGCGAAACATATTTAAAGTTATATAGAAAGGAAAATTTCATGGCTACTTGAAGGTGACTATCTTTATGCCGTGCAACTGCTTAAAATACAAGTTTTTACCCTGAAATGACATCTAGTGACAACAGCAGGAAGGAATTGTGCCAGGGATAAAAAAGTCACCCTTCTTACAAGAAACTGGAATAGAGTTGGGAATAGTAGCTCTTGTCTTTGGGGTAGACAAAAATACGAAGTTACATTGTGGAAGTTGTTTTTTTTAAAAAAGGCTTTGGGATACTCTCTTATTTTCTGTGTCTGGTTTACATTTAATACATTGTTTGATGGCAAACACAAGTTCTGCAAGTTAATTTTTTTTTTTTTCTTTTTAAAGGCACTTTGTTAAAAGTTGTTCCCATGTAGCAGTTTACCAGCGGGGTATCTCTGGGAATTTCAAAGCATCTCTCTGATCCTGCATTTATCTCAGGAATGCTGTGTCAGAAATCAAAACTCTCCTCATATCTTAAGGATTATCAACTTCCCAGCCATAGCTGGAGAGTATACAGTAACAGCTATGTGAGTGAAACCTTACTGAAAGGCTGCCAGGTTGCAAGCCTTTGCAAACAGCTAGGTGTATGTGTTCATTCCCATGCCAAAAATCTTCCCCTTATCTTATGTGAAGATACAATCTTGTGATTAGTGGGTGCCAGGGGTTTATCACGATAAAGTTCAAGACTTGCATTGGCTTTTTCCCAAGATCCATAGGGACATGAATTAATGTTCCAATTTCAGTGTGCCCTAAACCAGTGATTTTCTTATTTAGTAGTAATCTTGTAGAAAAAGCTGTGTGTGGGGGGTGCTAATGCAAGCAAATTTAAATAAAACAGAAATAAAAATAACCAAAGCTTGGGATGGAATGAGGGATGACATTTTTCTTCAGTTAGGCTAATAAAACCCATAACCTACCACTTGCCATTTTTACAGTGCGCTTTAAAATAAAATCTTGGTCTCTCCTGGCTTCTGCTCATTGTGGAAACATTCAATAACCATGTCATTATAGGAAGCTGAGGGTTCAGAGGAATATAGGCTCTTAAATCATGACCCTGTACCATAGAGCTTAAATCTGCATCTGGGCTGTAACTTACAGAACAGATATGTTAATAAACTTGTTTATCTTTTTGGAACATCATCCATAGGCTCAGCCAAACCAAGCAGCTTATGTTTACTCATTTGTCAGCATGTGCCTTTGTAATGGTTGGTCGTGGTATTTCAGTTACATTTCAGCCAAGTCTCTTTCTTATATGGAATGAATACATTTTAGACTTCATTGATTTGGGCCTCAAATGTAAAAGGAATAAACTCGCTGTTGACAAGATTAAGTCTACCAGGTGTAGGTAGAAACAGACTATGAGAATGGGGGGTCTGCAGATAAAGGCACATGTGCTGTGATGAAAAGCTCAGCTCTTTCGGCACACCAACAATTTCTATTCTGCAGGGGCTGAAGTGCCAAACCATTTGAAGTCTTCTCCCTGCCAAGCTGATTTTAAAGTTCTCTTGCAAAATTGACTGTGTCCTTTCTATCATATCTTCTCTTCTCCTCCCCCCACCCTCTGATCTCTCCTGGTTTTGAGAGCCTCTCATTCTTCCTTTCTCCTTGGGTATTTCAAGGGAGACATAAGAGAATGGGTATTATCTACACACAGCAGAGCCCATAGAAGGACACTGACATGGCAGGCTGCTTTCCTGCTTCACAAAGTAAAGGTAGAAATAAATCTCTGATCCTCTTTATTGCTCTTTTGCTCCTTGCAGTGGACATCGTTTTGGTAGCTTGGAACAAGGCTGTTTTCTTTTGGGTTTGAATTAAAACCATTATCCCCTAGGGATACAGACAAACTGTACCTGTGCTGCTTTTCAGTGCTAAAAAATAGAATGCTAAGAATTAAATCTGTATAAATGTATGTCAAGAGGAATCAGAGCTCATGTAAATATTTTTAAATTACAGTGAGGTCACTGGTTTGGACTGCTCTGTGTTGTATTAGGAATATTTGATGTGCACCCAAGGAAAATTTGTGACTTGAAATATATTTAAAATGAAACAAGGACTTGCCAACTTTATGAAAAATAAATACTTGGGAAAACCCTAAAATTTTAGGACGTGTAGATATTTTCTGTCTTTATACTGAAACAGAAGAATCAGTGATCTGAAACCAAGGAAGGGTTCAATAAGTAAATCCTTATAGAATTTGGCAGAATAGATCATTATTGTCTGCGAGGGAAGTCAGTGTTCAGCTCAGTGGTCTGTGCTCATTCAGCAGTGAATAATTGTCTGCAACACGAAGACTTCTTACACTTCAGCATAATTGGGACTAATAACACACTGACCTTCTGGCTAAGATGTATTTATGGTGGCTTGATCTCACTGTGCCTGACCTATGTTTATCAGTTCACGTGCTGTAAATTCTCCCTTTAAACCTTTAAGTATTTGATTTTAAATGAAAAAAGGCAAACATCTAATACAGTTGTGTAAATGAGGCATTCAAAAGTGTTCTTACGTAGTAGTGCTTGAGGTCTCCTTGAAACAGACCTTAAGAATATTTTTTGTGCAGGTTTTCTAGGTTTTTTTTATTTTTCCTGTATTCGAAAATGATGCTAATGGATGTTTTAATATAACCCAAAAATATAGAGTTAATTTAAGTGGTGGGCTGATGTGGATGTTAAGGAGTAAAATGTATTGATGCATTTTTTTTTCTGTGTGAGGCATCTCTATGCGTGTGAGGTTGTTTAATGTATGTTGCTATTCTGATGAAATTAATGCATGATTACAGATGGGTTTTAACATATTTCTGTAGATCTGAGGAAATGTGCTATAAGGCCACTTATTGATGAATATTTTATTCATGTGTGTAGCAATATTTAACTTTTTAAGAAATGCTTGTCAGTTTAGGTACAGAAAAAGGACTGTCTTATCTGTGTACTCTTTAAAAGCAAGTGCCCTATTTGTTAAGGGAAGTTGAAAGCACATTAATTTTTAAGACACTTCTGACAAATTTACCTGATTTAATAATGGGCTGAACACTGTTTTCTACAGAGTTTATTTACTGCAATATTTAATCTTGATTTTCCACTGTCTTGCATTCTTTCTGCTAGTTGCATTCATTTTCCTTATATTAGCATTTAAATAATCTTTTGAAAAAAGAACTCAAAGGAACATTGGTAGTTAATGGCAAGTATTTCTGTTTGAACATGGTTGCATTTGTACCTAAATATTCAAAGCAAATATTTTGCTGCACAAAGAAGGAAAAATGTAGGAATTTCAGAATGTAAATGACGAAACACGACCAATGTTTTTGCTTCAAAAATCTTAATTTGCTTTCCACTATGTGGTAAATATGGATCTTTACATGATTGCTGAGCTGAACTTCCATACCTTTGAAGGTGGTCTGGAAATGGAAGCTCCTAAAACAAATCCCCCAGCTGTAACATTGGTCAGTTGCACCACTGAGAAGGAAGACATACATGGCAATAAATATTACCATGATGTCAAGATACTTTGATGTTTTGGGTTGGGGTTTTTCAACTATTTTTTAAAGTTTTTTTTTTTTTCTTTTTTTTTGCATCAGAAGGTCATAGCAACTGGCCAGGAGACAAAGTACATTCACAGTTTGGGGTTTTCTTTTATCAGGTTTTTGAACAATATCCAGCCCTTCTTTTGGCTGTGCTCTTCAGATTGACACAGCTCTCAGAAAGGACTTTCTTTCCTCACCAGAAATAGTGTTTGTTATATTTTATTTTGGCTCAGAAATAGGAATAATTCTACTTGACTGTTGCAGATCACTGTCTAAAGTAAATTCTGTTCTGAACTAGTCCGAGGCTAGAAAACAGCTTTATGGTGGGTTGTTCAAAGCCTCTATTTTATTCCAAGGGCCCAAGACCTAACAGGACCTTTTTACTGTTGAATTTATGAAGTAGAGTCTTTGAAATCTTTCAATTTTTAGCTAAAAGTTCTTTTTCAGTGGGATACAGCAAGCAACCTGGATTTCTCAGAAAACTTTGTGAGAATCACTGTCTCTTGTTCAAAGCATTTGGTGACTCTGGAGTACACAGGCACACGCTGTTTATAAGGCAGCTTATGTTCTTCTGTATTTTGAAGGCTGAAACCTTTACTTATTAATTTTTATTCCTTGAATCTAAGCCAAAAGAATGATGTTAGGTAATAATAAAAAAGGGCAGCCTGCTAACAGGTCTAATTTGCAGCTGTAAGTGCCAGAATTCCCGGTGCTAGTAGTCAGAGCATCTTCCTTGCAGTGAATGCCATTGCTGGATTCTGAAAGCTACGTTGGAAGTGTTAGAATATAGTTCCTCTTCTTGGTTGTACTTCTTGGAAAGTAAACTACTAAAGGTGAGAGTAGCAGCTGTACTTGTATTCCCAAACTTGCCCAGGTTTGAAGGTAGAAGGTATACAAAAGATCTTAAAAGGTAAAAGGGACTATTATGGTCATTTACTGCTGTCTGTTGCAGCCCAGGGGAAAAGAAAAAGTCTGAACTCCTTGGCTTGAGTGTACCTCTCCTTGGATAGCTAGAGAGAGTCTGACAACTTGCTGAAACTGCTCCCTCAGTGCAACTACACTTAAGCACACTGAAGGTCAGTAGAAGTTTACAGGAAGGAATGATAATATATGGTGTTGTGTCAGAAAGAGCCCAGAGAATGGGAGGCTCTTGGAAGTGGGATTTCTTTTGTCTGCACTCATTGAGAGCTGCAGATGAGCAGTGGTCAGGTGACACCTATCTCTGCACACAGGCTTCCCTTACCCCCATGCAGGTCCAGAGCTGTTGCTTGCCCTGGCAGAAACTTCTTTTAGTAGTGCTGACACCTACTCCCATTCTAGAACTCTTTTCCAGCGTGCTCATTTCTTGACTTTCATCTGAAAGAAGTCTTTTCTTATATGTAACAATAGTTGAAATTCAGCCATTTATGGATTTTTTTTTAAGGTCTGCTTCTGGCTTGCTCTTTACAACTTATAATACAACCTTTTTCATAGTTCTGGGCCACTTAGTGGGGTCAAAGAGTAGGATCTGCCTTTGTAGGCTTTCAGATGACACAGTCCTTCTGATTTGATGTTTTGAGAGCATTCTGATTGACTGTAAGCCCTGAAAACAGAAAACTTCTGTATAAGATTTGTTTTTATCCTCAAGGTAACTTAATGTTTTCCAATTTAAAATTAATTGCAGGAATTACATGTTTTAAACAGACACAGCCTATATGTGCCCAAGGACCAAATTTGTCACTAAACATTTTCCCATATAACCTTGCATCCAATATAATTGTGTCTGTATTAATTAGCAGGAAGTGGATAATTGTTGCTGTAATTTAGTGGGTGTGCAAAGAAGTTTTTCCAGATCTTGCACTTAAGGTTTCATGGGGTCCGCCTGAATAGACAAGTATTGATAATCTGCCTGTATGATTTTGGGTTTGATACTATTCATTAGTATTTCTTGAATTAGATATCTATACAGGAAAAGAACTTAAAATCTGGAAAGGGATATACCTGGGCTTCAGTGCTGTATCATGAATGGAGAAATGTCTGGAAGTTTACTATGTGTAGGTACATTTGTATTTAGTAAACTTGTATTCATTTTCCAACCTCCTTCCAGGTGTTTGAATGGCTGTTATAGAATGGTAGTAACTATTTCCAGGCAGTGAATGTCACAGAATCTTGAGTGAAATATCTCCTCCTTATACCTGGGTCCTGCAAAATTAATTGGGAATGTTGTTATAATTTAGAAAACTGTCTAAATATATGATTTTTTTTTTTAAGTCCATTGTTCATGTTTCAGGGAAACAGACATGAACATAAGAGCAAAATTCATGGTTTAGGCACAATATCTTGACTTGGGGCTCAGGTGTTGTTGCTTCTATTTTTTTAGTGACTAGTTAACATTAGCAGTCACCCTTATAATGATATGACATGTACTGCCTCCAAGTGTGGTCCCTACCTACTCCTGCCATTAAGGAGGGTTGATTTAATCAGTAATGTGGTCGAGCTTTTGTGACATCTTTTGACATCCTCTGCCTGAAGAAGAGAGTCAAATGCAGTCCTCTCCCCATTCTGGCAAGAACTGTTTCAGAAATATTTGACAGAACTTCTTTGGTTGTTATCACACCTGAATTTAGGTCAAGTTTCTGAGTTACTTTATTTAGAAAATGAATATTTTAAAGCTATTAAGGGAATACTTTCAGTGTGTAGTTATATTACTGTCAACAAAAGATGTGATTAAATAAATTGAATGTTGAAGATTTTCGGCTTATGGTTAACACCAGGTAATTAAAAGTAAGCGCTGCAGAGGGAGTACATTATATATCAGCTGTACTCTTTACCTCATTAGCTGGGGTTTTGCATGTTTATGGAGCTAACTTGCAATTAAAAATGCCTTTAACGTATGCTTAACAAGGCCTTTTAGGTATTTGGAATAAAGTACTACAATTTAATTGAAATTGGTATAGCATAAATAGATGTCTTAGTAACACGTCAGATAAATCTCCATGCCTAACTTGTCACTTTGCATCTTTTCCTCTGATGTAGACTTTAATGCTGGCTATAAGGCCTGACATTTAACTTGTATAAAAGATGGAGATTCTCTCAACTCCAAAGAATGTTTTGATTTGTTGTATAAATAAAACTTGATAGACAGGATATCCTTAAATTCATAGCTGTATTTTTAACATGTGTGAACATTTGTACGTGCGTGTGGATATGTGGTAGGATGTTTTTAGCTGTAGTATATCCTTCTCCAGTCACTCTTCTGTTGCGCATTAGAATCCCAGCAGGAGCAGATTGTCAAGGCAACCTTTAGTATTTATGATTCACCTCAATATTTTCATTTTGAATACTGTGACTTCTTTCGTAAATAGTTGTCTGAGGTTTAAACCCAAGTCTTGGGGAAAGTAAGGTGAAAAGAAAAACCTAGTTGCCAGACAGTTACCCTGGTGATCTTCAAACTCTGTGCTTGCTTGTCAGGGATTTTGTGGAAGAGGATGAGATATTAAAGTGTACCATAAAAAAAATGTACCATAAACAAGAGTGAAGCATCCTTAGGTTAAGGTGGGTTACAAAATATGATGGAAAAAGGCAGTAGGGAAGGAATGGTACTCTTGCAGGACATAGAAGTGTAAGTGCTAGAAGTATAAACCTTCACACACAGTGTGATTAACCAACTTCTTGTCTTCACCTAGGAGTGTTGTTGTACCACCGAAGAAATCAGCCCTTTCCTCCTCTACAGCTGCAATTGGTGTTCCGACAAATGCTGTCAGTGTGGTTTCTTCTTTAGATTCAGCCCAAGCCCCAGATTTGTCAGGAGAATCTCCTGGTAAGTGAGGGTCAATTAAACAACTTAAAAAACCAACCCTTCCTCTGTTACTTTTGCTTCCATCACCATTCACTCTGAATACAAACCATTTTGTGTTATGTCATTTGTTATGTGAGGGTGAGATGTTTTTTAGGAGTTCCCCATATCACAAAACGCAGTTGGTGAGAACAGCTGTTTTTTAGACATTAAGTCATTAGTTGCCTTCCATATATATATATATATATATATATATATACACACATACATATGTGAGTCTTATACTAAGAATATTGATACTTGATTGCTGGTTGTATTTTCTTTGGGGGAATTGTGCCAATAATCTAGGAAGATACTATTTGGTGTCTTCTTTTTTTGAACTACTGGAGTGTGTGTGGCTTGTGCTAAATTATCAAGCCAGACAAAAGGACTTTTGAGATGTTTTTACCCTGCATACTGCTTTGTCTAAACTTTGTCATGTGCCCTCACATAGCAGCTTGCAGGGCTGCGTTTGGTTTCTGTGGCTCTAAAAAAGACCAGTATCAGATACTTTACAGGTAAATAGACATGGCTTTAAATTAGACTGGACTGATTGTCAGTGATATCACATGGGTTCATAAATATAAGAGGTCATACTTTTGAATATTTTCTGAGAGTTTGTCCCCTGGATCATTTTATTATTCCTAAGTTTGCTGCTGTAGCTATAAAAATCTAAGAAATAACCTGTTTATAAATAAAAAATTACAGAAGTAGTGCTGTATTAAAAAAAACACAACAACTTCGCAACAAATGCAATGTCTGAGCAATATTTGTCATAATTTCAAGATTTCTCACTGTTTTTGTGAAGCAGGTGTACATGTATTTCATATAAATATGGTATATTCCAAAGACTACCTTTTGTTACAGCTTTATTATGTAAAGTATAAGCTTATTTATAAATTTTAGGATATTTGCCTAAGGATATTTGTGTTAGGGCTAAGTAGAACTGAAAATTATATACAAGTGTTTCCAATAGCTTTAGCCTGAGGTCAAATTCAGTGTTGATGCCAAACTAATTGCTTTGGACAGTTTTTTTTCAGTGGGGACAGAATTGAGTAGGTTGTTTATAAGCAAGTGTTCCTTTGAACCCCTAGTCTCTCTGGTGGTTCTGTATGAGATAAATGATGTTTAACCTTATATGCTCTGTCAAAGGCATGTTTTTCTACTTAGCCATGTTTGAGTCACCAGGCTGTGTAGAATCTCATAATTATTTGTGCCCATGAAGTTTGACTTGAAGACTTAGAACTGATTTGCATCTTAATCAAAGCAATCTCATGCTATGCCTGATTATTGGTGGTTTCCTCAATATTTGAGTTTTTTGCTTTCTGGTTTTATGAACTTACATCCCAACTGCAAAGACTGGGGGGAAAAAAGTGATCTGTTCCCATGTCCTCAAGTACTCGTGTATCTGGAAGGTTTTTGTTGCCATCTTTGACTGCCCATTCTATTTCTTTGGAAAATAAAAAAGTTGTGTTCCAGCCATGAGAAAGGGAAAGAAAAGTTATTGAAATCTTGTATGTTTTTACTCTTTGTAAAGGGGAGAATCCCTTTTGTCCCCAAAATTGCAGGAGGTAGCACTGCACTAGTCTAGGAGTCTTGTTTGAAATAGGGAAATTTGCTGTCTTTTGAATGTCACAATTCTTCGGTGAAGATTGGCTCTGAGCAACTAATCTGTTTTAAAAATGATAAAACCTCACCTACATTGAAATAGTTTTAAATAATTGCTAATTTGTTAACTTCTGACTGGTTTACCCAGATTAGATGTGGGCGTAATTATTAGAATTTCTGAAGTAAGCATTCACTTGCTTTTAATAAAAACAAAGCAGACAAACATGGTTTTTCAGATTTAAGTCACTCTTTTAGGTAGGTATAGAAGAAAAAAAAATAGATGCTCCTATGCCTGTAGAATGTATGAGAAACCCAGACAATAAACAATACTAATGCAGTTTGTAACTGTGTGACTTCCAGAATGTCTGGGAGTTTTGGCAAAAATTGGACGTGTAATCTGAACTGATATGCATAAAGAGAAACTAATCAGGATTAAAAATAGACATGTTTAGACTGGCAATCTAATTAATTAAAAGAAAAAGTAAAGGGATAAGTGAAATCATGCCTTAAACAGATTAAAATGTGAGACTGTTTCTTTTTTGCCCTGTAAAATAATGGCACAGTAACAAAAATTTTGCAGGGTTGGAGTGTTTTACATCTAATGTGGCTCATGTAAATTGCACATATTAAATTTGAAATCAAGTTCTGCATAAGACCTTAATTTGTTTTTTTATTTGAGGATGGAAATAGCAATAAGCAAACTTCCTATAAACCTAAAGTATAATATATATAAATTTCCCCTGATTTCAAATCACATGTTCTTTCACTAAGTTTCATTTTCATGCAGCAGAGAATCCATACATCATTCTCATTGTTTCAGCTAACATTCGTTATAATTCTCTTTCCTTTTGTAATTAAGAAATTAATTGAATCCTTTTTTAAAAATGCTGAGGTCAGGGGCTTATGTAGTGAGTATAAATTTGAGGCTGTTTCATATTTTATACAAAGGGTATTTATTAAACATTATTACTACATTTAAAAATACATGTCATCTGCTTTTCTCAAAGTGAGTTTTGCATACATATGTTTGATACATTTTAAAAACTTATAAAATAAACAGAACCATAACATATTTTAACATACCATGCTTTACTGTGAAGACTTGAGTAGATTTACTCCAAAACAGAGATGAAAGTGAGATGCAAACATTGAAATAGAATTAAACAGTGGGTTCTAATTGCAATGTGTACATATGCACAGTTTGGGAGTAAGTTTTCTACAGTATGTGAGCAAACCCCACCTGTAGGTTGTGATGCTTGTGTTGAAATATCAGTCAGTCTGTGTGGCTCCAGATGCCTTCATTGCCGTTTGTGTGTGCTCAGAATCCATCAGCTTCCTTCCCAAGAATTTTTCCTGAAGTTTGCATCTTGCCTGTAGCTCAAGGCTTGTAGTATCTCAGATATTTGATGCTTAAGATGGTCCTAAGCTCCTATCACATGGATGTGACATATCCTGGCCTACCAAATACAAAGTGATGACAAGTTGGAAAGATAACCATCTAAACCCACTCTGTTTTTCTGATACTTTGGAAGAGGGTGAAAACACGTTTTGGCCTCAGCCAGCCTGGCCTTTTTGCAGAAGTTTCTTCACCTTTACTCATTGAAGCTGCAGGGTATTTCACGGCACGAAAAGCCTTTCCTGAATTACCACTGTGCCCTTGTGGTCTGAACTTTCCCATCAGGTTGTTGCTGATGACTGATATTTGGGTCACGGATTTGCTGGAATTGCTAGTCCGATTGTTGAAATATCTTGGAAATGAATGGAGACAGTAAAGCTTGGTGGCCCACGTTGAGATGATTATTGTCTCTTACAGAGGGTAGTGTTGAATTCACTGGAGTTGGTTCTTCCTTGGATTTTCTCATAGGCTGAATGTGAGATTTGAGTGAGGGATTTTCCTGCACAGGCTCTGTCCGGGAAGGGCTGCTGCTAGACCAGGACTAATATTGGGATAGACAGGGCTTGGCTGAGTTGCCTGAGCTATTGTGAATGTGCCAGCAGGGTGCCTGTATTTTGTTTGTCTCTTAGTTTTCTTTTTAAATGTTTCAATTACAGTTGTAATGTTCTGAAGTGGTGTGAATTTTCTTAAACTGTTTTGCAGTTTGCACTCCCACTGTTTCCTCTGGTGGCTCTGAGTTTCTCTGTTTATATAATTGAAGGATTTCACATGTATTTTATTAGTGTTTCTCTCTAAAGAATACAATCTTGAGACTTTCACTGTGCAGTTTGCAAATGGGTGTTCAAATTCAACTCTTATGAAGGGGGAGTATGACAAGTCTGTGGGAAGCAGGAGCGAGTTGCCTCTTGGCCTTACTGATGCTCTGAATGTAGAAAATACTGGGAAATTCCACTCAGCTGCTGTTGCCGCTTCCTCCCCTTCCAACTTGGAGTTCTTTGAGTGTCACCTGTTTATCTCTGAGCCACACAGTTGCCCACGGGATTTTTGCTTCTCCTGGGAAGATGCAGGGGCTGTTCCCCAAAGTGTAATGGCATAAACAAGGCCATGTCAAAGGCTGAGGTGACAAAGAAGGGGGATGCTTGGAAGAAACCCAGGGATAAGCAGTAATGGGAGTTCAAAACAGAGTTGTGACTCCTGAATTCTAGTTCTGTATATGGAGAAATGTAAATTTGCTCCCACGGTTGGCTTGTTTTGCAAAGACGAATGGTCTTCATTGATTTTTATACAAAGGTGAAAATGAACTTGAAGACTAGCAGGAAAATAAATTAGCAGGAGACAAGCTAAAGTAAGAAAAATGAGTGTGAGGTGAGTTACCATCAGTGTAGAGGTTATTTAAGAAGTTCACTGGATTATAGTAACTATTTCAAGGAGAATTCCAGCTTTACAGTGACAGTAGTTGAAGGCTACTTACCAAAGCAAAATGACACTTGAAAATCTCAAATGCTGATGGTGTGCAATGGAAACGGCCTCCTATTGTGTCAGTATAAAAACTTTTAAAGCCACTTCTCTTAAGAGAAGTTTTCACTATTGTTTTGTGAAATCTGTTTTGTTTTAGCCTTCAGATGTGTTTATGTAAGAGATCCCTTATATTAGCTTGTAAAACCTTTCATTGTCGTCTTGCATTGTGCACTTCCAGCCCCGGAAGTGTATTTTTGAATGAGCTCATTATTTTACTGGATACCTCTTCCACAAAGGGCATCGGTGTAGTTCAGTATGGTAGGTTTGTTGTACAAAATGAAGAGGTATGGGTAATTAATTCAGCTCTTATTTTTCTTACCTCATCTCTGTTCTCACAGAGTAAAGTATATTATCATGTACTGCTTGTGTGTTGCCAAGTGTACTTTGTAAGTGTATATGCAAAAGGATCTTGCACAAGGAGTTTCTTTAATAATATTTTATTGCTAGAGACACTTATTTGTTTAGACCCTTGGGGACCTTGAATAAACAATAAGGCTTCACTGTAAGGGTGCTAGACAGATGATCTATTTGCATTTTCTTTTATGTTCTTGCAAATGTCTGTAAAACTGTCAGTTTGAAGGAGCCAGTTTATCAGTGAAAGGATAAGGAAGAGATAAGTCAGTTTAGTTCCACATGTTTGAAGTAGCTACTGCACTTACCCACATGTGTGTTGTGGAGGAAAATATGCTACTGAAGTATTTTCATCTTTTTCACTAAAGGCAGAAAAAAGGTAGTACAATGAAAAGCCACCTCTGAGTTAAAGAAAGTAAATAAAGTACTTCCACAGACCAAAATTTGCATGCAGAAATCACTATGCCTAGTCCTATTGGAAAGAATCCCTCTGAAATTCTCAGTTGTGATAAATCTGAGATTCACCCTTTTTTGTGAAATATATCTGAGTTAGGAATGTGGATTTAGGTGTTGATAAGCCAGAAGAAATTCAGACCATAAATATCATAACCTAATCTTCAAAAAAAGAATATCAGTTTATATAGATGCCTGCCTTAGGCTGTTGTCAAATTCAAATTATCTGTTATGTCTATATTTAGAAGTTGGTTTAACTTAAAATTTCATAGTTTTGCATTTATACCTAATCTCTTTTGCACAGTTTGTTTTTATTTCTAGAAGAAAAATAATCATGTCCTGTGTTGCCAGTGACTTCCTTTACCTCCCATCAAACTATTTTTACCAGTGGTGTTGAAAAAACGGAAAACCAAAAAAACCCCAACCCATCTCAAAAAATAAAACAAACAACAAAACCCCCAAGTTATTCCAGACTGAGTCTATGTCTCCTTATTAGCCTCATGATGGCTATTATGCCCTTTCATTGTCCTTGCAGATGTTTCCCTTGATTTTTTTTCCTATTTTTTCCTTCAGTTATTTTGCTGATGGCCTAAATATTGCATAGAATTATTTTCATCTCCTCTAACTGTAAACTCCATGCTACTATGCTGCACTGCTATGTTGTCTTTTATATTGATAAAATGATCCTTACATTTAATAGGGTGGGATTTTAGTTGTGTATACTATTGACCTTCTAGCCAAACCCAGTAAGGGGTGGATTACTGATCACAGATTTTAAGTGTAGCAAAAAGCTTGGGAGCATTTCTATAAGATATTCTGCAGGCACAGCCTGCATGTTGAGAGGACTTTCTGTTTTGAAGGCTTTGGACTCCATTTCAGTTTGGTGAAATTCTTTGAATAAAAAGGTTATCATGAAAAATGAAATAATTATTTTGAAGTCTTAATTAAAAAAGCTGTTAAGTATCTGACAAGCGGCTGGAGTCTCTGGAGCCGCTGGATCATGTGGCTTGTTGCCTTACGTGGGCTGTGTTTTGTTCTTCTGTGCAGGAGGCTTTATTCTAATTTTTGGGACATCATTTGACAGCTTTTCCTTTGGAAATATCCAAAATACTTTTTGGTGGCTTGACTGTGTAAAACTAGATCTTAAAGAAATGGAATTATATCCATGAAAATATCAGAAACGTTTACAAAATCTAGCCACCACCGTTGAAACTTTCAGGAATAGATATTTGATTAGCCTTTATTAGATAAATTATTTAGGATACAATGCCCAGAAGATTCATGTTTCACTTTGCTTTCAGCAAACACTTTGTTCACCACTTTCTTATCCTTCATTCTGTATGGCCCACTCAATTTCCTTCTGACCCCATCATCCCCATACAGCAGTCAAGTTAAGAGCTTCAGATTGAATTTATTAAAAGCATAAGTGAATCACATTCACAAAGAGATCTCAAGCTTCTGAAGAAAGAAAAAGAAATAAGAGCAAAACTTTTTATTATTTTGATGCTGTAGTTTATTTTATTAGTTTCTGTGATGCCTTTAAAACAAGATTAGACAAAAACATCTTCCTTGGATAGAGAAACAAAAAAACCCCAACACACCCCCAACCATAAAACCCCAACATTTCTTGAAGGAAGTTCTCTGTGCCAGAGTTTTGGAGCAGAAGTTTGAAATTTGAGAGGAGAAATAAATTCACTGTCTCCGGGATCTGTCTTTGCCATCTCTTTTCAAAGCTATCCCGCTTCAGTCAGGTTGAAAGACTTTGAAGAGTTGCAGGTGGCACATTTTGGGAGACAGTCTCAAGATCTTAGCAGCTGATTTCCAGACAGGTTACATTTAACTGAGCTCACTCCATTGTAGGTGGGACCATCAGGAATTGTTCTATAGTTCCGAGAAGGGTCATGCCTTTGCTAAGGTAGATATGAGAACTGAAATGATTAAACTCTCTTCTTTCATGCTTTTTTTTCCATTTTCTTTTCCCCCCTCCCCTCCTTTCGAGCAGCATAAGAATCTGAAACCAGCGAGGTGAGAGGGAAGAGAATAGGACAGGGTCTAAGGGTGCAAAGAGATAGGATTGCAGATGGACTAGAAGCAGTCGTGCTCCTGGGAAATGCACAGAAACCTGTCTGCTAAGATTCATTCCTCTCTATACTTTGGAATGCAGTGTAAGATTTGTGAGTCACCATTCCTACCCTGGCAGAAAATATCTGTGAAGTCTCTGGCTGTCTTGCTTACCCCCTGTTCATCATTGCTAATGCCAATCCATACTGCAGTATGGAGGTTGTATTTCTCTTTATGTACCGAGCAGCAGAATTTAATATTTAGAGATTCCCTCTGTGCTGATGAGAGCCATGTAGTGTCAATTTGACATAACACAACACAACTGCTTTGCTTTTTTTGGGGGGCAAGTGTAGGATACATAAATGACCCAGTCTTCCCTATCAACCTTTGAATAATTGATGTGGCAAAGTTAATAACTCATAAATGAGGTTATACCACTGCCATCATGCTAATGACACTGGCAGTGCAGTGGAAAAGTTTATCATTGCTGTCTCTGTCAGAGTCCTAGTGTTGAAAAATTTAAGCCAGGCTCATTTTGCTTTCTGTGTGATTTTGATATATTTTGATATATTTGAATTTTACACAAAAATACTGTACAAGTTACTTGAAATTGGACGAGCATTTCCCGTAACCCAAAGAGATTCTTTAAGACTTTGCCATTTGGCTTTATATTATCATATATTGGTATTATTATATATATTAGCACATTACAGGAATATTAAGGGTGTAAGACACTGTTTGTATTTGCTGCTTAAGGTTGTGTTGCTAAATTTGTTCAGAGAGAATTATGGCTTAGAAAACCAGAAGGGATCGCTGCAGTCTAGTCTGACTTCCTTCACAAAATAACCTGCAACACCTCCTTGGATTCCTTTCTATTTGTGCTAAAGCAGCATTTAAAAAGCTTGCCGTGGCAATCTTGGTAAATAAATGCAAGTAGATATGACTTATGCAAGACAATGTTTGAGGTACAAAGAGGTGAAGGGATTTTACCTAGCTGTTGCACAACACTTGAAAACTGATTTCTCAGTGGCTTCAGTTTCTGCTCTGGTTTTCTAATCCCTGTAATGTTTTCTTGTATAATTGGTTTATTATTACTTTTTCTTGTAGGAAGAGGATCCTCTAATTCCAAGTTGCCATCCGTTCCTACAGTTTCTTCAGTGCCTGAGGATTCTGCATCAAATATGAGGTAATTCTTCAATGGAACATCTGAATGGCTGTGCTGTGGCTCACATTTTTAATTTTACAGTTGATATTCTGATTCCACGTAACAGAAGAATGTTCTTTTGCTGATGTCCAATACCTAATGAAGGTTTGGGAGAATATTGAGTGTTGGATTATTAATTCCTTCTTATACATGTGTATCACTTCGACATTGTCAAAATCTGTGTTTGTTTTTATGAAATTTCAGTAACTTCCTTCTTGTGCTGCTAATCACATGTATCTCTCTACTAGTATTACAGACAGGCTTGAACACGCCTTGGAAAAGGCTGCCCCACTTCTGAGAGAGATTTTTGTGGATTTTGCTCCCTTTCTTTCTCGGACTCTTTTGGGCAGCCATGGGCAGGAGTTGCTGATAGAAGGTACAAGTAAGTTTCCATTTAAAAAGGGGGTTTTTTATGTGTGCTTTGTTTTACCTTGGAGACTCAAAATCTCTTTATTTAGAAGCTTTCTTCCTGCCTTTCCAAACCGTGCTGTCCACTGGATTTCACTGCTTCCTGTTCCTTCTGGCTTTAGTTGTCCAAGGTCATTGTCATTGCCTCCTCATCTTTACCATCTCTGCAAGCCCTTTGTGTCCATCTCATCTCATAATTTCCTGTATCTCATTATGAGAGATCAACTGCACTTGTCTCTTCCTTAGTTTTCCAGCTCTTCCAGCAAATTGTCCCATGGAAGCTGGTGTATGAAATGTGTTTTGTGAGCCTTAAGAGAAAATTTGGTGTCACGGTCATCACTTTGATGCAAAGTAAAGTATGTAATGTAGAAAGTTAAGCACATTTTTAGTGTGATGATGTAGCAGAAGGCTTCTTGGGAACTGTGTCAGTAGAGCATGTTCTGGTCTGTCTCTTCCATGTGAGTCTGCTTCTGCCTTCCCGGTTTCTAATTGGAAGGCAGCCGTACAGGTAAGAGGAATACATTGTCAGTATTGAGGATAATTCTCTGGTACTTCTGAGAAGATGAAGATTCACGTACACAACACTGATCATGGCTCCTCTTGGTGAAGAGTGGCATAAAATAATTGAGATTGAGATGACAGAGTTTTTTTCTACTGGTGGATTTCTCTGTTTGATAATGAGATTCAGATTAATGTCCTCAATTTAAAAAATCATGTCTATTGAAACACTGTGAATTTAATAGTGAACACTGGTTTTTCCATTTCCTCATCATTTATCTGTATCATGTGCTTTGTCCACTGATTTTTAGAGAGAAAGTTGCAGGGTTTCCCCTGTTTAAGAAGTGCCTTGAATTAGAGCCTGAGCTTGTTGGAGTTTCCAGTGATAAGTGTGTGCTCATGGTAGAATCTCATGGTTGCTTAACTTGAGCTGGCCACTTGCACAGGAGCTGTATTTGCACTAATGTAGTTTCTTCCTAGGCAAGTAAAGTTCCTAAAAACATTTTTGGACCTGCTTGCTTGGCAGTCATCCTGTATGTAGTGCTGAATATGGTTAACATTGTCAGAAAGACAATTAGAGTATCAAACACTGCTAAGTATTTGACTGAAGACTGCTGATATCAAAATTGAGACTTTGTTAAACTTCATGGAAATTAAAGTTATTTAGCTTGCTTAATTTTGGGGGTAGGAAGAAATGGAAGGAAGAAGTGTACAAGTTGCCTTCTGTGAGACTCAAGAAGATGGGATTTTACTTCTGTTTATACGCATGGGCATCACTTTAGGTGATAAACATTTTAATGGAAGCTCCATTGTGAACAAATTTTTTTCATTCATTTAATAAATAAAACCAGAAAAGTGATTTTTTTTTTTTCTCAAAGCTCTGATTGCCGGGGAAGTAAATAGCTTATTTAGGGACATTTTTTCTTCTCTGAGGATAAAAGATCATCTGGTTGCAAAGTATTTTGACTGTAATATGGGTTATATACAGATAGATGAGTATTTCATAGATTGGATGACCAAAAAAAAAGGCAGAATAATTACTGGGGGTGTATGAACCACCTAGACAAAAATAAACACATGAAACCAATTTTTGGGCCAAAAAACCAGTTAAAGAAAACCCCCCAAACAAAACACGAATACAAATAATAATAGTCAAATTAGTTTATAAACAATTGAAAATATATATAATAGGTTAGTGCTTGCACTTCTGCTAAGGTTTAGTGTGGGGTTAAGGGTCAAAGTACTAATAAGAGTGTTTGGGATGTCTGCTGCCATGAAACAAAATGGAAACTTGATTGATAGCTGGGGGCTGAAAGGAGAAGGCGCAGTGGAGAAAGCAAAGGTCATAAAGCCATTTCCCTTCTCTGCATATATAATGAGCCAATCCTTCAAGAAATAGCCAAATGTAGATACAGTGGATTAATATAACATATGTTAACCACACTTTGGATCATTCTGACATACCAACATCTAGGAAACTGTGAATAATGGAGGTAATGTATTGCTATTAGCTGTGTTAGTGGTATGAAACCCCCAGTTTTCTTTTCTTTGTCAAAATGCTTCTAATCTCTTGCACTTCCAAATAGTTTGTGTTACTAGCTGGTGCCATATAAACATGCATTTATGAATAGTTTTTCCTTTTTGTAGGTCTTGTGTGCATGAAATCCAGCAGTTCAGTTGTGGAGCTGGTGATGCTGCTTTGCTCCCAGGTGAGTCTGAAATTGCTGTCTTTGGACACAATGAAAATTACAGTTAAACTTTTACTGTAAATCCGACTTTATATGTAATACGCGAAAAGATAATGTACAAGGCCTTTTGATTAAAAACAAAATCATAGTAATTGTGTCTATTCAGTTGAAGAGAGAAGATATGAATGGGTTTGTTGCCTTACTATTGAGCACTTACATAACCTTGAAGATGGTGTGCCTAAGCAAGTCTATGCTGTCATTTTTGTAAGGTAAAATAAGATCAATAAAATATTAAAGTTAAAGAAACATTGATTTCTGCATCTTGACATGCTGAATCCTCTGGGATATATAGAATTTTTCCTATTGTGTCGAGGTTATGAAACAAGTGATAAATACTTCTGAAACCCTGTCATTCTTAATTGATTTGACAAGTACTAAGAATTCGAGAAAAATTTAAGTAAGCAACCCTGATTGTCTGCAGTTTGGTACATTCTACACTCCTAAAGGTGGTGTGATTTTAGATATTAAAAACTGTCCTGTTCCTTTGGTTAGTTAAGAGCCAGAGCCTTAGGAACTTTCTCTAAATTGTGTATGCTATTAATTGGATTTTCTTTTTGGGCTTCTTGCTTTCCTTTTTTTTCTTTTTTTTTTTTTTCTTTTTGTAATTAAATGGAAGACTGTTTTTATTGAGCCTTTCTTTTGGTGCCTTAAAAATTATACCTTTCTGGTAGTAAATTCCCCTACTTAAAACTTTAAAATAGCCTTTTTTAATGGGAATGGTATTGGTCTAGAGGTCAAGGGTTCTGACCCATTTCAAAACCTTTGACCTTCATTTACAACCCTTATGGTTTGCTTGCCTGACGAATAAGGATAATGCAAAATTAATGTTTCTTCACATCGATTTATTCGTTTTAGTGCCTATATTGCCAAATTTATTTAGAGTGTGCTGATAGACATTTCATGAATACAAATGAAAGAATCATAGAAGGTGTGAAAAATCGATAGTCTACATTGTCAATAAAGTGCAATAAGAACAATTACTCCTGGAGATTACACCTAATAGATTTTACAATGAACTAGCGAAGAGTAGTTATGTTTTCTAGTAAGGTTATTATTAATGAATGTAACTAGAACTTTGCTCATCTAGTTTTCCATCTTCCTCAGGAAATGCAATATTTTTTTACCCTGAAAAGAATTTAATATTCCTCATGGAACTTTTGGAATTTAGAGATTGTTATTTTACATATGGCAGTTCTGGAAGTGAACATTGTACACAACTTCCAGAATATGAACTTGCAGCTGATTGAAGTTAGGAAAGAATCTTTGCTACCAAGAAATCCACATACAAATTTTATCATTCATTCCTTAATGTGTTAGAGTAAAACTAATCTGAGTATTAAATATGTGTCTGACAGCTCGGTATTACCATTTTAAAAAATTAGTTTTTGGGATCCATGCTGCTTGTATCAATAATTAGTGCTTGACCTTTCCTTCTTTTTTTGGTGGGGTAATCTAATCTTCCTTAAAATCATGTTGTGCCCTGTACTGTACGTCACTTGTTTGGTTTGGGGAAGTGGAAAGGATAAGGAATAAATGACGTGCTCTAATGCATCTATTTGTCATACGTGTCACAATGCCACTTAATGCTAATCTAATCAAATGGAAGCTCTCGTGATTGCTTAGCAGTGCTGGGTGCACAGGCTGAGGTTGTGCTTTGTGAAATGGTAGGAATAAACCAAGAAAGTCGCAAAGGCCTCAAAGTCTTTTTAAAGTTACAAAGCAGCTGTAATTTTTGGCAGAATATGAAAAATGATGTGAGAAATGAATCTAAAATTAGCTCCAGATGTATACAGATTGTTCTGGGGTGATAATTACATTTTTCACTTTGAATTTTCCTAATTCAAAGAGGTCAGCGTGGCAATCACAGAAGTGATTTATTTTGTTAAGAAGTGAACTGTCTTTTGCTACAAGAAAGCTTGGGAGATATGAAATTGAATTTCAAGCCGACATTTTACAGATACTGGGAGGAGATGGGGTTGAGCTTGATTGATTTTTTTTTTTCTTTTTTTTCTTTTTATTTTCTTTTTTTTTTCCCTGCAAGATAGGGTGGAAAATGAAGTGATATCCTTTTGCTAAAATTTTAATTAATTTTTAAGAGGAGATGGAGAGGATGAAGTGCCAAAGATCAAAAGATCAGGTCAAAAACCAGTTTTTAATCACATAAATAATGTGGCATAGTTGCGAAGTAAGTATCTGCAAATTTGATTTAAAACTTCACAAATTTGTCAGCCATCATTTTATGAAATTGAAAGATTGCTTTGATTAATCTTCGGTGCTTTTGTGATAACCTCTTTTCCAAATTCATTTTGAACATTGTATATGTGATATAAGCACTTGAGTTGTTTTTTCTGACACATCTGATGTTTTTCTGATGTTTATTTAGATTTGTCGCTGAAATATGTTTTTTCGTTCTCAGAAGTGCAAAATGGAATAATAATCTCCCAAATAATTTTTTTCATAAAATTGTGGGGAAAAAAGGTCTTTTCTAGGTGAAGTGATTTAAAAATAAATTTGAGAGGTACCATTCTATGGAACTATTTGAGTTCATTTCTTTGCTTGTTTAAATTTCTTCTATTTAGGCATATGGGAAAAGACCACTGCTTTTGTGTTTGTTTAATGTTTGCGTGCTGGAATATTGCTTCCTATTTAACACGAGGTGAAAAGAGAAACAGGTGGTTTCAGATACACACAAAAGCCCTTTTCTAAGGCAAAACCAGTTGTTTTTTGATAGACACGCTACATTTTGAGACGCGTCTGTGCGTGTGTACTTTCATTTCTATAAATCTATCAAAACATAAAGAATCCTTCATTTAATATTACCGCAAAGTGTTCCTGCTTATTTGACATTAATATCATTTTTGAAAGAGTCGACGTTGCATTCAAGGCCACTTTATAAAAGCGTTGTGTTGCTCATCCTAATTCAGGCTGACACACATTCCAATAACACTACCTCCCTTCCAGGGCTTAAAACTAAATTTATGGCTGAGCATTGTGAAGTGCATCATTTAAAAATGGTTTCAACCCAAAACATCTAATAAATAAATAATGTGTATGGCTACTCAGTAGCAGACTTTCCAGACTAGAAATCATTCCATCGGATACTCAACAGTCCACTATCGGAGAGGGCTGTCAGATAAATCTTATAGTAGCTGCATTCATGTCCTGTAAATCACATGTTATTGTCTGAGCCTTCTGCCAGGTCATCTATTCTTTTCCCATTTATCAGAAATGCATACAGTACAGTGAACCTCGAAGCACCACCTCGTCTGGCCTGGCATCCTGTCAGGGTAATTAAAGCAGCCAAAAGAGAGAAGTCCTGTGTCTCTTAGTCCTTCTAAAGGAGCGACGTCAAGGTGTTGAAGGAGCCCATGAGACTTCTGCAGGGGCAAACTGATGTCACCCCTGAAGAAAGCACTGTCATCTGAAAGGACTCTCTCTGTGCCTAAAGGGGCTTGTATGAATTGAGTGCATATCCATAAAGCAAATCTGCTACTGTGCTTCCTTTCATTTGTCACATATTTTTTTGAAAGACATGACTAAGCAGGAAAAAGTGTGATCGTCCCTGCTCTCTCATGAAGGGATTAAAAATATTTCTTTCTTGCTCACGTGCATGAAGCATTCATCCTAGTATTGTAGCTCCAAGGTGAAAAGGTACAAAATAGGTTCCATAATTTTCCTTGATGCCTTTGAATTTACAAAATCTTTGGCACTTGAAAAATGCCTCTTTCTGTAGTAACTCAACTGAATTGTCAGTGGAATATGTGTAAGAGAACTAATTAGGTGGTTCTTGTCAGGTTCATCTTTGACTTAAGAGCTTTTTTTTTTTTTTTTTTACTGAATCTAAATTTTCTAGACTATAAAATAAACTTAGACTAACTGGCTCTTGTATAATTTTCTAAATTTGATGGAATGCTATGTAATCTTTTTAAAGGGTTGCAGTTAAAAATTAATGAATCCTGCAGCAACTTTTATGACCCCTCTGCTGCCACTGCCCACCCGTTCACCCTGTGTGCCAGTTCTGTTTCTTGGGTCCTCCTATGTTGTGCACTGTGCTGATAGTTTCTGGAGTTATTTTTTGCAGAGAAAAGCGTGATCCAAGGCAGTACCATGAGCATTTCAAAAATACAGCAGAGGCTGATTAGTAATATTAGAGCAGAAAAAATGACACTGTGGAAGTTGGTCTGACTGCCTCTCTAGGGAAACTTGCAGGTCTTCAGCCCTTTTCTTTTTGTTCTTTTTTTTTTTTTTCCCCTGTTTTTTATCTAACTCAGCTCACCAAAACAATCATCACTGGTTTGGTGGTGAAATTTTTACCCAGGGTGTTTCTTTAGTTTGATCTTTCATATCCTCCTCCATCCCTTTGCTAATGGATTCTGTTGCTCATAAAGAAGTCAGGCTGCATCTTTAGCATGGGCACTATCTTGGTCATGTCATATCTCTTATTTTGATAAGGAATGTTAGTTATTTGAGCAATATTAGTATGTGCTATGCAGTCATGCACCCCTACAAACAATATGATAGCACTATTTTCCCTAAGGGAGAGCAATAGGATGGTAGTTACAATTTGGATTTTTTCACTTTCCCTTCTACCCCATTACTTAAATGTTTGTGGAATGCAGTGGGATCTTCAGGCTTTTATGCACGTCCTCTGCTCAGAAAAAAAGCTTTCTATCAATGATCCAAATTCATTACCTCAGCATGTTCTAAAATGTGGGTAAGCCTTTGAATTACTTGGAGATTTTAGTTGATGTGGAAGATGGCAGGTTTTCAGATGCCTGCAGAGAGAACACATTATGCTGATGCCCTGTGATCTGCACTGGATCCTGATTTACTTTTAAGTGCAATTTGATGTGATGGATAACTGTAGTGATTGCCATGAAGTTTTAATTGAATGGGTTATCTAAAGAGCGATGTCACTGTGATACCATGGCAGCTGAACTCCACAGATTCATCAAACTCTTAACAATATCCTGGCTTAGATATGAAAGAAAGAAGTGCTGTTCGAATACTTCTTATGGGCCCTGAGTGTTAGATGATGACATTTTAGTCACAATGACGTTCTTCCATCTAATCACTTTATGTTATAACAGGTGGAAATAAGTTCAAAAAGGATTTGAAAATCATTTAGATACGTGATTTAAAAAAAAGTATGCTTTGACATAGAGGGTAGATTTTGTAGGGATTTTTTTAAGCTGCCAAATGATTTTTCTATCAGCTGTAATACATGCTCTAATTTCCTTTTAAAAAGCATTTAGAAAGTATCAGGAGTGGGAAGGTTTTCTTTTTATTTAGTGTGAACTTCTGCAGATAGTATCTTTGTCAAAGATTCATGTAGCTGTACTTGAATTAAAAGAAACCAAAACACTTCAATAATAGATTGCTTTCATGATAAGATTGGCTAGAAACATGACTTTATTAGGCAAATGAAAATGATGTAGATCTTAACAAATAAAAATAGCAAAAAGAATTTACCAAAGTCTCAATTGTGAAGTTCAGGGGAAGATGTTGCATGAATCATGCCCGCAGGTGTTTGCCTTGTCTTGCTATCTTGCCTTGCCAAGTTTTGGAGTATTCAGTGTTTCTGGTTTAGTATGAAAGTATGAAGGCACTGTGTTGGGAGACACTGAAAAAGGCTTCACATGTGGCTCTGCCAGAGACTTTATAGTGTCCTTTTTTTTTTTCTATTCCTTGTGCTCTTTTGAAGAACTTGCAGATTGGAAGAATATTTGCTTGCCTAGCTTTTTGTAGAGATGAAGTGGCTGTGGAAGGAAGGGAATATTCAAGATCACCTTTCTCTGCTATGGATTATTTAGATTCTTAAGCTGCCTCAGATCTGCTTCATAGCATGGGAAACCAGGCATATTAATTAAACTGTGTAAATCGTAACATTTGAAAACATGGGATTGCCAGGCATGTTGTTATTTGTTATGCAAGCAGTAGTAGGGACATTCCTAGTGCAATTTAGTAACAAATATTAAGTGGCCCTTGTAACTGGAACACAAAATCCTTATTGTAACCTTCTTGAGGGTGCTATTGGATGAAAAGTAGTTGGGAAGTATCTGTTGAGCTTTATGTACAGTGCTACTTCAGGATATTTTCAGTGAAGAGCTTTTACATTATAAACCCTTTTCTCCTCCAAAACTCTTGTCATTCTTTCCCCCCTGCAATATATATTTTAATCTACACTGGCTTAGTTTTGCAGGATGGAGAGACTGGTCAGAGCTAGAGAGGGGGGAAGGTAAAACCCACAGTGGCCAAGCTGTCCCTGGGACAGAAGGGACTGAAGTTTCAGTTAATGTTTCAGGTGACAGTTTTTATTGTCTCCAGGTAGAATAATCTGTCAGAGGAAAAATTTCAGCATATACTCCCAAAGTAGTAGTCCAGCAGCTTAAGGGCATTTACAGGCATGTGGGAGAGTCCAGTTTTGAAAGAAGTTAAGCTCTCTCAATCTGTAAAAGCAACATTGTGATTCATCTGTGTTGTCCTTAATTGCTGTTCACTTCTTTGGTTGTGATCTATGAAGGCATCAGTTCTCCTCTGTAACATCTTGGACGCAAAATTTAGGGCTTCTGCCTTCTGCATTGCAAGACACTTGATACAAACACAGGCAGCTATCTGGCTACTGGTCAGTAGGATTCACTGGAGAAAGTGAATGAAAGGCTGGGAGGATGTGGGTGGGCACTGGCTGTGGAATCCAGACTCTTTAAATGCTTGGTTATTAGATATTATCTTTTCAGTGAGTTTCCGTCTCAAAAACCAGAAGGTTACGTTATCAAATTTGCTGTCTAGCTTGCTTGGATTCTCCCTTACGCAGTATATATCTGGGGGTTTATACCTAGTGTGGCTTCTTTCCTTCCTAACTGGTTGTTTTTCTTCCATCTCTGAAGATTTCACTCTGAGTGCTGAAAATGTGTATTGATAACTTTCATGCTTGTCGTATGTCACTGAGCAGAGTACTCGAAATAATTAGAAATGGATTTCATGTGCTATGGATATTTTGCTGCTTGCTTCATTGAACTGTGTTATACATTGGAAGTGTTTGAAACTGGAGATCAGTTTGGCAGATAAGTATCTGAAGTGCAAATCTGATAAGATTGAAATAAATGGAAACAGCTGGGGAAACCTTTTCTTTGAACTGGAGTATGTTGGAGTTACATTTAAATTAGCTGCATGTAATTTTTTTTCTTTGACTTGAGCAGTATGCAGATTTTGTCCCTCCAGAACTATATTATTATATATTCTGTATGAAACCCCAGGATAACCTAAAACCCTTCTGTTGGAAATTCACTCCTACTTTGATTTCCTGTTGCTTTCTAAGTTGTTGAAAGTTTACCTATAATTGTCTGCAGTATTTAACCTGTTGAATTCCATGGAACTGCGTGGGGAGAGCACCCTAATATCTTTAAACAGGAGTTTCTTTCCAACTTGTAACCTTAATAATCACTAAAGTTCACACTCCACAGTGCTTAAGATCTGTTTGAACTCTGTCTTTTCTCTTAGATGTAGATGTTGGCTTCAGGATTACTGTGCTTTGTTTGCTTTTAGTATTGCCTACAGATAGGCCATTTAAAATAGCTGTGTCCATCACTGTCTAAATTTAAAAAAAATTAATTGTGATAGACTCATGCAAGAAACAATATTCCATGAAGTGGATGGATGTGTATTGACAGCTTGCTGAGTAGTAGAAATCAAAGAAGTGTATAACTTTGCTTTTGCCTTAAGTGTGGAACTGTATTGAGAATGATTTGCCAATATTGCATGAGTAATAAATGACCTTTTGTTGGCTTAATGATGAAATAACCACTTGCTGGTTATATCCTGGCAGGCAGTAGTCACAGTAGTTAAAATGCATGAGTTAATGTTGGCTTTATCTCCTTATATCTTTCCATAATACTTAGTCTAGGAGGATATTTGAAAGGTTTACTCATTGTCCAGTTGGGACATGAAATGTACGATGTGGGATTTTAAGAGGAGCAAAAACTATCATGTGTTACATTTAGTATGAGAAAAACAGAGGAGCGTATGGCATATTAGACTTTCATTAAATGAGGTTGATTTTTCTGCATATTAGATATAAATAATTGTCAAAGCAATACAAATGGTTTCCTAACTAAGGCTGTTTAGCCTAGGCCTGCTCTAGACCTCCTAGAAAATGCCCTCTGCAATTTGCAGCCACTGTTCTTTGACGGGTTCAACCAAAGCAGGGCATAACTAAGTCAGTGTTTTTGTTTATACCACGCAGGCATTTCTTGGGAAGTAATTGTGGTTTTGAACAACATTTAAAAAATACATTTAGATGTAAAAGAATCAACATGGGTGCTATCTGTTAGACTAGGAAGGTGTTTAGAGAGGCACAAATGGATAGGTGTAGTAAAGCTGTGATACTTTTGTGTGTACTGATGTGAAGCATTATTTCTTGGGACAAGACACTTGGAGAGTTCAACATGACTTGCAGGCTTTTGATAGAATAATAAAAGAGAGGGTTAAAAACCACAAAACTGTTCCTAGAAATAATGTACGACACTAGAGTGGAAAGAGATGAGCTTTCAGAATTTCTTCTTACTAAATCAGAATTCTGTGGGGAAAATGAGGATTTTTACGCCCAAATTTTTAAAGTACAATTTTTAGTGGTTGTCCTATAGCTTTTTCAAATAGTACAGGTTCGTATGAAACCCAATTCTTTTACGAATTGACAATTATTTGCATTTGGTCAGGAACCCAGGACAAGGTGTTGGTGTGAGTTTAATGGAAAACATATCCTCTACAGCTAAAAATACTAACCTTTAGAGGTGTGTTGCTGAGAATTTGTTTGATTAATGTATACATTTTTACGTCTGTGGAGGAGAGTGGATTGTCTGATACAAATGTGACTCCTGGGAGTGTGATAGGGTAATGGGACAGCTTCATTTCTATGAACGTACACTGCTGCAGATGGTCAAAACTAAGGGAACATAATTTAGCTCCAGAAGCAAGACTTTTCTGAAGAAAAAAGGCATCCTGTTGCTTCACCAGCACACTAGGTCTTAAAAAAACACCACTCTTTAAGGTGAGTTTTGTGCAGTGAGAGCACACCCTGTGGCTTGGCAGTCTAGTCAGAAGGATGATACCATGCTGACTTTATAACTAGATCTTTGAACAATATTCTCATGGGTGGTAAATGCAAAACAAAGTAATATCAACTGGCACTTAATTCTGTGAGCTCCCTGCTGATGGGGCTCTGCACTGAAATGGAACTCTTCCTGACAGGAAGTCAGCCGCGAAGTGTGGAGACCTCTGGAAATAAAGTGTGCTTTAATTTGACACCCTGCTGTTTTACAGCGAGTCTGGTTAATTTGAGACTATGAAAAGAGCTTTAGTGGAGGGGAGGGGTATGAGAGTATGGAAAGTTCAGTGAGCAGCAATGCTTGGCGCTGATTTCATACTAATTAAGAATATGTGAACTTTTTTGTTCATGTTAATAAACCAAATAATGTGTCTCTGTCTCTAAGCAAACCTGCTTAAGGAACTTATGATTTGGGAAGCAGTGCTGTTTACTCAAAGTTCTGCCAGGAGAAACTTTGCGCGGTGATGCTGTTGAGTTTATTGTCTAACTTTTAGTTTGGTTTTATTCATCTGTGCCTTTTTGCATATTTCTGCAACTGGGAAAATGCCTGTCTTCTCCTCAAAGATTTTGGAGGACGCAGTAACTTTCCACTAACTTGTTTAAGTGATTAAGAACTCGTAATTTAGATCATGCAGAAATCTGTTAAGTGTTTCTGAGTCATATTTGATTCAGAAGGATCAACTGGCTTGTCCATTACTCTGAATAGTTCCAAACACATTTATTCCTATTTCTACTTAAAACAGAAATGGCTGTATTCTTATTTTGGATAACTTACTTGATGAATGCAGAGGAGGATTTGCAGTGGCAGGAGCAGAAAATTATTATTTATCGTGTTTATTGTAGCAACATACAGGGACAGATGAGAATAGAGCATGTTGGGTATGTATTATAGTTTGGTCTACAGGAGGACAATAGATGCAGGATGAGGAAGGGAACGTAGTGTGCAAGTAGAGCATAATGGAAGAGTCACGGGGCACTGGGGGAAAAGGGTAATACAGAATCATGGAATGGGAGAATGGTTTGGGTTGGAAGGGGCCTTAAAGATCATCTAGTTCCATATGAAGCAGCTTGTGGTTCCAAAAGCAGTGTTCACCATGTATATTACTGAGTTCTTTACTAGTTAAATTCATTTATTTAAAGCTAAAAGCACTGAGCAAGAAGGTTGCTGCTATTTGGTGGTGATGGTGAATGTTGCTGTCTGTGGACGAGTCCATCACTATTACTGCACCTGTGCAGCAGTGAGTGTGCTGTGATTTTCTTGTCCTTATAATTAGTAGTCTATCTTGAAAGAGTTTTTTTTTCCATTCATTGATTTTATGAAATCTCAAATGACAATCGCAGCTAAACAAAAAAGCAGGGAAATCGTGAGTCAGTTGTCTCGTACTCCTGCTATTCCTTGGTCTGTTTGCATTTATTCATAAAAATTGTTGCTGGGACTGCAACTTAATTATTTGGATCTGTTCCCTTTCTTAATCTTATGTTTTTCCTTTTCCTCACCTTACTTTTTCTGAGTCATCTCCTTTGACTTACAGTTTTGTGCTTTCCATTGCTGCCTATTTGCAGAACTGCTTGGTACTTTGATTTCTCAATTAATTTTTAAGATTTCTGCTCCTATTCATTCTGAAGCTAGTCTTTCATCTTGGCATTGAAAATAGCCCGTGGTTAAAGAACCTGAAGAGGAAACTGCAGTGGAAAAGGTTTGCTGCTGGATGAACTCAAACCTGACCCCTAATTTTGTTTCCTGAGGAGTCATGGCAACAGCCTGCTAGTGGGAGAGAGAAAGGGAGAAGCTGCCCAGGCAAACTGCTTCCTACATCAGAAACGGTGGGCCTGAAATCAGGGATCTCCTCATTTAGTTTTCCCCCAGTTGTCTTCATTTTTGAAACTGGATACAAAAATTAAGTGTATGAGTGTTGATGATATGCAGCTTTTATGCTGTGTTAGTTCTTACTGATATAATTTTATTTATGTGGACAGGGGTATTTTCATAATTTTATATGAACTTTCAGATTAAGTTGCCTAAGTTTTCTTTTGTTGCTAAAATCCTGTTTTAAGAATGTTTGGTATCAACATAAATTATGACACCTGCAGCCTATCTCAGGATTTTCCGGCTGTATGGAATTGTTAAAGGTTGTATATATGCTGTAATGTTTTACATAGTGTGTCTTACATGAAACTGTTTTTTAGGATACATTTCTGTAGTTGGTAGAGAAGACAACAGTTGTTACTTTGAGAGTAATCTCATGGCATAAAAGGCATTGTCTGACAAGCTGACAGGTTTTTATGCAGCGTTTTTAGTGAAGAATCTAGTACTTAAGTATCCAAACTACTCCAGCTCTATATGTGTATAATTTATTTTCAGAATCTATAAAAACTTACTGTGAGTTGAACTCTAAGTTTTAAGTCTTGAAATTAAACTCTCATTATAGTTTTAGGCATTTACCACTAACAACATAATACTAGTTTATAGGAAGCTCTGTTTACATGGAATAACCCACATGGTTAAACAGCAGGGGAGTCTTCTGCTTTTAGTTAAAAACCTGCTGTTTCTGTATGGCTTATTTACTACTTATTTAATTCTTAATGTAGTGTGCTGTGGAATTGAGCATGCAAAAGTCAGCAAAGAGTTCTGTTTTCTGCGTCTGGGGTTATTACTTGCTGTACAATAATAAAGGCACTATTTTATTGGGTTAGTTGTAATTAACTTCAGCACTAGGCACTGATATAAATCATTCCTAATCTGTTTTCTTTACATTTTCATTCTTTTAAGCTGGTTTAACATAGCTTCTTTCTGTCGTCCTTTTACAGAAGGACTAGGGTTGTAATTGCTTTTTTGAATTAGGCTGTCGGAAGCTAATGTGCATGTTGGTCCAAGAATTGATTAAGGAACACTAATGAATTTCATATAGCACTTTGAAAAGATTTGTAATAAATACTCAATAGCGGTGATCTGTTGTAACGCTGGAATTCAATACAGTGTTGTCGTGCTGTGCAGCTGGGAAAATATTTCCATATAAGAAAGTTTGATTTGGTTTCATAGTTAAAATAGTAAACAACTTCGTGGTTATGAATTAAAAAAAAAGTCATGTTCCAGCTTTTCCCCAGAGTATATTTTCTGAAAGTAGCAATCATTGTTGTAATCTTTGTTTCTGTGTTTTATCAGAGGAAAAACACTGAAACACTTTTAGTTATGATTTTATTTCTGCTCGGTCTTAGTGTTTGATACCAAGTGTGTCCTGTGCCTTTCTGTCTGATTTATCAATACCTGAGTGTACTGCAGCACGTTCAGCTGTTCCTTAACAGCATCATTTTGGAACAAGAATGTTATTTGTTCTTTTCAGTCAGTTTTGCAACACTGAGCGTGTTTGTTTCTTGAATTTCTCATCTTTTTCAGGGGTGGTTTGTCACATGCAATCTCAGCCCACCTTTACAGTTTATTAGTTAGTTTGCTATGAGTATGTTTGGGGTATTTTCCCACAACAAGAGGCGTGGTGTTATCCCTTCCCTGGAGCTCTCTCCTCTGGTTAATTTTTACACAACTTTCTCCTAGAAGACTCATTAAAATGTTTAATACAAAGACTTTGGTTGTGTACTGTCACTAGCTGATTTTTTGACAAAAAGCACCGTCTTTAAAATGGAATGCCAGCAGTAAATACTTTTTATTATAACTGAGTGTGTTTGATAGTTTTAAAAGTCTTATAAAAATAATTAGCTCTTTTATATAGTCCTAATGGCAGCCTTGCCAGTTTCCCCTGGAGCAGTCTCTAATGAACAGGCCTTGATTTTTCCAGTTGGGCTTTTAGGTTCCCCGAGGACTTGACTTCAGACCTTGAAGGGCAGCAGCTGCCATTTGTCTTAGGGCCAGAGTTGCCAAACAGACAGGCCATGTACTAATAGGGCACATTTGTCCAGCCTGAGTCTGGGGGACCCCGATAGAGCCCTAATGATGAGCATCTGTTGAGAGCTTGTAGCTGGCCAGGGTTAGAGTAACTTTTATCACCCTTATTGAAAGCAAAACCTCTGTATTGATTAGGGAGATAGCTTGGCTTGTTACAGAGATGCAATGTTAAAGCTTTCATAGAGAAACCTTTGTTTAAATGTCAATAAATCCAAGCCTGTTTGATAAGGGTTTGCCCCCTCACAAGGGGTTTGGAATTATTAGGAGAGTAATAAATATTTTTGCAGGTTTTCACTTTGGGTCAGGATTCAGCAACAGTGGTGATGTTCTGTAGAGAAAGGGCCATGAATATAATTATTGAAATGATTTTTTTCCCCTGTCAGTTTCTGATAGTTCTTTCATTATTTATTTATGGTCTTAAATTCTATTTGTATGTCTATATGTGTACTGGATCACTTTGTCTCAAATGTATTTTTGTGTTAGTCTTATATTAATTTTTGTCATTTTTTCAAAATATCTCTTTTGTAACTAGTTGGCATGTGCAAATTTTGATATGAAATTGCTACGTAATTCCTAGATAGGATTTCCCATAATTCCATGTTGGTTTTAATTTTTTTTCAGTGGAGTTTTGTAGATTAAAATAATTCAAGCATGCTTGAGCCTTTAAAAGTAATTTATGTTTGCAGATATTCTGCTTAACATGCAGTCTGACTTTTTTTTAATTATGAAGAACCCAGCTGAGATATAATCTACTTTTCACTATATGTTCTTTATTGCTGAGTTCATTCAAGCCTGTAGTGGATGTGGTGCTGAGAGAGTGCTGACATCAAGTGCAAACACTGCTGAAAAGTTCTTGATAGTTTACTTTAGGCACTTAAAGATTAGTATATCTCTCTATGAACAAGTTTTTCATGCAGATTTGACCTTTACTCTAGGATATAATATGTCTCCTGGTCATATGTTAACACATTTTCCCACCCTGCTCCTTAGTGCTCCATTCATAGTTGTCAGTACCAAAGTCATCCTTTTCCTTTGTTTCATAACCAAAATAAATTATTAAAACTCCACCAGCTGTATGGGAAGGATGGATTAGCAAAGAATTTCCTCTTTTCTTCCTGCTTAGGAGTGTGTGTTTCAACTGCTGGATATAGTTCTTAATAGGTAAACTTGTTAGAAGGATGTTTTTTTTTAAGTTTCTGAGGAAAATGAATTATTAAGGAACATGCATGTGCATGTATATATGAATGAAAGTGGCAGTACAGTTTGTTACAGCTGAAAATAGAGCAGTTTTCATATATTGGAAATGTTTTAAATATTCTGTTCAAGATCCACGTTTAATTGTTTAGCCATCAGACCAGTTGATGTGTTGGTCTTGCAAACGTTTTTATATAGCTTGACGAATATATATGTTGGGGTTATTCATAGAATCGTAGAATGGTTTGAGTTGGAAGGGACCTTAAAGGTCATCTGGGTTCAACTCCTCTGCTGTGGTTGTTTGAAATATGACTATATTGCTTTCCTAAGAATGTACAGGTAAGGAGGGATATGGCCACTTGCTGCCTGCAAGCAAGAACTTCTAATTGCAAACCAACAAAAATATTGATCAACAAAATTTTCTTGGCATTTGTTTGAGTGATTTCAGTTTAGGACTGGTTATGTTGGATTAAAGACTTCACTTTGTTGTCCTGTCTCCAACTGTAGATGGAAAGAGATGCTCAAAAAGAATAAAATGGGACAAGCAAGTGTGATACTTTTCCACTCTCCAGCTATTTTTTGCTCAGGGTATTTTCTGAATTGGCTGCAATTTCTATGTATTTAACCAATGGCAGTGTATTTATTTTCTTTAAGTGTGCTTGTGCAGTCTCCTCTTGATCCTATTCAAGTTCAAGGCAGATCATTTTAAGGAACTTCACTTACCACGTGATGCCATGTGATTAGAGACATACCTTAATTTTAAGAAAGGAAATATGAGGATCAAGTAATATAAAAGACTTTGAAGTGCATCTGAAGACTGAGATAACTACACATATATGTGTAGCTGCAATGAAATAAAATGGGATGTGCAGTTACTAAAGACGATTTGCTAGGCTAATCTCATTGCTGGTTATGGTCTAATGCATGTTCTTGGTCTTTTCCTAGAAAAAAAGTAAATGTAGTAATTTATGAGTTTTATTAGAGCACTTGGTACTTTCATATGAGTGATCATTAGTAAGAGTTAATAAAAAAACCCCACTGTAAAATAGATTAAAAAAAAACCCAACGTGACTCAAATGGGACAACAGGTCATGATATCAACCTTGAGGGAGATTATTAGATTCTGAAAAGAGGGGTTTAAGATCACTACTGTTTAATTTTTTCATTTAATGAACCTTTTGCATGCTGTAAGAATGTGTTAAGGAAACTTGTTGATGATATGAAATTAAAGCTAGAGTGGACTGGGTTATATTTTTCTTATGGCAGAGTTGTGCTGTATATGAGGGAAACATAATATGTTATTCCATACCAAATTATAATTCAGATGAATTTGGAAGCACCATTTCAGGCAAGGGTGTAGTACCTGCATTTTATCTAGAGTGCTTATGGAGCTGTTTATAGATTCTATTAAGGAAATAAGTGAAACAATAACAAGTTAGGAAATTTCCTGATCAGGCATAGTATTTGAATAAAATGTGTTTTCTTATTTGTCTCCTAATAATGGTTGTTTTTCATTAGAGCTATTTGTGATAGGGTTTAGTGCTTCTGGGTTTTTCCCCCGCTTCACCATTGAGTACACAGTGACCAAAAGCATTAAAAGCAGATTATGTGTCTCAGCTACTATACATTTATAGCTGTAGGAAATGCTGGGCAATTAAGCACAGCTTAGAATAGGTATGAAATTATTGACTTTGTTGATCTTCCCTTCCAGTCCTTCCTTAGGAAAGTGCTGAAATGTGTTTTGTAGTTATTTAGTTGCATTAGTGGTTGAGTTTGAAGCTTTTAACATGTTTTTTCCTTAATACCATTGGGAGATGGATAACTAAGATGTTGATATAATAATGCAATATGCATACTGAGTGTAATTGTTTGAGAGTGAACGTATACTGTGGGGAAATATTGAATGGATCATGAAAGATGAAAACCATTAGTCTTTCCTTTCAACTATTAAAATTAGCTTTAGGGTGTGTTCAGCTGTGACTTATGAAATTGTTTAGACTAACACCTTCTTTGATGATGTCTGATATAGAGAAAAATGCCGAAAAGTATCATTATAAATGCACTTTCTTTTCACTTTTGTCAGCCTCCATCTTCACCAGTTAAATGTTCAACTGTTGTTGTGAGTTCTTTGAAGAGCAGAGCAGCAGATGGACAGTGTCAGAAAAGGAAAAATTATTCTGCTTTTCTTGAGTTTTCTCACATTTAAGCTAGTTATCATCGTATGAAGCTAAATGTTTAGAAACTCCTATTACATGGAAAAAACTTCTAAGGATTGCTTACATATGTTGTTTTGTGTAGCATATTAGAAGCTGAAAGGGTTTTGTTTCAGTGAATAAATGCTTCTTAAAGCGACTTCAGACAGCTTACAGGCTAACTTGGAGTCATGCAATGGTGGCTGTAAGAAGGTGGTAGCGGAGAACTGGGAGAAGAATGGTGGGGCATCAGTAGCAATAAGGACCAGTGATGCTTCTTGATGTAGCCTCAAAAAAACCCCAATACCCCATATGTGAAACAGAACTTAGCTGGTGCTTAGGATGTTGTCTTGTTATTAATGCATATAAACTAGTTGCATAAAGAGTAATGAAATAATTTATAATTAATGATGAATAATCACAAATTCCAGTTATTCTACTTTTAATTCTGACTACTTGAAAATTGTACTACGTTGTTGCATCTTAAACATGGTAAGGCATTGTGTTGAGCCTGGAATGCATCAGGCCCTGAGAGATCAGTTATAATCTCTGCCCTGCATTTGAAATTTGGAAATCTTTTTTGGGTGGGGATAGAGGACAGGATTTTATATTTGAAATCTGATATATGTGCAGTCTTGCACTTTTTAACTGCCTTGGAGCTGATGAGATTTTTGAAAAGAACCGCAGTGATAGAAATGCTGATGTGGATAATCGTTAGGATTATTATTTCATAAAACAAAGACTCAAAAATCAAGGAAACTGATGTGGAAAGGCACATGAAACTTTTTGTGTGTGGCAGAATCAGTCTTTTGTATTAGATTAGAAGAGTTGTAGAATTTAAATCAAGAGTTATATTTGTCCTGTTCTATCCAATTGCCTCTCCATTTTTGCCAAAATAGAGAGTTCACACATTTACTACTCTAATTTCTAGCTCTGTCAACTCGTTTCTATTTGGTATAGGGCTAAAAATCTGCCTTGTTTTTATGAACCAAATCCGTTTTCTCCTCAGCTTTCAAATAAGGGAAACAAGCCCCAGTGATAGGTCACCTTGGTTGGTTGTTTTCCACTGTGTCTCTTCAGAGGACTAGGTAAAACCCACCTATGTTTTTAAGAGGGGTAGAATTTTGCTGTAATTCAGGGTTCAGCTGGATTTAAGGAATGCGCAGTGCACATGTGTCTGCCACTACCATAATTTCAGCGTGTTAAAAAGAGGTTAATTTCTTTTGAAACCGATTTGTGTGTTAATGGTGCAATATTTGGATTGCTAACAGATTTTTTTATGAGCAGAGATGGCTGTGTGATGCTGGAGTGAGGATTATTATCGGCAAATATGCTAACTAGACTACAGGCTATCAGAGAAATTTGTATCTAAAGGATGAGCCTTGCATTAGTGTAAACCAGTTTTTAGTGTTATCAAGGTTCAATAATGCAAAAAGCATCAGTGAACCAGGCTAAGTTCACAATTATTACATGATGCAGCAAAAGGAAGTGATGGAGTCCTCTGTGGGATGGTTTTGTATTTTCTTCTCCCCTCAACAGAATATGACCTTCAGTTAATGATCCTGTCCTCTTCTTCCATGCAGACAATTAATGCCTTGTATTGTTTGTTGATGGTGGTGTAAGTTGCTAAAACTGAAAGGCAAATGTGTGATTTTTGTTGCTGAAAGTGTCTCCTTTTAGTTTTGTTTTAATGCAGCTATAATTCTCTCTTCTTTTTTTCTTCCCCCCTACACCAGGAGTGGCAGAACTCCATACAGAAGAACGCTGGCCTTGCCTTTATTGAGCTTGTCAATGAAGGAAGGTAAGTCACAATATTTGATGCCACCTCTGCATTGACCTTCAGGAAGTTGTGTGACTTGAAATTTTTTAGAAATAATTCTTCTTTATCCCTTTTGTGGCATTTTCTTTGAGTTTTGCAAGCACGATTTCATGTTCTTTAGTACTTTGGTCCTGTTCTGAGTATGGGATTGTGCAGATACTGAGTGCTCTTTAGTGTCATTAAACATTTCACTTATCTCTGTGTCATGGGTTTTCTTTCTTCCTGTCCTTGTGTACTGGTTAATGTTGAAACTATAATTTGTATTCAGCTAATCTCTTGAGAAAGGGAATTGATATTTGAAAGACATTATAGTAGGAATGGTAAGATAAGCCTCTGTCTCAAAAATTAGATTCCAGTTTGCTCATTTATTTCCCATCTACCTCATGAAAGAGAAAGGAAGAGAGTCCCTTTAAGGGAAAAAAACCCCACCCTATTATTTAATATTGCCAATCAGTTTTATGTTATCTGCATAACTTTATATGTATATTGCTGGAACTTATAGAAAATGACAGAGCAGGTGATGAGGCCGTGCTCTTTGACTTGTAGCGACTACTCAGAACCATCAATATTTCCTTCATTAGGAATCAAATGTTGAGGCAGACAAAGAGCAATATTTACTTTTTTCTAAAGGATTTTTTTAAACGTGTCTTAATGAATTAGCTAAGGTGTACAGTCAGAAAAGCCATTTCTTTAAACCTAATTTCTCTTAGTAACTTCAGATCCTAAGAATCCGAATAGAAAATAAATTTGACATGATTAGGACAGCTGCTGAGTTAAAACCAAAATCATGTATCACATAAATTAACATATAAGTATTTTTTTATCACTGTAGGAAAGGGGAAAATGGCTATTTGAGATTTTTTTTTTTTGTTTTAAAACGTGTAGATGTTCTCAAGACACATAAAAATAATGGCTGTTTTAGTGGCTGCATTTCAGTTTATGGTGGGGGAAACACCATTCTCAGACAGAAAAAACATTTTGCTACCAGTCTTGATCCCCAGGGCCAAGGTAAAGTAACAAGGGTGTTCAGTTACAGTGTTAAGATCTAGCCTGTAGTTGTTTCCTATTATGTGAGGCTGACCTGTCTTGACCTTACTTACAAAATGCCTGCTATAAATTTGGCCCTTGATTAATGTTTTATTAGCATAGATAACACAGAGATCCCACACACATGTAAACCACAATGTAAGGTTCATCTGTGTGAGATGATTATCGTGAGCAATCAGTAGCTGAGACTGAGCTGGAAGGAGCAGCTACCTGGGAGCTCTTCAGCTTGTGCCGCTCAGCCTTTCAGAGAGCATTCTATCAGTGAATGTTTGGAATGGAGTATTTGCTCTTCAGAACCTGCAGTGCCCATCACAGACAGATGGAATCACTCTCCCACCTCCATAAACAACATCAATAACCCATAGTCTGGCCTGAGCTGAGTGGTTGTCTCAGGGACAAATGATCCCTTGAAGACTGCAAAGTGTGGTTTTGGTTAGAAGGAAATGTCTAAGTAATTGTTACTTCATTTCATTTCTGACTTGTAGCAGAGTTGTGTTTTAGGTTTGGTTTGGTTTTTTTTTAGATGGGAACATAACTTTCATTATGGTGAAGAGGAGAGCGGATTAATTTCTTAAAAATGGCTCTTTTTATCTGTCTCCATTTTCCTCCATTGCTGTTTATAGGAGCCTTTAAAGTTATTGCTGAATTGGTCATTGTGGTGCTTTGTGGCTTTTCAGCATTCACTAAAATGAAACTATTATCCCTCACAGGATGGGAACTCTATTCCAGGACTACACTTTTCTTCTCTTTATGCAGTTTGCATGTTATTTTCCTTGCTCATAATGCTAACAGACTAAAACATTTCAGTCCTTGTATTTTATTTTAGTTGCTATTTTTCATGTGTTTTTGCCATGTTATAATCTTAAAAACTGCAAAAGCTGACATCTTTAATTAAAAATGAAGAAAATAGCTGAGTGATATGGATTTAGACTTCAGCTGCATAATTGTATAATAAAAGCTGAATTTTAAGTTGTTTCTACAAGGGCACAAGGAAAGAAGAGAAGGTAGTTGTACAAAGGGCAGAACTGGTTCAACAAGTAAGGAAGGATGTCAGTAGGGTACCATGGCATGAGAGGTAGAATAAATAAAATAAAATTAAGGACTGGAAGAACTGCCTAGGATATGTGGAATTGCAGAATTATTATTATCTGCTACCTTTGAAGGAGAAAGCCTTAGTCATACTATAACCTTTGTAAACCTGGGTTTTGTTCCCAATATTTATTACTGGTTTTTAGGACCAACGGTGCCAGAGAATATTCCAGTTTGAGGTGTGTTCTACCTTTTTTTTTTTGGGTTGGGCTGAATTTTGGCATGTTCATGAGTAACTGATGTGTTACACACAGAGTTGCTCCCAGGTTTCTCAGATAAATCACATCCACTTCACATGGGTGACAGAACTGATTAGTTTGTGCCCAGTAAAACTTTGAATCTGGAACTGAGAAGTATCTCTAAACAGGAGGCTAGTAGGTGGAAATACAGAACTGTAAACCTGCCTAAAACTTGAAATAAGCAACTGGAGTCTTGAAGGACCAGTTACAAAAGTAGTAAAAAGAAAAAGGCTGCTTAGAAAACCAGGAATGTAAGGGAAAAGGTAAAGGAGCAGGTATTGGAGAGCAACCTCTTTCTGTGCAGGAAAAGAAACATCAGTTTCAGCCCACTGCTACACTGAACATTAATCTGGTTTTAATAAAAGCAAGTAAGTGTTGTTGGCTATTATTGTAATGTCTGGGAACGCTGTTAATGCTCTTTAAAACCCTGTTAAAAAGGTGCCTGTACCCATGGCTTCTCCACGGACTGGGCCATCTGTGCAGCAGAAGGATAGGTTGCAAAATGTTTTCCTTAGCCTGCTGAACTTCTGTCAGTCTAGATTTCATTCCTTGTGCTTGCCTTTCACCTTCAGGGCCTCCCCTTAGGGAGAGGCTGCTTTGGGGCCTGAACTCACTGACAAGGGAATTTGCTCAGCAGAACCGTGCCTTACGTGTGAGCTGCTTCACTGTCATGGCCAGGCTTCTGCTTTGGAGACTTCCACGGGGTCCTTCTTTTCACCCTGGCCCTAATTATGTTTCCTCCTTATGCACAAGATGGTCAAGCTATTATTTGTGAACTGAACCGCCCCCCCCAGCTTTGCTTTATTTCCTTGCCTGTACAAATGTGTCTTTTGTTGGACTCTTATTTCCTCTACTTGACCAGTACAAATGTGTCTTTTGTTGGACTCTTATTTCCTCTACTTGACTAGTTAGCAAACAACTCCTTTGCTCTGTGAAGGTTAAAACTCTCTCCTGTCGCTTTGATTCATTAGCACACTTCAGTGTGAAGCATCTCTTATGCTGGCCCTTGTTTGCTGTATCAGTCAGTGCTCTAACAAACCTACTCGAGCTGGAGACCAGGCATGACAGTTATTATCCCCTTTGGGGTGATAATAGGTTTGGCATGGCAGGGGTGGAGGGCTCAGTCTCCTAAGCATGCTGCAGTAATTATTCTCTCCAATTTTCAGTTGAAGAGGCTCTTGAAGATGGCTAATTTTAATTTTCTCCAGCACAGTTGGCCATCCAAGGAGTTACGGAGTGGTGTTCTATACATATATTTTTATACATTTGTAAATGAATATTCACACAGCAGTTGCTTTGAAAAAATATCACATAGTGTTTGGTTGAAAGATAATCTCAGTAAACTGGCAGAATCCATGTATAATTTCTTCTTTGCCTTTTCAAATCCTTAACCAAACCAAGCAACCCAAAACTTAAGGGATTCACAAGTGTATCCTGGACAGGCAGAACTAATAAAGTTTGTTTTTCTGTAGCTTTTTCTTCTTGCTGCATTCTCTGTTGTCTAATGAAGAATGAAATGTTATCAAAATTCTGGTCTCCATGTCAGAGGATTTTTAATACATCTTTCAGTGGAGTTGAAAACAACTTCTTTTCCGAAAGGTTACTTGCAAGGGTTGTTGTGCTCTGTGGGATTTAAAATTATTATTTTTTTATAAACTCTAGCTTTCTATTGAAAATAATTGTTGGAATTATCCAATTAATGGAAAATTTTCTGAAAGAAGAAGGAAGGCAGACAGCATGCAAATTTAACACCCTTAGCAAGTAAAAATTCCACCACCCAACCAAAAAAAGGTCGCAAACCTCTCCAGAAAGAACCAAATAAACTGGTATTATTTTCTCCATACATAGTAGTATAAAATCTGGAATGCTGCAATCATCTATATTTCTATAGCTTTTTTTATTTTTAGAACTGTACTAAGAAAATTTCAACGTATGTCACCCGCTGTTCTTTGTCTTAAATTGTACGTATTGCTTTTGACTGATCATAGATGCAAATATTTTTAATATTGAAATACTTGGCAATCAAACGAGTTGGCCAATGACTTGGATGCTTTCCGAAGGGAAAATAGGGGACAGATGTGGGCTGCCCCCTTCGATTGTCTTTCCCTTGCAGCACCACGGCCACTCTCAGGGAATGAGTGTCAGAGGATGTGTTGCCATAGGAGCAACTCCTGTGGTGGAAAATAGTTAGAAAAATACAACTCTTAATGAAAAAATGGATGAGAACTCACAGACTTGGTGCATAATTGACCAAAAAAGGCTCAGGAAAAAAAAAAAGGATAAATGCAGTCGCATCCAAACTAGCATTGATGGCTACCAGTCTGCAGCCTCTTTGTCCTGAGGTTCTGTTGACATGGAACCTGCACCTTAGTCTTGATTTGTAAGAGAAAATGTCCTTTTTATTTCTAGAAACCCATTCTGTTTAGATGGGAAGTTTAGTAAAAGAGATTTTTGGTGATTTCTGAGCTTTTAGGTTATTGGTTCGGTTTTGTAGCACAAACAGCGTGAATTTGAACTAAAGATGTTCATTAGGCTAGACTTGAAAAAAGATTTTAAATGAGTTGAAAATTAGAAATTGTAGCCTGGGTATGTTTCAAAGACAAATAAGTTGACTAGGTGTGTTCTTGACACTGCATGACTCTTTTTTGTGCATGTGTGTGCACTAAGGGGTACTGTGACAGGCACAACCATTTTTAAAGCAGTTTATTCCACTGAATTTTGATCATCTGCACACGGATTTAAATTGCATCATTTTTGAGTAACTGGAAACATGATCTTTGCTGCAATTTAATGAGTTAGAGCAGAAGCTTTTTGGGGGAGAACTATGTCTTAATTAAAAATTAATGAAAACTTTTATTATTGGAGATGGTAACTTTGGAGGGTATGTATGTGACAAAGGTAGGTTTTGCTTGTGAGAATACCTCATTAAGTCGCTGGGTCTATGAAAAAGGAAATTTGAGTGCCTGGGAATTCTGGATTTTTTTCTTACATAGAAAGTTTTTGGTAACATCTGCTTTTAAAAAATAAATGAATGTAAGAGTAACAAGAAGGTATTTATGCTGCATTCTCTTGTGTATACATGTATTGTACTGTCTGATGGAACACTGTCAGGAATTATGCTCTGCAGTATTTCTTGGAATGTGAACACAACAGTTTTCAGTAGGTCAGACATGTCCTGGGAGGCTTTCCTAGATAGAAAAGATTGGATTGGTGAGTCCCCTCCTTAGCTGTCTTTTCAAAGTGCTGTTCCATTTTATGCTCTTGCATGTCTGAGTCAGCATTTTGATAAGTCTGCCCAATTCTGGGGCTTTGTTGGTTTTGTTTTCCTCTCCTGTTTTGTGTTCAAACTTCAGTCTTGGGGACATTATGGACTTGGCTGAATATTTTTGAGAATTGAATAGTGTATCTGTAAAGTGTCCGTGTTCCACAGAGTGGTTGTAAAACTTCCCTGCATCAGTAATTCCAACACTCAGCACCTGGAGCAGTCAGCTCCCCGAAAAGACTGTCCATGTTGAACATCCCTCCTTCTGAAGGTAGAGGGTCTCTTATATGGTAGGTTTAGGGGGAGTGCAAGGGGGAAAGCTTCCCTTTCTTGGCTGTCTCAGACTTCTCTGCTGTGGTGGTGTTTGGAACATACACAGTCTTTCCCCGTAGCATTTTATAGTAGATTTATGCCTAAACAGCTGTTGTAAATGTCACCTACTGTAAATCTTTATTCATACTTAACTAAAATTGATACTTGTTGCACATCAGTAATACTAACTCAGAATTTCTCAGTCTCTCACTTGCTTTTGCTCACACGTTTTTCCTCTTATATTTTTCCCTCTTTTTGCTTGCTGTAAGGCAAAGCTTGACTTTTTACTTGATCATCTAAGCATTCAGCAGCCAGAAATCAGAGAAAGACTTTTAGCACTGATGCTCATAGTTTTCTCTTCCAGCATTACAATGACAATCAGTGTATCTCATGTCTTTGGCTTGAACTCCTTCTCTCAGTGGTTTAGCACTTCATTCCTGACCCAGCAAAGTATGCAAGAATATATTTAACTTCCAGCATGGAATCCATTCCCTTGCTTTTTTCTCCTAGGCTGCTCATCTTTTCAAAGTTAACCATGTTTTTAAATATTTGAGTTGGGAAAGAAAGTGCTTAGACAAAGGAATAAAAGTCTGTCTGAGGCCTTGAATCTGGTGTGCCCTGAAAGCAGAAGAGTAGACCAGAGTCTTTACAATCATAGATATCATGTCAGACTTCCACAGAGCTTGTCCATCCACAGTCTGCTCATGTTAAGATCAGCAAAAGAAAAAAAAATCTTAATTCAATAGCATTTCATAGATAAAAACACACCAGAATGCAATCTGTCAGGGAGAGTAGAGTGTAAATCACTACATTCAACTGTATTTTGGTGTTTAATAACACTGAAAAAATAAGCAGGTATGTGAGATAGTAGAATAAGGCAAGTATGGTCCATGAGTTTGCATACAGATATTATGAAGCAAGAAGGAAATTATTACAGATTTTCTTTCAGTTTGAGTGTGGATACCTTGAAAAAGACAAGAAATTGAATTAATCTGTTTACTCAAAGAAAGGAAAAGCTGTCTTTTTGCTGTGGAAAAAAGGAGTATTTAGAGGTGTTTTAGATAGAATTTTTATTTAACAGAGGATTAATGTGATCTAGTTGCTGGGGAAAAAAATCAGGATAAAAGCAGGCAAGAATTAGTTATGATTGAGGATCTTTTGTCTGTGGGGTGGGGGTTTTTTTGATATTTTTGTTTGTTTTAATTGACACTAATTACCTTATTATAAAACTTTATGTGACAACATGGTGTAAAATATAATTTTTTCTGACACAGGTTGCCCAGAGAAGTTGCCCCATCCCTGAAAGTGCTCCCAGCCAGGCTGGACAGGGCTCTGGTGTCCCTGCCCACGGCAGGGGGTTGGAACGAGGTGTTTTTTAATAAGATCCATTCCAACCCAAACCATTCTATGATTCTATGATCTTCATACCTTAAAAAAAAAAAATTGGAGCATTATTCTGAATGCTGTGCTGTGATTCCAACAGAAGGTACAGACTTGATGGAGGAAGTGAAATTATTTTGAGGAAGACATTCACGGTCAATTCTGTGTAGAAGGTCAGAGCAGGAACCAGAAAGGACCACTGTGGTACTTTAAATCTAAACTTACTGTTTAGTGAGGAAAATCAGATGTTTCTGAACTTTTGCTCAAGAAGAAAGCATTTGTCTCTCAGAATTACCTGATTTAGGTGCTGCAGCTTATAGCCTCTGCTATATGTACAAAATATCTTGTATGTAGGTTGGAGCTGAACTAACACTTCAGCAAGAGTCAGATTCTCGTCCTTGCCTCACAAATTCCTGTGCAACATTTTGTTTGCCTTTTCCATAAAAGCAACAGCTGCCAAGGTTCCCAAAATTAGCATGTAATAGATGATTAAAACTTGATTTTAGGCATATAAGCAGAGGTGTTCATTTATGCAGGTGCTGCGAGCTTGTATTTGCCTTTGATTTTTAATGGCTATAGATTTCTCTCTTGTATCATGCCATCACTAAATTCTGTATAGGTGCATATTTAGTTTGCAAAGTCCCACACTTAGAGGTGATTTCAAAGTAGAAATCTGAGTGGTGTGCAGTGTATGTGGATACTGTTTTCATAAAGAAAATCCAAACTGCCCTAGGTGATGATACAACTGGAATTGTTTGTTTTAAGAAAGTTAACCCAAGCATATGCAGTATTTGGAAAAGGGGACTGACAAGGAAGATTAAAATTTAAAATTCTTGAGTGTAAATGATGAACACAGCTGCTCTATGGTATTAACCAGGGCATTATTTCATACAGGCTTCATTCATGTGAGTAAATAAGTGTTATCATTGTCTCATAAAGACCTTTAGTTCCTGCATATGGGAATTTGTGAAAACAGAAGTAATTGTATAATAGTATGAATGATTTATATTTTTCTTATCTGGTTGACTTAGTCCTATGTGGAATATCATAGAGAAAATGAGGAAAATTTGTGGGATCAGTAAGAAGGAGAGGTGGGGATGACAGAAATGGCAACTAATCCATATGAGACAAAACTCTTTCTGATACTTGAAAGCTCTTTCTCTTCAGTAGGTACCTTCTGGTCTTTTGAGAACATTGTCTTGTGTGGGGGACTGTGGTTTGTTGCTTGGTTTGGAACACGTCCATCATCTCTGCAAAGGCAAAGCTGGGCCCCCACTGGCTGCATGCAGTAGATATAAAGGAAAACCACATTGTAAAGTGTTAAAACAATTATTATATAGGGTGGTTTCTTCAACAGATGGGCAAAAGAGGGATTTATAGAGGATAATGATTTATAGAGGATTATGATAGCTAGATTAAAAGTAGACCTTTTAGAGGATGAGTAGTATTGTTCAAAGTCTGATCAGGCTGGCAGAAGATACAGGTTTTGACAAACTCAATGAAAATAATGGAGTACTGTCCTAAGTGTGTTACATGTAAATTGAAATAGATGAGTATTTCTGGTCCCCATGTGTTTTTAGTCAGTTCTTAGTTTAATGAAATATGTTTATTTAAATGCTTCTGTGTCAGATTTAAATGTTCTACTGGGGATCCTGGAGAAACAGTCAAATGCCTGGAATCTACCCAGCCTATGAAATTGGTTATGCAAAGTTTCTTGTCGTTGGTTTATCAGTAGGTATTTATTTGAACTGAATATTATTGTAAATTATAAGAGACAGAGTTTTGGGGTTTCTTTTTTTCAGTGCATGAAAAATGCCTTCTTAACTAGTTTATTTTTCCAGTTTTTTGCTGTCATGAGAAGTTACAATATTGAATTCACCTGATTGTAAAGCTTGGCTGGTTCATGAGCACATGACCTCACGTGGGTCTTGTGCTGCAGTTTTCCAAGCCTTGTATTGAGAGGGCAAAGGAAATGAGACAGCAGAGCATTGATGATCATACCTTCAAACATACAGTTAGAGATAGGTGGAGCCTTAGTTCAGATAAATAAGTTATCAGGGATAAAATCAACACTGTGTGCATTAGAAGGAAGCCTGCATAATAAATGCAGTGGTTTTGAAGAAAGGCTCTCAGTAGGCTCTGAACTTGTTGAAGTGTACTTTAGCTTATATGTGCAAGGCAAGCAAGTGATTTTATGTTCTGCTACTCTTTTTCTACAATGGAAAATCTTAAAAAAAGTTTTAACAAGAGATGTGCTTAGGAACTACTCAGTTGAGCATGTAATGGGTTTATCTGGTGTATCTTTGAGTAATCCTATGGAAATGTGCACCTTCTAAAACAGTGTTGCTCCTGTATAGGCAGTTTTAACTTTATGAATCCCAATGTAACTAATTAAAAAGGAAATGTTTTTAGTAACAGTATGTGAAGTTACAGAATAATTGGGTTGTAATTCAATCTGTCAGCTGTGGTGCCATTCATAAACTCAGGGTTTATGAAGGCCTCAGAAATCTGAGCTTGAATTACGGCTTTATTCTGTACATAACCTGGAACAATGTGCATCTTTGCATTTCATTTGTGAGACTGAGAATGTTTTATAAGCCTGAAAATATTACTTAAATGTACACTTACCATAAAACTTCAATTTTGCATTTGGAGAAAAAAAACTATGTCGCATTGCAATTCACAATTTTTGATTTAGACTTTACATCAGTTATGTTAGAGCTTTGACTATGTTTATATGCATAAACTGCTTACTTTATATTGTGGCGTGTGTATGTGAAAGATTTTCTTAAATATTTCTGTTTCAGGTAAAACAAATGACTGTCTAGAATGTTTGCATTTTGTTTAATAGTTTCTGTGGTTTGCTATCAAAATACAGTTTTACTAGTTGCCAGAGTATTACCCTTCAACCTTATTTATACAATTTTCTTAGCACAATAAAGTCAGTTATGAGAGCTCCAAAATATGTATATATATACTGTACTTACAGATTTTTATTTTTGGACTTACATTCTCTCAAGGCAGTTCTTAAATATTCTCTGTCCTCAGGCTGCTGAGTCAAACCATGAAGGACCATTTGGTACGAGTGGCTAATGAAGCAGAATTTATCTTGAGCAGACAGAGAGCAGAGGATATTAACCGCCATGCTGAATTTGAGGTAAGAAATTAAATCTTTAAAAAGAAAAAAAAAAAACCGTAACAAGTCCACTATGAGAATTCCAGGGTGTGATATGGGCTTTCCAGGCACAGGAGGTTCTTCTCTGAAAAGTGCTTTGCAGTCCTTGGATGATTTGATAAGTTTTGCTACTAACTTTGACAGAAAAATAGGCTGAGCAGAGCAGCTCAGAACTTGCTGAAATAGTTTGTAGGGGAAATAATTTTATCATACCAATGCTGCTCTTTTCCATTATGTGTTAAAGCTGCTCAGCATCACAGTCAAGATATAGCTGAAAGAAATCCCAGTTTCCTGAAGATAGATGGTAACAGCCTGTGAAGTGCAAAATGAGAAATTACTTTTTTTTCTTTTTGTATCATTCGCTATTTAACTTAATCCCTCTCTGAAACCATTCTCCTTATGTTTTACATGACTCTCTGTGATTTTGTTTTCATATTTTCACCCCACTTAAGGCATTCTAAAGTGAAATAATAGTCTTTGTTTCTGTAATAAACTTGTATTACTTGTAATAAAAATGCAAGCCTTTTTTCTGGATCGCTTTGGTCGTACCTCCAATTTTGGATCTCAATTACATGTCCTTTCTCGGTGCTTTAATTATTGGGCTAAATGGAAATAAAGCTAAATCTCACTAAATTTGCTAATATTCTGCCTAAAGGGTACTTAGTCTTTCTTCTGACATGTGATACTACTGTGGTTTTGTTTTTAAAATGAAGCATTAAGAGATTGAAGGCACATTTGTGCTTAACGTATTTCTAAACTGTTTTTCTCTTAAATCTTTTACTTGAAAAAATACTCCTCAAAGATGAAAGCATATTTGTCTTAGACAGTGCTTATGTTCTAAAGGTCATCTGTGTTGGCCCCAGGATTCAAGCTGTGCCTTGTTTAATAACATATCTGCACTTCATCTCGAGCTAGTTACCCCCTCCTGCAAACAGAGATGTTGTAAGATACCTACAGTACCATTTTGCAGTGGTGAAATAGCAGGCATGTTTCATTTATTACATCAAGGGGTTGGCGACAGTCCTGTGGAGATGAAAAGTGCATCTTTTTACTTCGTTGCCCGATAGTCATTGGAGTGGGACATGCTTGACATCCTTTGCTCTGGATTTATGCAGAAGCTCCATGCATGAGGTGGCATTATTGATTAGATGAACAGCCCACTTTTTTTCCTCAGATGCAAACTATTTGCGTGTATGAAGAAAACATGTGAGAAGTAAAGGGTTCTGCCATGTAAATACAGGCTATCAATGAATGCAGTTGTTCAGTGACAACTTCACTGTTAGCCCTGTTTCAGTCTCAAGACACCTTTTATGATGTCTGGAAGAAATTTAAGCTGAGCATCAACTTACATTTTTAATATAGCTCTGAGTTCTGCTGTGACAACTCTCTAGGGGGAGGGTTGGCTAATACTTCCAGCTGATGCTGGTTTGAGTCTGTGCTATCTCAGTAGGATGGCTCAAGAGGTTTAACTCATCAGGTGGAATTTAAATAGAAACTAGTGTACTAAAATAGCAGCAGTCTGTTTATCCAGTTTAGTTTTGTTATTGTGTTGGAAAAACTTTGATTCAGCGTGACTTCCACAGGCGTGAAAACTGAGGATATACAGCTTGGATTCTACCAAATGCTTAAAGAACAAATGTGGTGTCCCATGAAGTTAGGGCTACTGGCAGACTTCAGTCAGTGTTGTTTCTCTTTGTACAAGGGGGAACAATCAGTCACATCCATCTGAGCCTGCAGGTACCACATTAACAGTCAGAAATTCTGGTGTACTGTGTTCCATCCTTCCATGGCATGGTCTGCGTTTCATATGTCCTGTCAAGTGTGCTTGACTTGTTTCAGCCCAATGGTATTTTCTAGCCATGGTGTCCTTTGTGGCCTTTCAAAGTGGTGCTCCAGCCTATAGAAAAGTTGGCATTTTTCTGTCATGCCTCTTGAGTAGAGCAGAGCCATTCCATCACCTGACAGGAAAGGATCTGTGCTGTGTTGGGCTGCCAACATGCTGTGTGTGCTGTTGTTAGGTAAGTTCCCACTGTGGGGAAGGGTGTCGACATCGGTGCCCCTGGTTTGGTCTTAGCACTCATGTCAGGGGACACTTACGGGGATGTGACAGGTAGGACATGCAAATAAGAGCAAAAGGTCTTTCAAAACAGTTGATAGGACCTTTGATCTGGTTTATTTCTCCACCCCTAGGAGCTGTGAGGAAGCAGAGTAGCAGATGATAAGCCCTAAGCTACAGATTGTTTTGGCTAGCCCGACTGGTGTGATTTGGCTGCCTGCATACACTTTTTCCTGGATTTGTTGCTTCATCTTCCATCTGTTCTTCAGAAATGAGTTGGAATGGAGGTGGTATTCTCCCAGTCATGAAAGAGACTCTCCATGGTCAGTCCATTGAATGAAATATCCTGCCTTCCATGGCATATGTCCAGAAGAGAGCAATTGTGAAAGGAAGCAGATAGGCTGTACTTTCATAAATTCTGTCTTATCATACAGAGGTATGAAGCTCAGACACTTCCCTAACCAGAGGTCATGTCTTTAATAGTGTTGTGATTTTTATGCTAGGAGTTTTTCCAATTCCTTTTAAAATTTGATGCAAATATTTTGCACCAATCGTGTCTTAAGATATGTGATAGCTGGAGAAAATGAGCAGATCCTGGGTACAACAGAAAAATTAAACAATTTCTTGTAAAATAGTGTCATCTTGTAACATGTAGCCCTGATGAATGGCATATGCAAATGTGGGTTTGACCCTATTTGAAAACATTTTGTGATTCTGATAATTGCTAGTTGCAAAGCAGCAGGTTGATGTGGGTTTTGGGGTTTTTCTTAATGGTTGGGATAAGCATGTGTGGTTTCAGGTCAGAAGAAAATGTTGCTACCTGAGCTGTGGGGAGAAAGGAGATGGAGCTGGTTGAGTGAGGGATAAAGACCCAGAGACAGATGAGAAGTGAGGAAAGGACTGTTACCCATTTTTCATTTTTATTCAGACTTGCATGTCTGGGGTTTGATATCACATATGATAACATCGAGTCAGCAAAATTCCAACTTCCAGTTTTCTTTTTCAAGATCTGTAGTCTGTGTACTGCTGCCTGATTTTAATTATCCATTTCTAAAAGTCATGGCAAAAATGAGCCTTGCAACACATGTGTCAGATTTTGGACAGGTTGGCACCGTGGTGCAAGGACAGGTTTAAAGTAAAAGGCAAATTATCTTGTCATCATTTAAAACTGCTGTCTGGTATTTGGGGCGCGTAGAGGTAAGAGGAAGCAATGGGAAATTTAGACAAGCTTCTTAACCGTGTTCTGAAGTTAAATATTGTTGTATAGTATTTGGTTACAAATTATAAATGGGGGAAGGATGGTCACTGTACGAGGACAGAAGAACCTTCAAAAATAGGTAATATAGGAAAGGCACTGCTGTGCTGAATACTGCAGGTGAGAAATGTGATGCAAGAAATCCTTTGTCAGGTGACGTTTTGAAAGTTGCACAGAGTCCAGAGGGAAAGATACCACACGTGTTTGGTTCTTAATTCATTGCAAGTGCAGGGCAGATGTTTTCCTGCCAGAAATGGATGGAGAAATGTCCACCTATCTATCCTTTCATAGCCAGGAGGAGACAAAGAAGCAACAGCAAATGCAGCACATGTAAACTTTGCTGCCTAAGGTGTGATTGGGCTTTGCTCTGTGTGGTGGAACCCTGTGTTGGTCAGAACATTGAGAGGAACTTTTTCTGTAAGTAGGATGACTAAAAGCCCAGGAAGAGTCTCCAAAGCAAGGATAGTTTTAGGCAGGGGTTTTTTTGGCATGTTATTCCAGTTAGTACTATACCTTTAGATGGGCAGTAAACCCTGAGTGCCTGAGTGAGATAGATTTAAACCTAAAGGACTTGAAAAGAAGTCTTTTCTGTCCTCCTTGTGACTTCTCTTTCAGAAACTTCAAATGTCTTGAACTGCAGCAAAATCCATGGGCTACTTTTGTATCTGATAGCAGGAAGGGCATTTGTCATGGGCTTGGCTATTTTCCTGTTTCCTCCTTTTCATCAGGAGTGTCTGTCTCCATTTTTATTGCAAACCCTTCCTTTGCAACCCTTCCTGCACTCCAGAAGCTTCTTCAAGCTGGAGGTGCTCAGCTTCCTTCATGGGCAGCTCATGCAATCTTCCACCCTACAACTCAGCAGCCTGAACAAGGACAAAAAAAAGTCACTTTGGTGCCAGGGCACTTCTTTTCTTACTAGTCAATAACATAAGTAATGTAACAAATTGTAAGCAACCCTGTTCTAAGCTAGTATGGGAAAAAAAACTGAAAAAAATTGCTTTGTAGGTGAAGGGGTGGTTGTGAGAGGTTTTTCCACGGCTGAATACAGAGACCACCTTTTTATTTTAATTTTTTTTTCCTGATCTTTTCTTCACCTATGTTTTCATTGCTACCTCTGTAGGTAGTTACGTCTATGAAAGCACAACGAGACCTGAGACCTGCTTACCCATTTTACAGTGTGATTGAGCCTCAAAGAAGCCTGAGAAAGCAATATTCCACTCATTTCTCTAGTGAAGTGGCAATGAAACACACACTTTTACAGTGAGTGTGGAAATGTGAGCCTTCCTAACATAACTTATAACCCTTATAACCTTAAATTTTGGCCATTGTCCCTGGGATTTATGTGCCCGTGGCTTTTAGGCATTTTTCAAATTCTCACCCTGAGTGGTAGAGCTAAAGTCCTGAAGGGGAAGCTCTTTATGCCTGAATTCCAACAACTACAGTTTCATGCTACCACCCAGATTGTTTTCCAGGAATGACCTTGAAAAATGTGGTGATTCTCACCGTGTCTTAGATTATGTGTGCAGGCTGCTGTGGAGCCAGGCCTATGGGAATAATTGGATTTGGTGTGAGGAGGGGGAGGGAATTTTGTGCTCTAATTGACTTTATTTTATAATTTATGACAGGAGTGCCCATTGCCTTGGATATGCCTCCTGTCTTATATAAATCTCTTCATGTATTTGTGGGTGAATATACATATTTATAGGATTCTAAATAAGTGAAGCTGCAAGGGTTTTAGGCCTGGCTGTTCAAGCATCAGCGTTTTGTCTTTCTAGTGATGGTTTGGATTCCAGTTGGATGGCACTACTGGATTTTGTCAAGAATCTGTGATACTGCATCTCAGTGCTTGTGTATTTTTTGATGAATATTCCAGAACAATGGGGGGGGGGTTTGCCTGAAAGATTCACATGAAGAAATAGGAAAATAGGGAAACTATTCATGGTGTTGCACATTGTGGTGTTTGTAGAGGAGCAGTGGAGAGTGCAACAGAATAATTTTCAGAAAACTTAATGTAATGGGTGGACAAGGATTTTTTATTCTGAGGAAAACAGATCCTTTGGTAGTTTTTTCAGTAAAATGTAACTGCTGCTGTAATTTGCAAACTAAACTGCCTCCTCAAAATGTCTTTTCTTTTAAAAAAGAAAAAAGGTGTGATGTCATTCCCTTGAATTTTTGGTCTTATTTGTTTCAAATTCTCGTGATCTGTAGAAATACGAAGCACTGGCATTCTTGTTATTGGCTGTTTCTGTTGATTAACTGAGATTTTCACATGACTTTCCCTTTGCATTTGTTATAAATCATGCCAGGCAGCTAACTTCTCTGCATGATTTCTCTTCAATAATTAAATCTAGCATTTCCAGCTGCTGTAAAATTTGTTGCCCTTTTGTGTTCAGTTCTGGTTTGTCATGCGGAAGACTTGGACTTCCTCACAGTTTTAATTCTTACTCAGTGTCAATTTATAGGCCGTGGTAATAAAGGGAATGTTTTACTTCATGGCTCGTGCTGAGAAACGAATCTTAAAACTAGTAGTGCCTTGACAGAGGGAAGATGCAAGGCTAGTCAAGAGTTCCAGTGGTGACTTGGATGTAGTTATTTGCTTTTTGTTTCCTTGGCAGAAGACGAAATTCACTACTTCCCTTGATGGAAAATCTTCTGTATTATGCATCTTTCACCTTTGGTGTACTGAGCATTAAATGTTCGAATATGTTATTTGTGTCACAGGAAGAAGCTAAAAAGCCCTACAAATCAATTGTGGCAGAATACCTCTAAGCCAAAGGGAATGTTTGAGAGCCCTTGAAAGAACTGTGAAAAGGTGTTTGGTGTCTTTGTAGTTTCCATAAATGATTGTTACTTCTATATGTAATAAACAGTTACTGGGAGAAGGGAAGTTTTAATCCTTGACTGAGTCCCTATTCTTCATAGTTTTCCAGTGTTTTTAAGGAAAGCTGCTTTGTTGTAGAACCTGTTCATCAAAAAATCTTTCTGTGGCTCTTTACATCCTTTTCTATGAAGTGTTATTAATGGCATTGTCCTTATTTCTGACAACAAAAGATTTGGTAATGCTTTCAGTGGTTGTTCTCTCTATTAGACTGGGCCAGCAGCAATGGTTCTTCACAGAACATATGGAGATACTGGATAGTGTGAGTTGCAGGTGCCATGTAGGAATGGAACCAAAAGTTGTCTGTAAGATTGCAAAAATGTAATGGGACAACACAAAGGAAGTTAAATATACCCTCACAGAAAGATAAGGCTTTACACATTTTGCTATAAAGCAGCTTAGCTCTTTCAAATTCAATTTTTTAAATAAAAGCTGCCTGTTGCATTGGGCCCCTTAGGTGTTATAGCACCATCTGTCTGTCGGTGGAAGGAAGAAAAAAATTGGCTTTCATTTCTAAACACATTTTTGAGGTACTAAAAATGCTTCACAGAGCGCTGAGAATATGTTTTTTTCCATTGGAGGATGAACCTATTTTTTTCTGCTGCAATATGTTGGCAAGCCCCAGACTAGAAGATTAAGTTTCTCATATTCCTGAGGTGGCAATTTTTAGGATTGTCTCATGTGAACCAAAGGACACTGAAATGTGGAGTTCATTTTTTGTTTGAACATTGTAATGTTTTCCCTATGGTCTGGCAAGTGTTGGGATAAAGTATTGCCTAATTATGAAAGAAGGGTGAAAAATTGTGGTTTCTCCTTCAGTATGCTTTAATAAGCAATGGGAGGAGAAGGAATGAAAAATTGCACTGGAATGCCAAGGCATCTCCTTTTGCTATATCTCAGCTTTAAATCAAAATACATTACAGAAATATGTCCACGAGTTATCCTTTCCCTGGAGTAGAGAAGCTCCAGAGTGACTTTATTATGGTCTTTCAGTACCCGAAGGGAACTGCAGGAGAGCTGGAGAGGGCCTCACAGGCATGTAGTGCTAGGACAAGGGATGATGGCTTCACGCTCGAAGAGTGTAGGTTTAGGTTGGATATTTACTTTTAGTAATTATTACTTATAAAGTATTTACTTGGTGCTGTGGCCCTGGTTCAGGTCGTCCAGATCAGTTGTGCATGCCCCATCCTGGGAAGTGTTCCCAGCCAGGCTGGATGGGGCTTTGAGCAACCTGGTCTAGTGAAAGGTGTCCCTGCCCACGGCAGGGGAGTTGGAATGAGATGGTCTTTGAGGTCCTTTCCAACCCAAACCATTCTGTGATTCTGTGATATGACAGTATTGTTTCTAAAGCATCTTGGAAGAAAATTCATTTTAGAACAGCTCTTTCCTATAGACTTCTCTGATGAAACACTAAGGGATATTATCTTCATTACCCTTTTTTGGATAATATTTTTTAGCAATTATGAGGCAAACTGTGTGAAGGATTAAATCTAATAAGTATCAATGTACTGTTGAGCTGTTCAAATCATATTGAATGTGGAAATTGAATACATTTATAACTGTAGCTGTTTTTTATTAAATATATTTTTGTTTCTGTTATGCTTGCAAAGTTTATTGCGTTATAATTAATGCTTAGTGTTTAGCAGTATCTTGTTGAGATTCTTCCACATTTTATGATCTATGAGATGTTTTATTTACATACTAAGTGTAATTTGAAAAAATATCCAAGAACATCATTTATGAGTCTTTTCTGCATAGTGTTTTACAGTGTATGAGATTTCAACTTTTTATGACCTTTTTTACTCCTTTTACATATTTAATGCATCTACTTATTTTTCTCTTCTTGTGAATGAACACTTTCCTTTGTTTTAAATATTTTTTAATCCCCTCATGTAAGTACTGTTACAGAACCAGTTATCTTTTCTAATTTTGCCCTGCTACTTCAATGACTGAATTGGAACAGCATAGACATGAAGGAAATGGGATAATCAGCAGACTGGAGAACAGCATTGTGAGTTTCTGCTGTGATCCGTCTTCTGCTAGAGTGGGAACAGGCATTCCTCTTGGAACTTGCCTTTTGCTGTGGCAGTGCATCTTTAATTCAACATAAAGCTGTCTGTATATGCCCTACCTCATCCTGCCTTACTTTAAATACCTTTTTGGCATTCAGGGGACTCCATGAGCTGGATCTTTCTTGTCTGTGTCTCAAGTGGCTTGTTGAAAGAAATCTAACAAAGCATGACTCCCCTTTACAAAAGCAATGAGGACTCTTGCCAGTGTGTTGATTCCTTTGTTTGCTTTTTTCTTTAAACATGGCTATGAGTTGGCCTTTCAGAAATTTCAGACTTATTGCCATGTAGTTCCCTGAGGTCCTCCAGAGTCCATTTGGCATATTTCATTCTCCTGGCACTGAGGCAGTCTGAACAAGAACACCGGAGCTGTGCCTCAGGATGTTCATCCCCAAGATCTTCCAGATCACCTGAGTGAATATTTCCTGGTCCTAGCACTTGGTGTCTTGTCAGCTTTCTTTTGTAACTTCTCTGCTAGCCCTTTTCTTGTTGGTGTTCCAAGAGCTCTTTTTACCCCTTGGTCTTCTATTAGCTGTACAGAGACACCTTAATGGGCTTACTGCTCCTGATTTGTTTGAAAAATAATTTATTGCTGCCTTTTATGGCTTTATGCAATTTTCCCTCAAACTCTTTTGACCTGCTTCATTCTGCTTTTAAAACTAACATACCATAGTTGACAATATTCAGTTCTTCTTTGGACAGACTTACTGAAGAATGCCATTTTCTTACAGCCTTCTTTCTCTACAGCTTAACCATTCCAGCTGGTTTTTGTCTTTAAACAGCCTTCTGATGGATGGCATTTGTTTTCTTTGAAGCCCTAATATTGTATCTTTTTATATAGTTTTTGTCTTGTCTATAAAAACATTATCCATGTTTTTCTACATCTTTTTACACTCAATATAAAAACTGAGCTAGCCAGCTAAGAAATTTCTTGATCAAATTAGATGGTCCCATCAGAAATGTTGTTGTTCTCACTTATTCATGAAAAATAAATCAGTATTGTTTACCTTGTTTATTATTCATGTACAGATTTTTGTGGTAGCTCACGCCAGGCAATGATTCTACAATACTCCTGGCTGAAGTAATACAGTGTATATAAAGTGTAATTGTCTAGCACTAAAAAAAGCAAATATCCTCTTTTGCTTGCTTGGATATTTTCTTCCAAAATTTCTGTCCAAAGGTAACTTGCATTGCTGATACACCTTTTTAACAAGTGTTAGGAATTGTTCAGCTTTGAAGGAAAAAGCACTGGTGATGGTACACATCTCCTAGGTGTTTTATTGTAAGATGATTTGATCTAAATGAGAAAGATGTTATGTTAAAATAATTCTGATATTGGTGCTGACAAGGTCAGAAGATCGTCAGGGTTCTGTGTACCCAAAGATGTTTTTTTCAGTATTTCACCTAGGAAGTTGGACTCAAATATTCTGGTCAGTAGTAAACTGTAACTTAGTTTTGCTTGTACTTAGCATAATCTTCTTTGTTATTATGTGTTTATTAACTTTGGCCTTCACCGGTCTTTTTTTCTTTAGCTTTTCTCATTTTACTTTATTTTTATAATTCTGTCTTTAGCACATCTCACTTTAGTTTGATAAACTAAATGAGTTTTATTCTTGTAGGTTTTTTTCTTCTGAGGTGGTGTCTACATGCTCTAGATCATCTTAGTAGCTCTGCTCTGTGTCTGTTCTTGAAAGATTGATTCCTACTATGACATGGAGGAGCAAGTTTTACTCACACTGAGTCCATTGTCAAGCCTGTTATCCTGTCCTAAACTGTGGATACCTAAGGAAGTTTATTAAGAGGATAAACGTAGTAATACTTTCCTAGAAATACACTCCCACTCTTCTGCAATTTGAAGTGATTCTAGATTCTAGATTCTTTCTTTCAGTCAAGGAATTGGTTACTCCTTCAGGGATTATCATCCCCCATTAGCCTTGTGAAACTTTGAGTGCACATAGGCTTTTTCTAAAAGTCACAGTGAGTTAAATGCAAATTGTACTGGCATCTTTCATTCTTATGTAGTAAAATGCCTTTTCCCTAGTAGTGAGTCAGGTTGGCTGGGAGACATGGATCCCAACCAGTATTTCTTAGAACACCTTCTGTTCATTATACTGTTGTCATTAATAGAATAAAGCTGTTGCTAGTAATAGCTGATAACTACACACAGTGCTTACAGCTGGGGGGCTGACTCCAACAAGTATAACGAGGGGCTTATTCCAACACCTGCAGGAGGTTCTTTGTCTCATGGGGATATCTATCCTGTATTCCTGGTTTGCCTAGAGTAGCCAGCACTCTCTTGGATGTTGTCTCAGTCATCCAAGCTGCTGCTGGTACTAACGTTTTCCAGGTTCCACAGGACTGCCAGTCCCTCATTTATGAGCTCTTGGAAACTTTCTCACACAGCCTACTCAGTGTCTCTTTGGCTTGTTTTTTGCTGGTGATTGTCTCCATCTAATGTTGTAAGAATCTTTAAAAACTATTCATGCAAACTCACCCAGAAGGGGTCCTTAATACCACAGGATTTTACAGAATTCTCCTATTGCTCTTTTTTATCTTCACCCTGAAAAATCCTTCTGTTCTATAGTTATTTCTTCTGTGGCAGTGATTACAATTCCAAATCCTTCCAAAATTCTTCTCAGTTCTGTCATACTGTCATATCTTTCCTGATGGAAGACCCAAAACTGCTGCCAGCATTCCAGATGTGAACACACCAAGAATTAATAAATAAACAGTATTTGTGTTGTTCTCTTCCCAGTGTTTCCTCTTTGTGCTTGTTGATTATCCTGTTCTGAGCTGGTGGCTTCATAGGACTCTTTGTCATTGAGAATGCCACCTCATTATGGAAAAAAGGAGTGACGTGAAAGGTGAACTGTACAGCTGAGTATCAGCAAGGGTTTTTCTTAATTCATTATTCACTCATTCTTCAGACTGTTTTACATACATGTTGAACAGCCCCAAACAATAGGAATTGTATGGTTTATGTTAGTTTGACCAGGCCTTTATCTAGTATTTTCTCCTCTCTCCTTCTGGAATTAGCTCTTCTGATTCTTGCTATTTACCCTTATTTTGGCTGGGTTTTGTTTTTCTTTCTGGTGTTGGTCTAGATAAGTCATTATGCCTTCCTAAAATGGGACTTTTTAAATCAAAGTGGTTTACTTATGTGAGTGGAAAATATCTGCTTACTGATGTTTCAAGAGCTTTGATGAAATAAAAAGTTAGAGCTTACTTTTGTTGTTATTTGTACAGTCAATATTTCCATTTAAGGTGAAAATATGAATATCAAAACCATTCTGAAAAAAATGTCAATTACAGCATGAGATGATAGTTTAGTTTCTGTGCATACAGAAACTTGAAACTGCTCTAATGCTTTCTTTTTTTTTATTTCTGCTCAAACAGAACCGTGAATCAAAGAGCTTAAAATAGCATCAACTTTCAGATAAAATGTTTCTAACCAGTGTTTATAATTTCAGAATTAGCAGAAACATATATGTCTTTAGATTCTTCCATCAAGGCACAGGGAAGGGAATTATTTAAAAGATAAAAATAAATTTGTTTGCTTTCTGTCAGAGTTCATATCTACAGGCAACCTTGATAGAAGACCAGAATGATTTAGACAAGTTTGCTTTGGAGATTCATAACATATGCTTGCTGGACAGAATTGAGTTATCTCTGCTCTGGAGAGTAAGTTATTGTAGCAGGAGCTGACAGAGATGAAGATAACTGAGGGAAATTCAATTACCTTTTAGTGTTTTCCTTCTAATAGGATTCTTAATGTGAAAAAGATCCTTAGATGATGCGCCTGTGTTGCTTTGTGAGATCTGCTTTGATACCTGCATCCAGAATAAAGTGAACTCTTCTTTTCAGGCCTTCATTAAGGATGAAATATGCATCTGATTGCTAAATGGGTGTTAGCTTTTGATTCAACATATTGTCATTTGTAGTCTGGATGTATTTGACACTCTTTTGGCTGTAGTTTTGAATATTCTCTTAATATTCTCTTAAATACAATTTCATTTTCAAAAGGATTTTTTTTTTTAAAAAAGCCTTTTTATAACAGGAATTGAAAAAAGAGGTCAGAAAACTGTCAAATAATTCCCTGTATTCTAGTGCTGTCTCTGCATGTTTGTTTTCTCTTTTGACTTTTCCTGGCAAAAGCACCCATGTTGCAAATATTGCTTATGACTGACCTGAGTTCAGGCTGTTGGGTCAAAACCCATCCCACTCTACTATCCGTGATTTCTTATGAAACCTCTGCAGTTCTGAAGTTACTGGGGTGCATACAGGTATCAGGATGTTATTATTTGTGTTATTCATAAAAATGTTGATCTCTTTTGAGGTGGCTGGTGGTTGAAATGAAAATTGGGAAGGGACTTTATGAAGGCAGCTCGCTCTGTAGCTGTATGTACAGAAACAAACCACGGACAAGTTTGTGCAATACGCTTGCATTTAGTGACCCATCAAACTACTGCCTATAGCTGAATGTAGTTTTGGCTATATTCTCCAAAAGATTTTACTTTTAAAATGCTGATCCTTACCAGATTTGCAATGTAAAGTCTGCTTTTTATCTGGGTGATTTATCCAAGCACTTGCACACTGATAATTCTATAAAAGAAAGGGAAAACACTTATTCTCACGTTAGATATATTTGCAACCCCAAAACAGGTTTGGATGTGCCTAAAAGACATAGCATACCTGACCCTATGGAAGCCACGCATTGAAGGTCTAGTCTATATTTTGAAGAGCTAATTGTCTTGACCTATGGCTTCTTGATTATGTAAATTATTGTTCCCTGTGTCATTCTCTTGTTTGGACTCACATCATAGTGTGAATAGTCTCATCTTGTAGTTAATGGAGTCTCCTCATTGAGGCATGACAAAGTTGATACATGAGGTTTATTTTTTGGTGTTCATGAAGGTGATTGAGGAAAATCGACTTTGGGGCAAAATATATCTTAAGGTACTGAGATGTTTAGAAAATATTTGAAAATGTTTGTCAGTAGAGCCTGAAAGCTTCTAGGGTTAAGGTTTTTATTGTTACCTATATTTCTTATATAGTATTTTTCTCTTTCATTTATTGGCATATTATTGAGGAGGAAGCAGTACAAAATGTTGCAGCTAGTGTGAGAGTTTATCCTGAATTATTTCTCATTCCATTGAAAGCTTCAGATGTTTGTTGGGAATGCTTTGTTCTGAATACAAAATATAGTGCCTGTGCTAAAATAAATACTGGATGAGTGATGGTTGAAAAGAGACAGTAATTGTTAAAATAAGCATGTTACAATTAAATTTGTAAAATTTTCTTTATCTTGTAGTAGTTGGGGCTTGAAGTCTGTCTGGGATCCAGGGAGAGAAATGGTGAAAAGCAGCAAAGCCACATCCAGCCAAGGGTGACATTCCTAGTCTTTTATAAAGGTAGCCTTTTATTTTGGAGTAGACCTATCTAGCTTTCCAGGAAAGGGAACAAGACTGCATTAATCAGAATTCTTAACAGGAACTGAAAGGTCTTGTCACATTGCCACTTCCATCTCACTGCTTTGCAGTCCAGCTTTTTATCTTAACTTTCCTGTATTTGCTTTAAAATGGGAATCTCTGTAATAGATTTTTTTGGAACCCTTTTCTTCCTGCTTCACCTTATTCTCTTACAGAAATGTTTAAAGAATGAGTCCACCTATGGATTGTTTTCTTTGACCTAAAGAGAAAACTGAATCAATTCCTTTGAGATGGTCTTAGGTCATGAAAAGGAAGATCTGTCAGGCATTTAAGTTGCTCTTCAGGTGATCAGGGGAAGCTGCCAAGTGACTTAGAGACCTCTGGATTTCACTGTTAACTGAAGTCCAACTGCAAGTGGCAGAGTCAGTCCTTTAATCAGAAAACCAAATTGTCCTCACTATTCTGTTTCACACAAGAAGATAAGTTTCCTGTTACTTTTCTCACTGCTCTTCCCTCCCACCTGTTTCCTGTTCACAATTCATCTTCAAAGATTTCTGGCCATCTTAAAAGATTTAGCTATCTCCTGGAAGCCAGGCTTGGAAGGTGATGATAGTGACTATGATGATGAGCAATGTAAGTGCTTTGGTCATTGCTCCATGGTTTTTTCCAAGCATCTCCAACCTGCCACCCACCATGGGAAGAGCAGGGCAGGTCTGGGGGAGAGTGTTCCAGACCAGCACAGATCCCCCACAATAAGGGCCATGGGGTCAGGGTGAGCTTGAGGCTGGGAAGCCCACCTTGTCCTATGGCTGGGGGCCTGGGAATCATCAGGGAGCCCACAGCAAGGTGGTGGGCACAGGTGGTGTTGGGGATGTGGGCCCTGGGGTCTCTTCACTCCCACCAGCATGACAGGGTCATCCTCAGCTGTGCTGGCCCTCGACCCCAGGGGCACCTTATGCCATCTCTGCACTGTGATTCCATCAGTCCCAACGCATGAAACATTTCCAGAAGGACAAAAAAAATCAGATATTCTGACTTCTAAAATACCCTTGCTTATTTTTTCCTCCACTACCTGTTAGAACCCCCAAATATCTCATTTTGAAGCAGCTGTTGATAGCCTTGAAGCCAGCATCACCCGTCCTGGCGCTGCACCAACACTGTTTTGCAAAGCAATTTCATATGGTCGGCATGAGAGGAGGGAGGAATGTTTCTTGGGTTATTTTTGAATCACAGTTGTTTGAAGCCGTTCAGAAATTTAGGATATTCGGAGGAGGCAGAAGTAGGTTTTGGCTGGAGTGTAACTGAAGCTGTTTGAGCGTGTGAGAAATGTTGTTACATGGCTCTTTGGTATGTCCAATAGCTGTCACTTACATGTGTTTTATATAATGCTTCATGTAATTTCAGTAGTTCCTTTCATTTTTGGGCACGCTTGGTGGAAGCTGGTGATTTTGATTAGTTGCTGTACTTTCTTTCAATGCCTATAATGTTAACGAGTGAACTGTAATTCATACCAAATCTCACATTTGTGTCTTAAAAATCCACTGAATTTGTCTTGCTTTTTATTTTTATCCTGCGTGGCTGTTGTGCTCTAGGTAGAACAAGCTCCGAGCATTGAATTCATCATTTTACACTGAGTTAAAGTCAATTAGTGAGATCTAGTTCAGCAGGATTTGAGCAGTTGCAGTGTGTAATCTGCTTTGTGCCTATACACCACCATCCATGAGTTCAGCTGTTGGTAGCAAATGTTGATAACTCTCGTCGAAGGGAACTGTGAAATCACCCTCAGACCATTTAAAAACGACAAACCTCAAACAACCAGAGAGAAAAACCTGGCATGCTGAACTGAAACAAAGCCAAAATCAAAACTCAGGAACATCAGAGGCTTGTGATAGGGCATTTCACAAGTTCTGGAAAGGAGAAATAAACTCATCAAGTGGATCTTACATGTTCCTCTGATGTAAAGATAAGTGAATATGTTTAGGGAGTATTATCTCTCTCTTTTTTTTCCTAATGAAAGTTGGCAACATAAAAATGATGCCAGTAGAAACTGCGTGGTACTACACTGCTCTTAATTGCTCTGAGGGAGCATCTCTGGGAGTTGCATCCTCTGTCTCTTGCCTCGTGGTTTTTTCATTTACACCAAAAGAGTAAGAAAAATAAAAAAATTAAAGCAATTTTTATGAAGCATTTTCAGTCTTTAATCCATATTGCTCAGGATAAGGATCTAGAGCTCTATGAATGGGTGTTTTTAAATTAAAGCAGAGAGACTGTTGTCTTCTAATGCTTTGAATAATCAGAATATTTCAAATGCTGCCTTTTTAGGGATAATAAAATCACACAACTTTAAAAAGAAATTAAATTATACTCCCCCAACAGCTTTTAGACTCAAATGCCAACCTTTCAAGGCTGGTAGAACTTTTTCTGAATGAAAAATGTCAATTAAAACCAAAACCTATTTGTACACATCTTTGCTATTCTGAAATTCCAGACCTGTGTAACCTTAATGCATCAAAACCAGTCACAAAGGGGAAAAAACCCTCATACACTAGCTGGAATGAAACACAAAACACACACTACTGAAAAAAAAAGGGAGAGGGGAGAAAACAAAGTTAAAATAGTTTGCCTTTCATAGTTTGAGGCTATAGGAATTCTGACAGGAGGCTTTAAGATAATGCAGAGGTTAAGCTAAAGCTGGGATTGTGACTGCTTAACATGTTTCCAAAGTAAGAGGCTAGGAATGATTTTAAAGAACAACTGCTATAAAACCCCATCTAGACCATATTTAAAAAACCCTTCCATTTGCCTCTGCCTTATTTCCCCCCCCCCTCAATTTTTGCCATTTTATCATCATCTTAATCAAAATACCCTGCTTTTAAAACACTTAGTCCTGCAAAGAATGAGCCTCTCAAAATCTAACTTTACGGCAAGGTAAAGAGCAAGTTTGGCATGTAAATTAGAGACTTGTGAATTGCAGCAATGAACGTGCTGTTTTTGAATAGACTTTTGAACAAAATTCCATGTAATCCTTCTTTCCACAGATTCTCTTGTCGTAATTTGAAATGTCTCTAGACCAAAAAAACCCAACCCAAACCCCACCCTTAGTACTTGTCCTTAGAAAATAATAAAAATGTTTCTGCAGATACTGATGAAGGGTTTTTTTCTGTGTGTGGGAAGGAAATGCTTTGCCAGCAAAGGTGTCTGCCCTATTTAGCAGTGTTGCTCAAGGATATGTGCCAGGCAAGGTGATCACTCTGCACTGTGAAGGGCTGGGAAGGTCCTGAACTGGCAGACATCAAGTGCACTAAATTAGCTGTTGGAGCTACCAGGATGGAAGCTGGTCAGGACAGATGAGTTACCTTTTGGGTGGTGAGTCTGTGCTCATGTGTGAATGCTTCACAGCTGAGCTTTCACAGCAGGTGTGCCAAATATGGCACAGAATGCTTTTAGAACTCCTTGTGTGGCTGGCGCAGAATGACGGGTGCCTTGTTCCTCTCTTTACCTTAAGTACCACTATGTATCCCAGTGTGCACAGGGATCCTATTTTGTGCTCGTGGGATTTTCCCCTTTGCTCTTAATGCCTGGTCCTAGGCCACTGTAAACTGTAGGTTACTTTCAAAACATACTGATGATTCCATTATAAGAGTACAGAACAAAATTAAAGGCAAACTACAATTTTTAAATATTTTCTTTTTATTTTTTTTTCCACTGAATATCATAAATGACATCTTAAAGAGCCCAGTCAAGTCTGAAACCAACCTGGTATCCAAAGTACTGGAGCTTATTAGAGATGTTCTTTTCATTGGCGAACAACGAGTCACGGCAAGATAGGAAACTATTATGCCTAAATGCTTGTTATCTCCAGTCAATGTAATTTCTCTGTTCTTTGTTCATGAATTGATGTGTTTTGATACATTCATAAACTCCTGGCTTAAATTCAGAGTTGTGTCCTGAATCCAAGACACTAAGCAGGGAACGCTGCGAAGTGCCTGAGGGGAACTATGTAGAGTATAGAAACAGAAACACAGACCCCAGGCTGCAGGAATATCTCAAGGGGCTAATCTTTCTGTCTTTTGGAAATCCGGAACTTTACATAAACTTGGAAGCTGCTTATGAAGGGGTTTTGTCTGGAAATGAATTTGGTTTGCATGTGTTTTGAAAATTTATAAGGAAATTTAGTGAGTGCGACATAGCAGGAATATCAAACAATAAATAACAAAATCAGCAGATGTATGTTATATAGTAGTGGTACTAGTGGTATAAGGTATTTTGTAATAAGGTTCAAAATTATCTTTTGGTTTATCTGCTTGTGTGAATCATTCAGGCTAAAGTTTTCCATTCTCTGTGCTCTCAGAGGTTGAATTACTTTGATTTATGTTTTTTGTTTGTTTGTTTGGAAAAGAAGTCTGGCAAAATATTTCCAAATTAAAACAATCACTTTTTATTTCATTGGGAATTTCATTTTTTTTCCATTATTTCAGATATTGTTTCCCTACTTACCTTTTGTCCCTATTGTGAAAAACGAGTCAGAATTCATCTGATGCAAAACTTGTGAAAAATTGATTTATATGTAGCACCTTTAAGGGCTTCTTAATCAATAAGTTCGCTCAGAAATACTCACTAGTGTGTGTTACCTGCTCTAAGATTCTTCCTTTAAGGTTTAGCTGTGCCATCTGAACTGCATGTGACTTTGAGTCTGTTCAGGCGTCACTCCTGTGCCAAGTCTTGGTGCTGTGAGTTGTAAAAGAACTGTGCTGGCAGCAGGGTGTCGGGAAACCTGAATCCATCGCAGGGAAGCAATGATTTGGCTGCTGGGGCCAGAACTGCTGAACTGCTTTGTACCTACCTTACAGGTAATAGAAATCCCTCCTGTGCCTCAGTGGAACGAGGCATTGGAGAGGTAATGGTCACAGTTAGTGAATGGGGCCATTTCAGAGCTTTGGGTTGGTGGCGTTTATTGGAAATGTGCCATGTGGCTCCTGGCAGCACGAAGGTTTTCCCAAGATCTTGAGAGATGCATTGAGAGCCACAGCAAGACTTATTTGGCAAACGTTTCATGAGCTGACAGCACCAGCCCTGGGGTGGATGATAACTATTCCCCCACATTGACTTGGTGTTCATACTGTAGAAGGGAGGAAGGGTCCTGATGCTATTGCTACAGTAAGGTACTAACAGCAAGAACAAAAGGTATGTATGGGCAATGTGAGAAGAGATACAGATAAAAAACAGGCAGAAAGAAAAGCAAAGGAGCATTGAAAGTAGAGTTGGGACAGTTCTCTAAGCTGTCTCCACTGCACCTGTGGAGACTGAGACTAAATGCCTTTTTTCTCTTTTGGTGAGAACAAGTTGCTCACACATCTTTACTGGTTACAGACGGAGCAACAATCAAATCTGCTTTGCTGTGGTTGAATGAATAGAACTCTTTTTAATTGGCTCACCTCAAGACTTACATGTTTTCCCCTGATTGAAAGGTATTTTTCTTCCTTTTTAAAACTTGAGTTGCATAGAAAGGGCAGTATGAAAAGATAGCAAGGCCAAGTATCCAACAGTTGTGCAATAGCAGAGCAGTGCAACCTTAATTTGACCCTCACAGAGCATGTGTAGTGAATCCTTAGACTATGTAAGTATATGTTTTATTTTTTGGACAGAGTGGATGTTCCTTATGAAATAAGGGAGTTTGTCAGTTCCAGAAGTTGTTCATGGATTTGATTGGTTTGTTGCATTGGACTAGAAGTTCCTTAGTGAATACAGTACTAGTCTCTGTGGTGGTGTTGAAGCTGTTGAATGTCACAAGGTTGATCTGGTGTGGTTGGGGAATGGCTTAAAAGATCATCACTGGCTCCGATTAGATATTTGCTCAATATCTAATCGGAGAACACGGAGCCACCTGTGCAGGAGTGCTGAGCTTTACTGTTTCTAGAGCATAGGGGAATCATACTTTGATTATTCCTAGCTTGAAAAATGCCTTGTGCTGGGAAGATGTGGACCCAAAGAATGTTAACGCTTTTTGGCCAAGCATGTTGTTTTTAGGATCTTAGACCATTTTAAACAAGAACAGTATGAAGGGACTGCTGATATAAACTGGATTTGCAAAAGAGGAAGGGAGGAAAGTGCCTGTTCTAGTGCATGCTTTGAATGCAAAGTGTTTGGACATCTGTACAGGAAGAAATGGCTTCTTGGGTTTGAAAACAACATTTAGCTCTGTGTATTGTTTATGCCAGTGGTGATGCTTAGAGAGTTAGAATATTTTAATAATATAGCAAATCCCAGTTTCTAGCAAAGAGTAAGAGCTCTTGCTAGTTTGTGTTAAGCTTTGTCTTTGATTATGCTGCTGTAACACAAATAATATCAATTAGATAAGCATCAAAGAAAAAGGTTGAAAAAAAGTCTGTGGTACTAGTGGATACTGCACAGTAAAGCTGATGTGATTTGTCTCTGCTCTTCACTAATTATTTTTTCTGTCACCTACTTTCTTATCCAGTTGAACTCTTGTTAGTTTGCCTCATTTACCTACTGTACTAAATTGGGTTTATTTGAAAGATGCAATGTGCACAGAAATGCTGTTTATTTTGGTTTACTAAAGCTTCATTCTGTGAGACTTGAAGGTAAAAAAAATAAAGCTGTTGACTCAGCACAGATTAAAACCAGATGTCTCTTGAGATCCTTGCATTTCTCTCTAATCACTAACCCAAATTGATTGTGGTAGATTTTTTTTTTTCCTGGTCATGACTATAGTTTTACCAGTCTGTGTTTGGTGTGATCTAAGTCAACTGCATGGTTTTTTTCCTCCTGTTGTGATTTCAAATGCGTAGTGATTTTTTTTTTTTTCCCCTCCAGGAATGTCTGACTATAAATCTGCTTTTTTCATCACTTCCCCCTCCCCGCATTTGTATTATAAACAGTTGATTTAGATGCAGATTCTTTTTAATCTTCAAATCAGATAACAGGTTGGAAAAGTGGATAAATGAGGTTTGGAAAACTCTGGGTTGAAGAGATGAGAAGCCATTGCATTGTGTTCAGTCCATTAAAACAAGAAGAAATAGAAGAGATACTTTGATAAGTGTTCTGCTGGTGTTAACCTTGATGGCTATTATCGGGGGGATGATGCTATATCTATTTCATTGGCTTAAGCTTTTTTCATGCTGAGAGAAATCAATACTTGGAGTCGTTGGATGACAGAGGCATCACTTCAGAATTGACGGTGGCTGTCACACGTTGTCATTGGTTGACTTTTGTTCGCTGTTGAGGTTTTAAGCTTTCATTTTTCTAAGTCTTATTCAGGAGTCTTTGTAAGATTTCCCTGGGTAGCATTTTTAGTCCAGACTTTAAAGCTCAGGTCAGAGGTCAAGTGCAAAGATCTGTGAAAGCAGAGGATTGAGGAGCTCCTTCATTTACTAAAATATCCTTATTTGTAGGGAATTTGCATTAGTGGCAAGACTGTGTGTTATCTTATGGATGACTTTTCTTCTTAAGTGATACCCTCTGAGACTGGTCATTCACACAGCCAGTCGCTTTTAGCCAAATTAGACACAGGAACTGGCATATGTTAAAGTGTTCAGTGATCTCAGAGTTGAAGAATAAAAGTAAAAAGGTGTGACATTTCTTTTAAAACCCCTACACTATTAAACTTTTTAATCGCTCATAGAAGGTAGTGCATTGTAATTTTGAGACTGCAGAGGTGCACAATGCAGATGGTGCCATGCAGAGGAAATCTTTTACTTGACATTTTTATGAAGATCAAAGATAAAATAGTTCTGAAAACAGTAGATTAATCGTCCTCTTCACTGAAATATAGACAGGCAGAATAGACCAGCTCACCCTGTCAGTATTTTGCAACAGTTTTTCTGCAACATTCCCTGCATACAGAATGTATTGTATTGTCATGTCCATAACTTTTCTTTTGGATGGCCTTGTGCTCCTTCAGAATTACACCTCTTTAAAAGTGAATCTTCACCTAACCTACATGATCAAATAGCCTGCAGTCTTGTCCAAGCAGGGAATGGGAGAGTAGAAAAAAAATCCAGTTCTGCAATAATGGCAAAGATAAGGGATTTGTTCCAGCTGGATAAGGGGGTAGAAAACCAGGGTCTTTCTTCTGTTCCGTGCTGTGTCAAAAGGATTCTGCTTAGTACACTTACTCTTTGTAAAACTTCTAACAGTCACTGAATTTAAAACTTTTTAGAGATGGCCTGGGAGGTGTGTATATGATAATACATTTTTTTTTCTCCTTCCAACACTTGTTTTATCATGTGTGACTGCACTGCTTTTGTGATTATACTTTCATTGCCACTTGCCCAAACAAATTGTGTAGGCCTAAGCAGGAGTGGAAGGAAGGTTTGGCAAACCCATTTGCATGCAACTCTGCATCTTAATTGTAAAACCATATTTAAGCATGACTAGGTGTGTCTTGCAAAGGCAGGAGATCAAACAGTGAAGAAGAAATAAAACTGTCAAAATACATTTTTTGCTTTGATCACAAACAGAAATCAAGCTGCACTTTTATTTTACATAAATGGAATGATTGGGATTTAGTGTTAAGTGTTAACAGTACCACTCTGTACCCTGGTATTGCATCTTTGGAAGTGGGTCAGGTGAACCTGGAATCTGGAAAATGAAAAGATATGGAGAAATGGAGTTTTTCTAGTGCTTTCAGAACAATCTGGTTGTGACTGGCTACTTTAGGATGAGTATTTTTCTGTCTTAATTGGTGGAACCGGTCTTCTTTCACTCTTGTATTAGAAGTATTTGAGGGAAGTATTTGGCATGTATTGAGTGTAGGAACCACTGAACAATTGGTGAGTTCTCGCTGAACTTTCCCAGAGATAATAACTATGTATGCAGTGACAGATACTTGGCTTCTTTCTGTTCTTGTTTGTAAAGTACATATTGTAAAGATTGTGCAATGGTTGAAGGTTCCTCCTGGAGCGATGTTATGATTTTATGGGGTTGATACATATGGGAGTCTCTCAGTTTGGGTGTATAATTGCAAATTTCTATTCATACTAAGTACAGAATTTCCTGAAAACTGCAGTTATGTTTTCATTTTATAACAGGCTGGTTATGATTTCATGGAAGTTGACAGGACAATAAAATACTATTTTTTTCTTCATTTGTTTGTCAGAGCTACATTTTGAAAATCTTTGTTGGTATTTAGTGAAGGATGTGTTCAAAATTACATCATAAAGAGACTTTTTTTAAAGAGGTACAAGTTCATTATATCTTTTACAAAACATTCTAGTTTGATTTCCATTTTATCATGTTTTAAGGTCAAATGTGACTTTAATGTTCCATAAAGAGACAGAGATTGATAATGGGGAAAGAATAACCCTCTAATGTGATTTATATCTATGGATTTTATGTCAGATATGAAAAGTTGCTGTTCAAATTGTAAAGGAGGATCCATTAAAGAGCACTTTAAAACATTTTACTACTTAGCTTACCTTATACACTTGTTTTTAGAATTCTGCCCTTTCGGGGAACTTAAAAATAACAGCTTATGAAACATTTACAAAGTGCTGAAAAGATCTCAGGATCATCATGAGTGCAAACTAGATAAATATATTGGAAAAGACAGCTGTATTTAAAAAGAGCTGGAAAAATCTTGTTTAGTGTTGGTTATGATTTAGCCATCTCGTATTTTTGTGAAGGGGGGTAGCAGAGTGCTTCATGTAGGAATATAAAAGCCAATTTTTGGTGTCTTGTTGACTTGGAAAGTCAGCTGCTTATTCTTCAGTCCTCCTGGATGTCTCTGCTCGTCAGGTGATGAGGCTGTAAAGGTGTGAAATTATCAGGAAATATGGTAAATATATGAAAATTGTTAAAATACCTCATTAAAGTTGATTCACGTGTTAGTACGTTTTTGTTGTCTGATGTCTGAAAATCTACCCAACCCCAAATTTTATATTGTGGGTTCCCCCCCCCATCTTTCTCTTACTTTATATGACATATTTGTTTGTATGTACACATATATAAATAATAGTCATAGCCTTCAGATTTTATTTGCAGCAAGTTTTTAATGCTTGTACATATATAGATATGTAGAGAAAAAACATTGCTGCTGTTTTAAACACAAAAAACATCCTGATGTTGTGCTGATGATATCTAAGCTCTAAGAAATAATTGTACTAGTGTCTGCATCAGCTGTGCTTCACAAAGAAAAAGCCATTTTTTTTGTTGTTAGGCAGACGTTTGTGTCCATTCCACTAACTAGATCATAGAATAATCCAATCATTGTCAGAGACTGAAATGCTTTGTCTGGCATATGTGGTCTGTAGAATTGCCAGATGAAAACTGAAATTAGAAACAGGGAGTGCTGAAGTGGGGAAAAACCTTTATTGTTGAATTTCTTGAGGGTTTTCATGTACAGCAAAATGGGGTTTGGACAAGGGGAGGGATGTAAATTTGGTGCCCCTTTTCTGAGTTCTGTATTAACAGGCAGATCTTCAGAAGGTCAACAAAAGACAAAATGATGTGACAATGTTGTAGCAGAGAATCTTTCTTAGTTTTGAGTTCAGTTTGTGGCTGTGACTTACAGTTCTTATTTGCTAATATTTCCTCGGAGTACCTGGGCAAACAGGAGGTGTTTCTACAACAGGTGTAGGAGTGCCAGGAAAATGATCAGCTTTCCATGCTGCTCCACTTCAGGAAGCCACCTGGTAAAGGTCGATTTGGTCTTCAGATGTGTTTTGTCTTCTGTCTATTTGCAAATATGTGGATTTTCTCCTTAATTTTTGTGGTTACTTATTTACACAAACAGCAGCAAGCAGTTGGCTACCCAAATCTAATGGACAGTCGTGGCAGTGGAGTGGTCACCTAGCTGACAGTCATCATTCTGAAAGTGACCTCTTTGTTTTATGAAGCTCTTCCCTCACTCTGTTATAGGCACAACCACTTTTATTTTATATGTTTTATTAAGCAAGCAGGCCACTAACGTGGCATTTGCTAAATCTTGAGTGTGTGTGCTGTGTGATTAAAGAATTCATGACAATACAAGATGCTCTGCTTGGGTCACTGGACAGGTTTGCAGGGCCCTTCTCAAGGGTTTTGGTGCATTCAAACTTCCTTTGGATGGTATCATTTAAATACTTTATTACTTTGCCTTTTCCCCCTTCCTAGTCGCTGTGTGCCCAGTATTCTGCAGACAAGAGGGAAGAAGAGAAAATGTGTCATCATTTGATAACGGCAGCGAAGTACCGAGACCAGGTGACGGCAACACAACTAATACAGAAAATTATCAACATCCTCACAGATAAGCATGGAGCCTGGGGAAGCTCTGCACCAAGGTAAAGCACTTTTGGGGTGCCTTAAAGTATTTTTACTCAGCTATGCTCTTTATTATATAATGGCAAATGAGGTTTTTCAGGTGTTGGGGTTTTTTAAACAAAGTAACGTGGAAGAGGTAAAATGAATGTGTCAGTGGTTAGTGCGGGTGAATGTCAAAGAAGGCATGTTTTGGTAGAGCAGCAAAAGCCAGGGTGGTTCTCTTGTGACTTTAAACTTTGCTATAACAATGTGATAGAATTTATTTTGAATGTTCTAGCCCTATCATTTCTTACAACCAGCTTTCTTCGTGGTGCATTACGATTCAAGACTGAGCCACAGTTTAGTAAATTGTTTTCTTTTCTGCCAAATTTTAAACAGACAAACATCTTTTTGTGTTAGGGGGGAATGATGAGATTTGTATTGGTAATTTCAAAGTAAAAACAGTACTGCCAAGTTAATTCAGAATTAATGAATTCCTTTTGGAATTCTCAGTATGTACTTTTATTACAGTGATACTTGCCTACCTTTTTTTGCTGTGACTTTTGCTAAAGTTTCACTTGCAAAGCTAAAATACAAGTTCAAGTCCTTGTAGTAGATCCTTAATCAGTATTTAAGAATAACTGGAACGTATTTAGGCCAGAACTGAATATGTTTGGATATTAAAATATTGTTATTTGAATTCAATGGAGTAATAAGCATGAAAGAAATACAGGAGGAGGCAACAATTTTTCCTAGTAACCTTTATTCATTGTTCAATGACTACTTGTTTTCTGGAAAGAAAAAATTAATTCCCAAGCACTAAGAATTTTCATAATATACAGTAACTTAATGAAACTTTTATTAATAAAATTAACTGGAAGTGTTGCAATTAAGAGTCATCATGTTATGGCATAGAATGTGTGTAAACACACCATAAATACCAATTCTGGGCTCTTGCTTATAAAGTTAAAAATGAAACAGTGGAATAAGTGTTTAATGCTGTTTCTCTTTTGTTAACTAAGTTATGCTTACATACAAAAAGACTTCAAGAAAAAAATGATGAGGGTGTAAAAACAACAGCCCATTTCAACAGTTCTAAGAATGAATTCCATACAACTTTATAAAATAAGGCATGTATTAAAATTGTCTAAACCTGGATTTCTTTGAGTACATTGTATATCTGCAGTCATGGTGAGTATGTGCCTTGCGGTTTACTCCATCTGTTTGTGTCTCTGGATTTAAAACTATGATTAGTGACTTTGAACTAAGAAGCTGAGGGTCCTACTTGCTCTCTAGGTGTGTTTTGCTTGTTGAGATAATCTTGGTATAGTTGGTAAGGGAAAAGTGTGATGGATAAAATACTTCATGCTTGAAGGATAACTGATTTTCGGATAGCCTTCAAATGAGGTTTATGTAATCAGCTTGTAAATTACAAAGTACACAAAATATGGACATGATAATTTCCATTTTCTAATAATGATCTACAGCAAAATGGAAATATCGCATAATGCACTTTGCAGCACGCTTAACATAATTCTAGAAACAAAATGGCATTAGAGGCAAAACCAAATC
>JAWWMP010000132.1:13108715-13162952 GCA_035047865.1 Dendrocincla tyrannina
AAGAAATTCTTCATAGCCAGAATTGACAATAGCATAGCAAGATGACTTAATAAACCTTAGCATGTTCCTATTTGTGTTGTCCTTGAAAAGATATAAGGCAACAGAAGTTGAAGCAGAAGGAGGGGGTGGGGGAAAGCCAGCAGCATAAAGGAAGTCAGGGATTTTTTATTTTATTGGTTTTTATGAAATCAGGAGGAATGCAAGCTTCTGTTGAAAAGTGTTACTTCTGTTCTCCTTTTGTTAACATAGTAAAAATAAATTGCCATGGATGATGTAAAGTAATTTTCTTTCCACCACTGCACAGTGCAAGATCTTGGTACATTTTAAAATGCTCACTGTGGATTTTTTTTTTTTAAACTTTCAGTAAAGTTTTGATCATCTAGAGAGACAAGTCTTTACAAAATTGACATTTATAAATAAGCTTGTCAAAACCCTACGTTTCAAAAGCTTGAGATCTCATGGATTATTGATTTCTTTTACCAGAAAGAGGGTGAAACTCCTTATTTTGTCTCAATATTTGCCTGCGTTAGTAGAATCCAGTTTGGGTGTCCCCATCTTTCACTGCTGCTTTTTCCAAAGATGCAACTTTTGAGACAGAGGCAAATTTGAAAAGGGTTTTATACTAAATATGAAGAAATTATTATTTCCTGTTTAACCCCGGGCCTAATATACTGAAGGGCTGCATACAGTTTTCTTTCAAGAAGGGGCAAATTGAGAATTTTCGTTCAATTTCTCTGATTTCTTTCTGGACAGGTGTTGTATTTTAATAGCTATTATGTTTTAATAGAGATTGCAAGATTAAAATACCAAAAGCATTTGTCACACATGATACTGAATGCACCAACTTCTGAGGAATTTTTTCATCTTCCTTTCCACAAGTTCTGTTATATCCCAGGCTGCAAATCTTAATTAATTAGTTGCCTCGGGTGAAAATAAAACACATAGCAATAATGAAAAAAATCTCATTTTAGGAGTTCTGTTAAATTATTTTTTTTGTTTATGACTTTAATCCTTCCCTACCTGTAGCAATATTGTTTATTGACTTGGTTCTTAGTTTTGGAAAGTAAGGAGTCCATCACAACAGCTACTCTGAGTTGTTTGGCTGTGGTAGGACAAGCTCATCCAACACACCTGAGTCTGTACTTGAGGTTCTCCATTCAGAAAGGCGGAGTCTGTAGACTGAAGAAGGTGGTTAGTGAGGCCAGCAAGGTTAAATGCAAGGCTATCCAAGGGTTTTCTTAACTGCAGATGTTCCTGGAGTTTGTCTCTATCGTGAAGGGGCAGTGTGGATCAGACTTAGCTTCACAAACAGTTTCAAGGAGAATGTTGGGATTAAGTAAGGAGCCTACAAAGTTTCAAGGGCAAAGTGTCTCTGTAAAGAAGGATGCCTTAAAACATATCCCAAAGGTTAAGGTGAAAACCCTAGAGGCTAAACTGTGTTAACCTCCCGAAGCAATCTAAATAAATATACGAGGACAGCATTTAAAAGTACAGGACAACAAGGAAACTTGATGCTCCTATGATACATCGTGGAGCAGAGATGGAGATCTTGTCCATATTCTGAGTACTTTAGCTCACTTCTTGTTTAATCTATTACCATGAATTTGTTTCAAGTTTTTACTGTCCTGTCTTGTTCCTTGTGGTTCCATTTGTTGAACTCATACAGTCACTTGTAAGCAGCAGTGGGTGGGATGTGTTAATGACTGAGCTCACAAGATGTTCCCCTGAGCCATCGGTACCCCAACAGAGCCACTTGTGTCTCCATTACTTCTGTGGGGATTTTGGTATCATGTGAACCTCTGGAACAGAAGCTGGAATTGGCCATTGGCCTTGAACATAGCATTTTTTATGACTGAGCCACGTGTAGGTCTAGGTCTGGTTTTTTCCAGTGGCAAACTGTGTATAACAGAAGTGTGTTCCTACCAGTCACAGTAATTATTCCTTGACTGCAAAGAAACTTGCTTTCAAGTCAGGGCCTAAATTTAAGCTGATTAGGATTTCCAGCTAAATATTGGTTTGATCATATATGTTGTTGTTTCCAAAAACTTCCTTTATTATGCTGAGACCTTTTGATGAAGAGCTTCTTGCTCTTTATGGGTACAAGGAAGGAAGAAGCAGTTTGAGGACGTTCCATCTGTGTTAAACTGATGGGTGAGTTGCCTGCCTGCAGTGTGAGAAGGCAGGACGTCCAATTACATAGTAAGGGCTTTTGGGAATTTTCTCTTGGGGGAGAGGTAGTAAGTAGTTTTTTTCATCTCAAATCAAAGAATTGAGGAAAGAATTTCATCTACCACAACCCACGCCAGTGCTCAGACAGCAACATGACTTGCATATGCAAACATAGACATTAAAACGGTTTTAGTGGCAAAAGGACACAACAATGTACATGGGATCCATAAGGATTAAAATCAATCCTATATGAAAATAGGCAAATACTTTGTATACAGAGTATTTTAACCTTTGTAACTCACTTTTTTCTGGGCTTAGAGGAAAATTAGAAGCTTATTTATGTTAATTGTGCAGATATAGAAATAGTTGCTAATTCAAATTGCAAAAATTCTGCAGTAAGATATTGAGAGAGGCAACAGAAAAATGGATAATTGTGCATATTGAGATTGGAATCAGATGCCCATTTAGACATGTATGGTAGTTGGGAAAAAAAGGCACTTAATTCTGGGTTCTGTCATGGGAAGGAGCTAGTTTTGACAATGGTGAAAAAGTTATAGATGACAAGGAATGGGAGGTAAAGAAGTTGGTTTCAGAAATGTTTACCAATAGGACTTTGAAGAGGTGGTGCTTGGGGAAAAAGAATTGAAATCGGTGACAAGAGAGGAGAGTGGCCAGTTAGTATAGATCTGCTAAAGTGATTGCCATAATGTGAGGTGAGGGGCATAAATGAGAGAACTACAGACAAAACTGAGGCCTTGGAAGCCACTGCAGGGTAAGAGAGAGCTCAAAGCCTTGCTTGAACCAGAAAAGGTTGGTCAATCTAGCAGTAGGGACTAATCCTCAGAATGGAAAGGGCAAGGAGGGGGATCCCATCCCACCCCACAAATATAATAAAATATACCTCTCAAACAAAATGGATCATGCCCAGAGGTGTTTTTTTGGGTTTTGTGTTTTTTTCCTCCTGAATTATATTCCAGGTTCTACCAGCTATCATTGTAGAAAAGACATTAAAACAAATGAGCCCTCCCTCCTCCAACTTTAGTATGCTTAGTATTGGTGTTGTGCTGTCAAAAAACCTTCCCTTACTCATGCAAAGATGAATTTGCTGATTTGCTCAAACTGTAGAGGTAATTTACCACATGCTTTGCTTTCTGTGTGTAGACAGAGATAAGAGGCACAATATAATTACACAAAATCTTTGAAAACAATGTCCATGCTATATGCTGTTAAAAGTGTAAATAGCAGAAATGAAGCCTGTGCTGGGGAAAAAGGTGGTGTTAGTTTTTAATAGCTTAACAAAGAAAAATCATATCTTTTATTATTTTTGCAGTGTTTCTTTTCTGTATATATTGAGCAGACAATTGGTCAATCAATAGGTTTTAATCAGGAAGAGCAAGCAAAGTTTGCTGTGGGCTTTATGTATTGCAATGTGTGGTCAGGCCAGGTTGTGTTGTGCTATCCCTTCAGCAACCCTGTGCCTTCATCTGCTTGGTAGTTCCACTGGGATGATTTTATTGCACCAACCTCTCTGTAGGTTATACCAGAAATAAGGAGTTCTGTTGCTTTAACTTAAGGCAGCTCCCTAAAGAAGGCAGAACAGCTCTGCAGAAGGTCACTTTTGCCCATGTAGTTGCATCAACAACCCAGGCTGTTGGCTGTGTTCATCAAAAATTGTATTTTTTTCATCCTCTTGGCTCATGTAGATCATGGGAAGGATGCAAGGCATGCAGGTTGGGCTGATCAGGAACCAGAATGATTCCTTAGAAATTATAACCTACATTAGTTTTTAACTTCTGCCTTAACTAGTTAAAGATTTACTTAGAAATAAACTGTAAAATAAGCGGGCTTAGAAAATGAGATGACAGATTACAATAATGAAAAAAATATTTCTGACTGTAAATTTTGAAAAATTTAATTTGGTTCATGTTTTCTTTAAAGCTTTGTGCAGAATTATTTCGTGATGTAGGCAAGTTCAGAACTGGAAAAAGAGTCTAAACTGATGAATTTGAAAAAAAAAATAAAGTGTTGTATGGAACACAAGTGAGAGGAATCATGAAAAAGTTGTTTTATGATAAAATTGACTTTCCAAAAGCTAAGTGTTGTTGAGATTAACAAGAATAACAGTAATAGGACATGTATATGAATAGCTGAATGTACAGGAGAGTTGGTAGCACTTTGCATATGGTGTGGTACTACTTGGCTGTGTGACCTAGCAAATGTTACCAATGTTGACATTTTTGAGGTTCTGTTAAAATATAACGCACACACACATATAAATAGATATAAATTTATTTTCAGCAATTGCATGAAAATTTAAAAATCTCATTAGGGCTGTAATCTGATGCAGGTAATTTCCATATGAAATGTTAGAAAAAGAATCTGATATTTGAATTTTTTATGCACTGCTATTTTAGCATTTCCCTCCACAAACCTGGTAATTTCCTGCTCCAACATCATATATATGAGAGTTCTTAATGTTCTCTGATTATATTATATATATTTAAAAATGTGGGTTTTTTTTGAAATTGCTAAATTAAATCAATATTATAGTATTGCAGATTATTGTAATTCCTGCTTCTGAACTTACTAGTGGATGTCAGGGTGCTGCAAACATAACTTGGAGATTTTATTATTGCAGCTAATTATTAGGAAGCAAGAAATGGCAGGAAACTTCACATAAAGTCATACTGAGTTCTGCTGTTTATATTTGGTGAAATTAATCTTTACTAAGAAGAGGAAACTTAAAAATTATTTTCTGATGTTTGATCCTTCCAGGAGGTCCAGCTGATGTTTAAAAATAAATAAACAGTGGATTATCAGCAGCTGATTTTTTTTTCTTTGTATTGTTTAGCAGTTTATAATACCTGAAATTCCTAATCCAGAATCAGCATAAAAGAATAAGAATTCACTGTGGTCAGCATAGTGAATTACAAAAAGCAAGAGTGCAACTGTAAAAGCAAGAAAACATGAAAACCTCACACAGCTACAGCTGTTGTTCTGTTAGTCTCAGGTTATGCCTGAACTATAAACTCATTTTGATTTTTACCATATGAATGCTGAACTGTTTTATAATTCAATTTAGTAACATGGTGTTAGATCATAGTGTATCTCTATTAACCAATTTATTCTGTGGAAAAAGGCACTCTGGTTCTACCACACTAGCCAGAATCTTCATTGTTCTCCTATCTGTTGCCTGGATATTTTAACAGAATAAGTTCAAAGCGTAGAGTGCAAACAGAGAATTTTTATATGGCAGTATTTTAGCATCCCTTTTCCCCAAGGAGTTGAGGCAGCTGGGGCGAGGGGAGGTGCTTGAGTTCTGTCACCGCAGGTCAGATGTTCTGGTTCAAGTTCAGGACTAGAATCTTTAGCTGTCCTAAGATTTGTGGGGTTTATTATTTAGCTAGTAAAGACTGCTTAGCAAAATTTTGATTTATCCTAGCTGAAGTTTAAATTTAGACAGTATCTTTTTAGTGGAGAATTGGAGGTCAAAGAGAACAGAAAGGTAGCTGAGTTGGGTTTTAATATCCTTAGCTACATAGCAGTCTGTTTTCTGGTTGTATAGAAAAGTAATGCATGCTAGAATTCAATCAATACCCTCATCTTAGCCAAAGGATGTGATTTTCAGAATATTCTTTCTGGATGAGGATGTTCTCTTTGTGTTCTTAGCAGTGTGTTTGGTGCTGTCTGCCTTTTTCTTTGCTGTGTTATAGATCTATGAATGGTTTCACGCTAACACACATTTCCTTCCATATGAACATGGCTTCACTTGAGGTTGTCTTTATGCTGTTTATCTGCTTAATGGATTACATTTATTTTAAAGATTTTAAAGTTACTTAGGGTTTTTTTCCTGTTGCAATTCAAGTCTTTAATCCACCTATTATGACAGTCATGCTTAAAGATAAACCCACCTATTTTTTGCTAAAGTGGAAAGTGTGTCCCTTACTCTTCCAGCCTTGATAAGCCTGGATAGCTCTTTAGAGACTTTTTTTCAGGATTACTGATCAATTGAAGAGGTGGAAGCTCTGCATCGTGTACATACAACACTTTTTGTTTGTATTTTGAAGCCAGTTCTGGCTTTTTTCTAACTACCTGGGCACTGAAGCAAGGAGTGTATAGCATGCGTTGGTTTGTTTGGCACCTCATGTGGAGCACCATGGACAGGAGGGATGAAAGGAGTGGAACCTGCTTGGAACTGCCAAGCTAAGGGCAAATATGGGTTTCTTCTGCTGTCGGGGTGCTTTTCTACAGCTCTGAAAAAATGTTACTGTAAAGCAGAAAATTAACTCTGTTTTCCTGTGAAATTCTAGGCAAAACAAAGCAGTCTTTGTTCCACCTTTGTTTGGAAGTACAAAGACATTTGTGACTGATGTCCCAGTTTAACCTCTCCTGATGAAACAAGAGCACGTGTGGGTGACAGACATTCAGTGCTCCTTCATTTACATCAGCTTCTGCATCAGGTGTTCCCTAATGGGCTTTCTGTGGCTCCCTCACCAGTAGCTTTAGGTGCTGAAGGAACCGTGAAGAGGGACAGAAGGCAGACTTTGTGTCTAAAGTGTTGGGTTTTTTCAAAGTAGCAGGTATCTCGAGGTTTTTTTTCAGTGTTCATTGTTTTTCTAAGTCCTGCAGCACATTTTGCTAGTGAGCAACAGCTACACAGATTATACGTCGCTAGGTTTTCTGGTTTTGGCTTCTTTGTCCTTCCCTCATACTGCCCATTTGCAACCCAGAAATGTGGGCTGCAGTGGCTGTTCCTCTAAATTCCAAATTATAGTCTCCTGAAAAAATATGCAGCATATAATTGAAACCAACGCATTCTTTACTATGGCATTGTCATAGTGCATTTGTTATGGTTTCCCATTGTCATTTTCATTAATAGGAATAAATATTAGTTAGGAGGATGCATTGTCACTTGTAACTTGTCTCTTACAACATATCTCTAACATAAGTCTGATTTTGGTATTCTGTTATTAGATTCTTATGAATGCACAGAGATGTGCTGGTTTATCCATGTTTCTCTTTGGACTTATTTTTAATATTAAGGACATAAATTGTGCAGTTGTTTCTTTTTCAGAAAGCAGTAAAATGTGAATGTAAGTAATGAACACTTAATGATGTTACCAGGTTTTTGGGTGAAATATCAGTTTTTATATTGCTATCTTATGTTCTAGATTGATGATGAATTAAAACAATTGTTGCATAGATCAGTGTGCTGTAGTTAGTAATGAAATCACTGCCAAGATTAAATGCAAAATTTATTACTGAGTTATTCAGTACATGACTTAGCCTACTGTTTTTTTTCAAAATGAACTTCGGTTTATATGATATGAAATACTTTCTTATCTGTCATGAGTATATAATCTCAAGTGTTTTTGATACAGAAGGATGCTGAATACTACTTATATTCTGATAAAATTTGTTATGGTTGCGGAAAACAGAAGTCATCAAACATTGTCATAATTCTTAAATCCTCAAACTGTGGGTTCCTTTGCTGTTGGAGGGTTTATAGTCCAATTTGGTTCAAAATGTTACTTTTTTTTTTCTTCAAAAATAATTTCTGTTAGTATTAAAATTCCTAATGAAATGATGCAGCAATTCAGATTGGAAAGGATCTTAGGAGGTCACCTAGCTGAACCAGGATCAGCTGTGAGATCAGATCAGTTGCCAAGGCTTAGGTCTTATACAGGGAATGGATTCTACACAGACTTTATGGGTGGCCCATTCCCCAGCTTGACTGTTGTAATAGCTAACAAAAATTAAAGTAAAATGCAATACTGCTGGAACTTTTCTGTCTCAATCCATGTCTATTGTTTCTCATCTTGCTACCACAAGCCCCTCTAAAGAGCCTAATTCCATCTTCTTGATGGTATTGGCAGATGCTATTAGATCCTTCTGAAACCTCCTCTTGTCCGGATCAGCAATCCCATTTTCCTCAGCCTCTCCTCCAGCAAGCGCTCCAGTCCCCAACCACCTTGGGGCCCCTCTGCTGCATCCTTTCAGTTGATTTATATTTTTCCTGTTTGAGGGATGCAGAGGGACCTAGAAGGGGTGCTGAGTATATGGGTACAGTTTCTCTCAGTGTTCCGGTTGTGTTCCCTCGGAGCAGCCCAGATTTCTGTTTGTATCCTGAGGGTTCTCCAGGGCTGGTTCAGCAGCGCTGCTCCCCTTCCAGTCATTCCCAGCCTGTGCTCTTGGAAGTGGTTATTGCTTCCCAGGTGTAGGGCTTTGCATTTGCCCCTGAATGCCATAAGGTCCCCATCAGACCATTCCTCCATCCTCCCTAAGTCCCTTTGACCAGCAGGACTCCCCTGGAGCAGCCCAACTGGGTCCCCCCAGTTTGGTGTCACATGCAAACTTACTGGGCTACTCATACATAGTTCTCCCAGTTAAAGGCTCTACATATATAAATATCTTTAAATAAATATTTTTAAACTTGGAGAGTGTTTTGTGTGACATGCAGTGTGTTCATCACAACAGGATGTAGATAATGGCTGTTAGCTCAGTGCAAACTCCGTGGTTGCTTACATCCCCTCCATCCCAGCTCTCTGCCTTCCTTCCAAGGAGAACATTATTGGGTTTCTTTATGTTGGTAATGAGAGATGCAAGGCATGTAATGGCAGGCTCATTCTCAGTGAGTATGTGCTTTCTAATGTGTTGATTAGAGGAGCTCTTCCAAACAAACAAAAAGGCTGAAAAATTATCTCAGAGCAAAACTCCTGTACGTAAAAATGCTTTTCAGGAGACAGAAGGATTTATTTGCTCCATATACCTGTTTAAGAAAGCATTGCTTTTCCAGAATAAGGTCAAGACGAGTCTCTGATCAGTATCTGGGAGGAGAGGAGGAATCTATTTTCAAACTTTTTTTTAGAACTCAATTGTTTTTTTGAGAGAACAATATCTGTGGAGTATCGATCGCCTGTGTCCAGTAGTTAGTCAAAGGCTATCTCCTTTGACTAACCCCTTAGCGTGGTGTCATCCTCCTCCATGTGATAGATTGTTACAATCTCAGCCGCTGTAATTACACACTAGCCAAGTGGGTCATTTATTTCTGTACCTTCACCATTTACCAAAAATCTCCTTTATCTTTGGGAGCCAGCTCTTCCTTTTGCAGTAAAAGCAAAATAACGGCACATAAAACATTAGAGTCTAAAACTGGGGGCTTGAAAAATAACTGTAAGACTAACTTTAAAAAACTGTTCCACCTTTTATGAACACCTAGTATACTTTTTATCTATCTTTTTCTCCTGGTGTCCTAGAGAACAAAACACACAAAGCCAATTCATTGTTTTTCATGTGCCTGGTAAACACTATTTTTTATTTGTGAATGTTTTAGCTCCTTTTTTTTATTATTTTATTTATTTTATCTGTTAACACTAGATGCTTTCACTTGCATGAGAACTGTCTCACTCCCCTCCCCTGCATCAGCTCTTAATTTATGAAGTGCAAAAGCTCCTGGAAGCACTGCTACTTTTTACTGATGACAACGAGTGAAAGTATTAGATACATCTTTTTGAACACAGCTGGCATATAAAGAAAAGAGTCTTGTTTCAACTTAGATGAAATTGTTGATTAAATTTGAAGCCTGTGATTGTATATTTGCATGTTGGGGAGGAGAGAAGCTCTGTAAGCATTTCCACTGTATTTCCTTAGCAATGTTTTTGGGAGGAACATCAGTGGTCTAATATTGTTAGTGTCTATTTCTATTTAGAAAGGGCACATGTTCTTGTTAAGATGAGCATAAGTAAAAGTATTGTGATCTTGATGATACTTTGTTGTCCCAGTATGAATGATTTCTCCTTGGGCACGACCATAAAGCCACATGTATTCATTTTCACTGGCTCTGGATGTACATTACCTCCAGTTCTTCCTGTTGTTACCATATCTTTTAAAGTACCATAATATAACCAAAATATTCATTAAATAGGAAAGGAATCTTGAGGGTTTTTTCCCCTGTTATAACTTAACAAGTGCCATCAAAATGGAATCTGGGTTTTAAACTGAGGGGAAAATATGTATAAATTTGAGACTCTTCTATTAATATTAAACTCTCAGGACTTTATGATTGCCACTTTTTGGTTTATATTTATTGCTTTCAGTGTCCCTATATATTTTTCAGAACATGTCAAGGTACTAAATCTTTCCAGTCTGGCATGTAAGCCAGTTTATGTATGTTTATATTTGAACCCTGTGCTGAGACAGCTTTGTGACCTACAACCTCATTCGAATCTCAAATGTATGACTTGCATCTCAAACTCCAGCATATTAGCTGGAGTTTTTCTGAGGGGAGTTGCAAATGGATTTCAGGCACCTGAGCTTGTCCTGTAGCTCAGAGTCTTTTTAAAAAAAAATAAATAATGCATTTTGGAAAAGGATTTTCTGCCTTCTTTTAAGTTACTGATGGAACCCTTTGTCATATGCCCTCTGCAGAGCTCTGTTTTGGGATTTAGGGTAATCTACTATATTTTTTTGGCATACTTGCTATATTTTTGAGCCATCCATAGGAGAAACCAAACCTAAAACTAAAGATCTCTCCTCCTCTTCCCCAAATAAGAATTCAGTAGCAGAGTGCATGGAAATATGTGCAGATCAGTAGCAGTTTATTTCAGACCTTCCTTTTCCTCTTGGCCTCCCTGTCTTTAATCCCTTCTGTTCTACTGTGTGTGCCCCAGAAGGTACTTTGTGTGCTGCAGCTTGTCTAAGAGGCTTCTTTAAAGGAAAAACAACAGTAATTTTAAGAGTGTGTTGGGTGGGCTACATGTATGAAAATATGCTAATCATGACAGGTGTGACTGCTTGCTTTATTCAACACCCCTAATGCGTAGACTGTTTGAGCGCATAAATATGATCTGAGGTGTTAAAAGGAAAATGGATTGTCATCAAAGAACAAAGAGATGTTGCTGCACTAGTGTTTGTTCTCTTCTGAAACTCATCCTCAATAGTTCTCTTTAAAGTTTTCACCTAAATGGTTATGGAAGAACTTTTTTCACCCACAGGATTGTTTCCAAAGTGCTTCTTGTTGTAGTAATACAGGAACCAATGCTGCAAAAATCGAGGTGGGGTGACATGTAGAGCAGGAATAGGAGAAAGAGAGGTTCCATTCAGAGAGTTCCCAAGAGACAGTTCTTCCTAATAAATGAAGATTAAAGTAATATCATATAGTGCTTTTTAAGGTAAATTGATTTATCCTGGGTTTTTTAAGTGGTGGAGGCAGTTCAGTGATGTTGAAAAAGTCCTCAGTTCTCAGGGATGGTGTTCTGGTTTCCACTTTTCAGGTTTAATCACTTCGTGTTTGCTCAGGATTTAAAGTAAAAGAGTTACAGAGGTAATAATTTAAAATGTAGGTTTCTAAATGTCAACCCATCTTTGATTCCTGTGGAGAAACTGAAAACATACTTTCTTCAAGAAGAACAGAGTATTTATTCCAAAATACTCCCCAGATGATGTTTAACTGGTTAGGGAAAACCAGATTTTAATTTTTTTTTAATTATTATTTTTTGGTAGCATAGACACCACACGTGTATTTATGGTCTAAATACTAATTTCTTACTTAGACTTTGTTATAGTGGTATGGTGTATTCTGATAACCTTGCAGTAGGATAACCCTGACAACTGCCATTTCTTATAGGGCTCTTTAATATAGCTTAATGAGCATTCTGAGGGTTTTTGCAATATGAAATCAGCATGGTGCATTTTTAAGTTGTTTCAAGTTACACCGTGTACAATATTCCTTTATTTATTGTGTCTGTAGTCAGAATGCACACTATGCATGTGCATTACAGTGCAATAATTAGCATATAATTTTCAACGTTTCAATGAACTTTTGTCATAAAATTTAAGGAGATTTTAATTGCTAGTAATCAGGATTGCATGTTAATAGGCTGTAGATAATTAGGAAACCATTTGCATTTCTCTTCTCACAAATTTTCTTAGTGTTTAGACCCTCACTTAATACATAACTGTATCTCAAGAGGGTTGAATCATCCTACTTAGGCATAGCAATAATAGATACACCTTTTTTTTTACTCAAGCTTTTCTTTCAATTTTAATTATTTGGAAAGGATTAAATCTTTGATAGGTCAGATTTACTGATACTGGATGTACAGTGTATTCCCTCTGACTTCTAACTCAGTTGTTGCAATAATAGTAACATTGATTTTAAATTTGCATTCCTCTATGGTAATGAAAATACTTCTATTTCCGTTGCTCCAAACTTTGGGAGAAATATTTAGCAAATTAGTATCTGCCCAGGAAAATTGCACTCCTGACACATTTGTGGATAGAGTGCAGGAGACTTAGCCTGTCCACACCCTCTTTCATGTTCAGGAGACACAAAAGAAATACTTCTTTTTCCATGTCTGAAACATGTTAAATAACAGAAATAGTCTGTAATACTGTCACTGCTTGATTTGTTAAAGTGTTTTAAAAAAAGATGTATTGGTAGAAGTTGTGCAAAGAGTAAAGTTATACCATTGAAATAATTAAGGCAGCTGTTTGTTTGGTGTAAGGCAAAAAAAAATATAGTCTGAACAATTCTCCTCTAAAGTTTATCTTGTCACCACTGAACTGACTTTGTTTCCAGATTTTCTTTTATTCTCCTTTATTTGTCCATTCAGGTCAGTGGAAGAGGTGGTTTTTTGTCTTAAAACATTTTCAGTGTGGGATTTATTCTGATCTATTTTGTGCCATTCTCTACTTAGGATAAAGCCCTAGGAAATGTGATATTACTTAAAGTGAGTCAATATGGTAGCACTGGAAGGTGTTGAGTGTATTTAATGGAGAAACTGGAATCCACATAAATGCATTACAATTATATTATTGGTTACTTCAAAGCATTATTTTAGCAAAAAGGAATTTATTCCAAAAGACAATCATTTGATCATTGATATCATCACACTCTGGAAAGATCAACCACGACCGTCGGTGGATGTAGCAAAGACATTCCTACAGATTGCAGTTTCTCTAGAAAAGCACAAATTCAGTGTCCTCAGTCAGAACTGCAGAAGCAGTGACAGCTTTAAAAGTATGGGTTTTACCCATGTTACTTGTAAATGGATTGTTTCTTTTGATTTTTAAATAGCTTTTAATTTTTTTTTCCAACCAACATGTCTAAGGGGGTTGAATTCACTGGTTTAAATAGAATTTTTTAATCATAATTTTATTCTTACAGGAAATGTTAGTTTTTTAAAAGGCTGATTCTGTTCCAGAAATTTCTGTCATTTTGGAAATAAAATAAAAAATTCATTTTGTTTCTGCCAATTTTAAGTAATGAGTGGTTGTAAAAGATAATTCTTTCCAGTATTCCAGTTACAGTCCCTTGGGGTGGCAATGAGCAAAATATGAAGATCATCAATTTTGGATCCCAAACAGCTTGCAAATGAAGTTTAAATAGATCAGACAATAATTGAGGCCCACTTGTGTACACAATTCATGCAGCTGTGTTATAGGTACATTTTTAAAGTATTAACTCTTCCCCCCCCCACTTTGGTGAATTATTCTTTCTAGTTTATGAAAGCCTGAAAAATAGTCATGCTTAGAGATGAATTGCTCCTTAAAATTATTTCTGTGTTTTGTGTTGGTCTTGAAAGGAATGTATAAAGGTGACTTAAAAGTAAATAAATCAGATTTTTAAAAATGTTTCGCAGTAATAATCAAAGCATGTGTCTTATACCCATTGTTAATTTGAGCTTTTTATTGAAAGTGTTTGAGCCTTGTCAGTATTCTTTTGAACTCATCACAAATTGACCTGAAAGCTTATATTTCTGGCAAATCTCAAATATTCTCTGCCCCTTTGCCCTGAGGGGTTTTTTATTACTTGTGAACAGTGCTGTGTAAGAGCAGGCTTTACACTTAATTTCTCTTCACCAGATCTGTGTATTCCATGATGTAAGGAGACTACTGCAATGATTTGCCAACCTATTAAAAAATAGCCTCCTATATGCTGCCTGTATGTAACCCCTTACCTATAGGCCTTGCCTGTCACGCAGTGCCCATTAACAGGGCTGAGCCAGTGATTAGAGGAGAGATAATTGAGCCTCTCCAGTCTGCAGTGATGGCAGCTGTTGCTGATGTTCTTGTCCTTTGCCCATCATACCTTTCCCCTGCCGCAGTGGAGGTGGTCTGCTGCATGCTGAGCAGATGTTTCTCCTTTGCATAGTTATCTTTTGAGTGCCTTTATATACAAAAATCAGATTGCACTGCTACTGTCACTTTTATCTGATGAGAGGAAATCCCAGACGAATGAAGCTGGTTTTCTTTTCAGGCAGCTAAGCAATGTTGCTCAGGGGCATGTTCTCTTTCCTTGCTTCTGTTGCTGCTCACTGTAAACGTTTTCTTTCTGGCATGTTTCTTCTTTAATCCCTCTTTCCCTCTTTGACCCATATCCTTAATCCCATTGGGTTTCTTTTGAACTTGGTTATTTCTTCGTCTTCTGATACATCTGTCTGCTCTAACTATGAATCGTTTGCCAACACCACATTTTCCTCATATTCCCTGAATGTCTTTTTCCTCCCACAGTTCGTATTAGAGTAGTTGAAAAGGTACAGGGAAACTTTCTGGGACTGGTCATTCTTCAACTTTGTGAGACTGTGTCATTCTTTAATTCATTTCTTCTTTTACTTCTTATCTGCTCCTATTTTTAGTGTTCTCTTTCCTTTTTTATTTGTTCAACTTTCTTGGGCAATTATTCTCTCAACAAGTAGAAAATGTAATGAGAGTATCTGAGATGCTATAGATAATATGGTTCTGCATGTTAAATTCACCAAATACACTAATTTAATGTCCACTTTCTATATGTCTGAAATTATTTATTTCACTATTGTAGTATAATAAAAAAAGACTTCTTTCTTCCCCGATTTTCCTGGTAAGCTCTTACAAAAGTAGCAGTTTATCACATCTTGTAAAATTGTTCTATGCAAATAGCCATCATTTCTTCTTTCTGGTACCTCCTATTTATTTATGTATTACATATGTGTAATTAGAGGAGGGGAACTTTGAGGAAAAAAATGCAAGTACAATATTTTTGTCTTTGTGATGTAGGAGTTTGCTCACTGGTGTCATTTTCAGCTGCCTTTGGACACTGGGTATCTTCAAAGGTAATTGCAAACACAGTCCAGTGCTCCAGACTGTAGAGATTAGTCCATTTGAAGAACAGCTGAAAAGTAGGCATATGGCTATGACTGAATTATTTTACCCTGGGTGCTCTCTGGTTGGCAGAATAGGTGTAGGTAACATGGAAAGCAAAAACTGTGTTTTCCTGTCTCGGTAATGCAGCGATTCAGCATCCAAAAGAAGTGATGGTCAGTGATAACAAATTAAGTGGTTGGGAGCTGCCATCCTGTGTTGTTATACAGTTATTATAGACTATATTCTATGTTTCAGGGAGATGCACACTGATTTAGATTTCAGGGCCAGCCTTTCATCCCTCCCTCTCGACAGATTCTAAGCCAAGTTTAGCTGTGATCTCTGCATGTTTAGTCCTGATGTTGATCCAGGTTTGAATGTGGAGTAGTTTGATACTTTTGTCTGCTTCGTTGATTTCTAATGCCAAGTCTTTCCATTTGAGGACTTTATTTATTTATTATTCATACATGAAATAAAATATGTGCTTCTGGTAGCAGTCTTGATGGCTCTAAAGGTTGTTGCAATTCATAGGTACAGTATATACATGAATAGCAGATACACATTAATAAGATAAATTATTGCTAAGGAATATCACATGCAAACAAGTTGTCAGCATTATATTCTAGTAAATTCTGGCAGATAACTCTCTGATTACCTACACATGTGAAGGACTGGCCAACCCATGAACAGCCAATCAGTAAGAGTTTGAGTAGCAGCCCAAACGTGAGGTGTACCTTTCCTAGGCAGTGCCAGAGTGGCTCCTTTGTTCAGGTAAGGTAGACTGTGCTAGTGTTCCCCAAAAGAGTGTTTCTTCAGGAGCTGAGTACTGCAGTCAGGAGGGCAGGGAACTGAGTGATGTGTGGGCCTCCACTGCTCCATGAAGGGAATGCCTCTACACAAAATATATGCCCTTGAATTCCCTCTTCTTAAATGGATACAAACTGCCTGGACTGTGAAATAGGGGCTGATGAGTTTTCTCCTTATTGTAGACATAAAGAGGCTTAATATTTCTCTGTTGTCATTTCAGTCTCCCTAGTATTGCTGCTGATTTTTAAAAATATTTTCTTATTTTTTTCCCAAACACGTTTTGCCTTCCATTTCCGCCTTTTAACATGCAAATGTTTGAGCATACTCCATATATTTCCTGTTTAATTAATTTGTGGATGAAATACTAGTTCAAGTGCCACTGATCTTCTTCTTGCATGCCTTCAACTAACCAGCAGTCAGGAAAAAAAACCCAAGAGTTTAAAACATTTGAGGTTCTTCGTATTCACAGAACTCACCATTTTAATTGACTTTACCTTGCTTTTTTATTCTTCATTACCCATATGGCTAACCTTGCTAAAGTTATGCTGAATTTTTAGCAGTAGGAAGACATGAGTGTTGTAATGCTGAGGACAAAGCTAAGAGTGGTCAGAAATAGAGATTAGCAGTAAAATTTTGCGCGACCTTTGTGCTGGCTTCCTTTTTTTTCCCCTCACTTGTTTATTTGCCATGAAAACACATTGCAGAATGTTTTAGTGAGCCTATTTTACATAGGAAATATTATAATGATGTTATTTTTGTGACTAAACTTGTCAACAAACTTTGTGGAAGTAAAAAACCTACAAGCTGTAGCGTTGCTTGAGGTATATTTTAATAATCTAGGACTTGGTATTTTGAAAGATAAACGTTAGATGGTTTGGGATAGCAATCCTGAAAGAACAACATGTATTACTTATGTTCCACTGTTTCAAATAGTGACAGTGTCAGGAAGGGTTTCTCGAAATGAATGAAGTTTATACAGGACATGCCATCTCCAGTATGACTGAGTAAACATTGATTGTAACCCTTATTCCTGAAAGGAGGTAATCTCAGCCTAATGCCGCTCTTAACTCTGTACTCTCCACATGATTTGCCTGATCTGATAAATTATGCAGGCTTTTATTTTGACCTTGTAACCTTGTAGAGTTTACTCAAACTGCCTCCATAGTATTTGCCACATTAGCAGTATAATGGCTGTAAGCAGTTCTTGTACTACAGTTCATTCTGCAGAGAAAGGTAAACACTGGGCCATGAAAATTTATTGATTCAATTACGTGATATACACACAGAACCATTTGAGAAGTGTTTTCGGGATTAAGTCATTACATATCTTCTGTTTGGTCAAAAATCTGAAATATATAAACAAGGAAGCAAGCAAGCACTGAGAAATATAAACTGCTATTTTTACTGTATGTAGAATGTGCTGTTAGACATCAAACTAAAAGTTGTTTAGGTTGAAGAACAAGCCAGACATTGAATTCTCATGTATTTCTCCCTGACCAGGGTAACTTGTGCCCTCAGTTGGTCCTGTAAGTATATTCTAATTTACCATGTAAATTATTTTTGTGGGCTGTTTCTTTGTGCAAGGGTCTAGGCTTTGCAGCTTTTCTGTTCGAACAGAACTGATGGCGGTACAAATTTTTCTTCCTTAAACAGTAGAAGGCAAGACCTTCAGAAAGGAAAAAAAAATAGTGAATTGGCTGGAGCATACTGTCATTACATGACATCATTAATGTGTTTCATACTGTGTGGCCACTTTTGGTTCAGATAACCATGCGTTTAAATCTGACACGCTTTTATCTTGCCTTGAAGTATCTTGATGCCTGATCTGCTCAAGCTGAGGAGCAGGGATATTTTGATACAACTTAAAAGACAAAACACAAAAATAGTTATCTTTAATGTATCTCTTATTGTACTGACCTTGAGTTTATAATATAGGCAAGATAAATTCTGCACAACTTTTACTGACTAAACTATGCAATGGCACAATAGTATTAAATGTATGTATAATTATGAGGCATTTAATATATTAAATTATTTAAGAGGCCACTAAAGATGCTAATGAAAAGAAATTGCTAAGAAATAAAAAACATAGCTCAGAAATAAAACTGTTTTCCTTATTTTTATTTGTTTTCTTTTGCACTCCATCTTTTGTTTTAGTTTTTCAAGTGCATGTGTTAGAAAATGATTCATATCTCTGTCTTTGAAGGAATATTTGCATTTGTTCTAGCTAATGCAAACAGTATGGTTTCTTGGAATTGAATGTAAGAAATGGAGGGAAAATACCCGATTTGTTAATGCTTTATGCATTGGAGATACACTTACTCTCTTATGCCTTGGGAGAAGGAAGACAAAGAAAAGTGTTCTGGTTTTTTCCACAGCAGTTGAATTAAAATATAATTACAGTACCTAATGCATTTCTCACTGTTTGGTCTGGACTCTGACCCTGCTTTTTAGCACTGAAGAGAGTTTTCTGTTTTTCTTCCCTTGGCTTTGGGTGTTGCTGGTCAAGGTAAATGATGTTGCCAGGGATTGAACTGCAGCTCTGGCAGAATGGCTGAAGGTGCTTTATGAAGAAGCATGATAGCCATAACTAATTAGAACACTAATATTTCAGGGGCAATTAGGATACTGGAGAGGGGAAAGTGAGTGCTGTGTGGAAATTTTGGTGTCTGATTAGCACATATATTGGCTTCAAATGACCTAGTAAAACACAAACAGAAAAGTAATCAATGGCAACATAAATACCATGGTGCTGCACTACATTTCCTCTACTATTCAACTTCACAGTGCAATGTTGGATTTGGGAAAGAAAAGGCAAAGGAAAGAGGGAAGAAGTGTGTAAAAGCATTCCCTCTGTGGTGGGAAGGACATAAAGATGGCCAGAAGGACTCTTTACTAAGAGGTGAATGGGGGACATGAAATGGGGGTGAAAAGAACAGAGGGTTCTAGAAACCAAGAGCTGCAGCTGATGGAAACAATGGCATCCTAAAAGGGTGAGGTGAAGGATACCTATATCCCAGAAATGCTGAAAGACCTGCCACTGAGGGAAGGAGAGAAAGGAAAACTGCCTACATTTGGGTGTATAATATTTTAATATTAAAATTTGTTCTAGTTGTGCAGATATAAAGTCTGTTAGGGCAGAATTTCTCAGTGATTCTCAGGTGGGCTCAAAAAGGGTGTTGGCCTGGTAAAGTGTGTGATAGACGGGTCACGGCAGTTCAGCTGCAGTTCTGAAATTCCAGGTATCACACAGAGAATTGTGCCCTGGGTTGACCCTTCTGAAGAAAATTGCTGTGCAAATTTGTTTCAGAAAATGCAATGCGCAAAGTCAGGATGGCTGCAGGCAACTGCTCCCTGAAACAGGGACTGGGTATTCCACCATAAAATCCAGCCAGCCAGAAGCTTGTCCTCTTTCATAAAGCTGATTTTTTGGGGCACGATTTCTACAAAATCTGAGTTGCCTCTGATTTTTCAGATTATAGGTAATTTCTATTGTTTTTCACCTTTGCTGTTTCCTGCCCTTGCTTCTTTTGTCTCTCTAGTGGGAGGAGGACAGGTAGACAGATGCATCTACTCCTCCTCACCCCAGTGCTCTATGTTAACAGACTTGTTAAAGTTAAAAAGTCAAGAGCTCCAAAGCTTACTGAAGGTCAGAACTTACATTACTTATTCAACCCTGTGTGTATTATGAAGCAGTTTTTATTTGGAGAGTCTCACACTGTTGCTTTCAGCAGACCATTGTGTCACTCTAATTAATTTCCATTTTACAGATGTCAAACTGAGGCACAGAAGAGACTAAAGTCGTAAGTGTGCTCTGCTAAGTTTTCAAGTTCTCTGGCTATAGTACTCTTTTTTTCAAGAGTAAAACCTTTATTGACTTCCACTGTTGCTCTGGAGACTTGATGGTTCAGTTTGGAGTCCAGAGTTTCATACTTGACACTGAGAAGATGAGAAATACAGTGTCAGTGGCCATCTGTGGGAAGTCACATGGGATGCCCAGTGTCATTCGAGTGCTGGACTATGTAACACACTTTTCTGAGAAATGCAGTCATCTTTTCGAGCCATCTTCTCCTTTCTGGCCTTCAGATGACTGCACTGAAAAGGGATTGTCCACCCAAAACCAAGGGAAATAGTTCCATTGCAGTGGAAGACCATGGAGGTTTAAGGACAAGTGTACTTACACTGGAGAAGTGGTACCAGAGTGTGAATAAATCGGAGGTGGAAGTAAATCTTCTCTTGCCATTCTGTAAAGCAGAGTGTATGATGAGCATCTAAAGCTGTGATGTGATCCAGTAGATCAGCAGGAGCTACTGAAGCTCTCTGGCAGAAAGATGTGACTCTGTTAGGATTGGATGAAAGAACTGGTAGACAAAAGGTTTGTGAGAAGGAAAGATACTGGGAATTAGAAAGTGTGGCATAGTATACTTCGAGGCATAAGAATAATATGAGGCAATTTAACTGAAATTTTCTGGTTTTTTGCTTGCTGATACCAAAGACTCGATGTTTTGGCAGTAGGATTTTCTTTGATGGTTATTTGATATTTCAATGTATATAAATATAAATAATTATATGTAATTTGGTATAAATAGATTTATTTAGATATCTTTTATAAATGCCCTTAAATACTTAAGAGCTGTGTAAGCCTCAAAATTTGAAACACATTTCATACTCTTTTTTGTTTCTCACTGGTGCAGAAAGGAGAAGTCTGAAACAACGCACTCTGAGGGTTTCTTGGTTTGCTGGATCTTTCCTAGAGATCCTCATTGATTCCATATGTGCACCAACTGTCTAGCCTTCACGGTGAAGGGTACCTTTTATCTTTAGGAAATCTTTAAGCAATTTAGCTTTGCCTAGCTTATTGTTCAGTAATAAGGAAATAACATACGGAAAGTGATTTAAAATACTGGTTTATGTAACAAAAAAAAATATAAAATTGAACTACTTATTCGTCCATTATATAAATAGAGCTGTATGTGTTACTATTAATTCAGCGTCGTTGACTTTGACATAAGTGGGTATTATCAGCATAGTTTAGTCTTGAGATAAATGTTTCCATCAAGAAACAAAATACTGATTTTCTTGTCGAGAAACAAGGGGGATAACCTTCATTTTTGTTATTTCTTGTGTGTTCAGAGTGCATAAGTAACAGGTTAAGCGGGAGGAGTATCAAAAATATCACAAGTGCTTCATATCATTTTCTTGCAACCTTAGCACTTCGCCATGAACATTATAAATGACTGATTCTCCTTTAGGTTCTGACTTGCTTTAGAATGATGTATGAAATAATATGTGTTTTGCATGTCCTGTTTGTAATGATAAAGGTCATATAGTATCATTTACATAATCTCTAGCCAGAAATGAACTCCAGCAATATCTTCTGTATAACATATACATTATCTGAGGTTTAAAACTCTCATTATTCATGAAAGTTAATTTTACAGTGGGTGTGAATGATCTATCTTATGGCTGCTTTTTTGATCATTCTATAAAATAATATGGAGCAAAGCCTGCACAAATAGCAGGAAAACCAGTAAAGAGTGATGCATTTGCTTGACTCTGTGTATACCCGATTGGATCTTGATTGATGGCAATCATTTGTCTTTGTCAAAAAAAGGGGAAGAATTCAGACATTGAAATAAGAGTGCTATCAAACTTTCTACAATGGCAGAAAGATTCTATTAATGTAGCCTGAGAGTATTAACTGTCTCTGCTAGAAAATGATAAAGAATGTTAATTTTTTTTCTCGAGCATGTTTAAGTGTAAACTGCATTATTTTGTCTAGGCTGGAAGACTGGAAGGGGCACGCTACAGATTTATGGCATGTTGGAATTGGAAATTAAAAAAAAAAAAAACGTGTATATTACAAAAGAGGAAAAGAAAAAAAAGAAACAAAAAGCCAAATACAAGAGCTTAATCCTTCTGATTATGATTTCACAACAAAACAATAAAAGTTTAAGTAGCACAGTGTCGTAAAATCCTTAATGCTGCATTCCAATTGATATTGAAGCTTTGAAGACTAACTTCAAAGGAGGGTGAACAAGAGCAAAAAATAGATATAAAATAAACAAAAAAAAATTGACAAGCTTGGTTTTAGAAGTCCTTTTGTATGTCAGATCTAGGAATATTGACCCGTTACTTGAATGGGCTTTAAGGCAACTTCCTTATTAACGATGCTTAGAAACACAAAGCATATGCTTGGGGTTAACATTGTATTAAAGGGGGGAAATGCTGTTTCACAGGACAGTAATGCTTGCAGTGCAAGAATACTTTTTAAAGAAATGAATATATATTTTATATGTATATATATATATATATATAAAACTCCAAGCAAAACAGCAAACCCTGAAGAGTTAATCACTGGATTTACCATGCTGTTAGTATCTGTGGGTTTTGTTATACATCTGTTATGGTCTTTGGTTCTAAAGAGCAGTGTTAAAGTTTGATTACTGAAACAATATTTTCTAAATTATGAACATGGCAAATAACCTCCATGAGCACTCTCTCTACCCTAGGAAGGTAAATATTTTTTGTTCCTGAACTTTTAAAGAATAAGAAAACTCTAGCATTCAACTTCGATGTTTACTAGTCCTTGATGCACCCTTAAAAATAAATATTGGGGAGATTGTCATTTTAAGGACAGCTGAGAGAAAGGCCATATCAAAACTGGACTGGGACCTGCAGTTCTATCTAATACCTGCACTAATGTGCTTTTGGCCCTCATAAGTCATTTTAAGGGGTTTTTTGTTTAGTTGGTTTGGGTCTTTTTCTCTACTTCTGCATTGTGTACCTGAAAACACTTTCCAGCTTTGCCTCACTGCAGTGTATGTCAGATCATGGCAGCAGGCCCTGATTCAAACATTAAAAGGCAACATAAGCTGTGTTGTCTGTCCTAGCTTGAAGAACCTTGGAGTCACATCATTAAAAAGTTCATTTTTGTATTAATTAATTTGTGAACTTTCATGAAGCCTTTGCTACACTTTTGAAGATGTTAAGATGTGATTTTAGCTGAGGTGGTGATGGTGTATTTATTTTAATTGAGGTGGTGGTGTATTTATTTATTTTTTTTTTTTAACAGTAGGATAGGTGAGACATGAGTTACATGATTGAGATATTTGCTGTTTTAAGGAGCAGCTGCATGATTATTTTATGACAGGGAAGTTTTGGAAGTGAAAACACTAGTGTTCAATAGACACATACACACAGTATTTCACCCCTCCCTTCTGAGAAATAACAAACAAGCACCAGACCAGTATTGTAGGAGAGTATAAAAATTATGAGGTCCAACTTTTAGGGAGTAATACAATCAGGATCACCTGTATTGTCCTTATAAAGACATTATAGAAGAAATATCCCCTCCATCCCCTTTTCCTTCTGCTCTTGCCTGCCTGCATTTTCTGTCCTCATTAATTCTTCATCAGATTTCTTTTCTGACCTTCTGTTGCTTTTCCCAGCTTCTTGTCCAGCCAGACATGGTTTTACGGGCTCCCTTGTCTACTCTGCCTCTTCTCCAGCTGATTCCCTTCCTTCTCACGTTATCTTCATGGCTTTCACATCAAGATGCTTTCCTTGTTGCCTCGTAGACTCTTTTGTCTCTTCTGTACCTGGGTGAAATGATGTCCTTCTCTGTGCTGCTAATGTTGTTGTAGATGTAGAGAGCACTGACGAAAGGCAGCTACTGCAGTTTTCTTTGTCCCGGTGTCTCTCAGTATTTCAGTCTTTCTGGAGTGGCCTATGCAGAGCAAATTTTTTAGAGAGAGATAAAACCTTTCAGAGAAAGATATATATACATACATATTTATTTATTTATAGTAGATTAAACTGGGGACTAGAGGAATTGATCTGTGTTGGTCTTTGGGAATAATGCACGTTTGTCACGGAGAGAAACCAAGACGGTTCTCAGTGGGTTTGATGCGCATGAGGTCACAGTCTGGTGTATGAGAAGTTGATGGGGGCAGTCTGAGAGGCATGACCAGGGGAAAGATGGGCAGCATCTTCAGAGGTGCTTTACCATCAGGAAACACCTACTGTGAACTTCCAAGCCTTTGGCACAGCCGTGTTTCGTAGCTTTGTACAGCAATAACCAGTGAAACACTTTGGGCAACAGCTTCTGTGTGAAAAAATTAAAGTTCTCTTAGCATAGCTAACTTTGACTTGTGAAATTTGATTACAAATTATTAAACTATAGTAAGGAGAAATGAAAATTATACCTTAGAAGATTTTAGAGCAAGTAGAATTACCTACAAACCACTTTATTTATGAAACATTCAAAAGCTGTTGAATCCACGTGATGGAATAAATTCAGCCAAAAAATTGGCTACTTTTTTTTAATGTGTCCATTTTTCCTCCAAATCCTGCACAGTGTGCTGTAATCTCTGTGGTGATTGCAAGTCTGTCTCTGCTCCTCTCACTGCCCCCTTCCCTCATGGGGAATTTTGGGGGCAAATGCCATCTTGCAGCGATTAGTATCAAAGATTGGTCACTTCTATCATATGGTTTGGTAAGTAATTGTAGCTATTGCTGTGATTTGCTGCTTGCCCATACAGCTTCACACATGTATTTCATTTCCAAAGTTTAGCCAAGTTATTCCCTATAAAGAGGGTGAAAGTCTAGATGAAAGCCATCCCTTTTGTGAAAACCATATTCTCTGTCCCTCTTAGTGACTGGTACAACAAAGTAAATTTTAATGGTGCATGATACTGAAAATGAATCCTGTGACCTTGAGAAGTTGTAGCAAAAGATCAGGTTTTATTTGAGTCCCTTCGCCGTTGTTTTCGTTGCAGTATTTTTAGGTTTTAGTTGAAAAATGTAGTGCAAGTAGCTGTGTATATATTCAGTACTTGAAATAGTTCAAATTAATATTCATGAGTCACTTAAAAAAAACCCCTAAACTGGTTTGCATGTAAATTAATGGGTTTTATATTCTTTCTAGGGCTCTGTTCATTTCACTGGTAACTGCATCCATCTTCCTCCCAAAATGAGAAAACATGGTTTGTCTTCTGAAAACATTAGTGTTTTTACAGCAATAGAAAACTTTTCATTTTATCTTATCCTTGAAATCTCTTGCAAAATATATGGGCTTTTTATTTTGACAAGGGAAGGGAAAACATTCAATTTTCATGATGAAATGAAACAGTCTTTTCTCAATTTTGAGTGTCAGGCTGAATTGACTGTTCTGTCAGCAGAGAAGCTAATTGCAAAAAGCCATGCTTTCCAATTCTTTTACCATAATTTCTCTTTAAGAGTGTTTTCTGTGATGGATTTAACAAACTTTGTAAACAAGGTTTCTTGCAGAACTTGTACTATATGCTGGATCAAAATGTTTGAGTTCTTTAGTTTTTTCATCAGAGGCTACTAAAAAAGTTAGCTTAGTTTAGCAGGGATAATACACGATTATTTCTAAGGCTGAATAATGGAGAAAGGTGTGACTACAGATAATTACACATACAGTTTATGTATGCAGGAGGGAGATTATGTTCAAGGAAGAAAATGTGCATTATGATGCAGAATACTTAAATTATGCATATAAGTATGTGCACAATAATTTAACAGTGGTGTGGTCTTAAATAATCTTCTCTGAAGAATTTACATAAAACAAGAATTACCATCTCAAGCTAAAAATGTGGAGAATTGTACAGTTGTTAGAGAGAACTCTTCTGCTCTCATGCTTGCATTCCAGATTTTAAATACACGGTTGATCATTTTTCTAGGACTTTTTTTAGTACGTAAAGGATTTTCCTCTTTAGTGTCCCAACTATTGTTTTTCATGAATATTAGCAGTATCAGATAATTGCCTTATGAACACACAGATGGAATTCTGTCATCCAGAAACGAAAGTTTGCCTTTGCCACTGAAGTCTTTACATTGGTGCTGAAGTGATGCATTAGAACAGAAATTCCCAGAAATGTGCACAGTTCCAGCTTCTTGTTTCTCACTGCAGTAATTCTTCCCAACACGGAGGTTGAGGCCACTGATCCTTGGCTTTGTTTGAAGTCTGTTTCTCCACTGTGGATGGGTACTTGGAAGAGAAGTACATTAGGAGGAAGGAGGAGTATAAATAGACAAACCACGTTAGACTCGGGAAATCCCCGGAGCTGAAAATAGTTAGAAACTGGCAGAGAGTTAGGGGAGAACTTGTACATGATTGGATTCATCTTACACTTCCTTAAGCTGACATTTTGGGATGCAGAATTTCAGGTTAGATATTGATGTGAAAAGGTTCTTTCTCTCCAGTGGGAGCATCCATGTCCCTCTGCAGGGACCAGGAGCTGCTGGCGTGGTTAGTGGCACCACTGGAGCGATGCAGTTTGTGTGCAGTCCAGTGTGAGCTACTCCAGATCCCTCGGTTCTCCTCTTGGATGGGGATGTTTCTTAGTGCTGCTGAACGTCTGTGGGGCAGGGATTCTTTGCTGCATAGGATTTACTGTTTCCAGTTGTGAGTGACAGTGTCGTGTCCAATTCATTTCCCCTCTGTGATGGGATTGCTGTGTTGAGAAGAACTGGTTAATATAGAGAAAACTGTTTCAGCGTTAGGAAAGAATCTGAAGAGGTATGTTGGTTTTCCTACTGTTCTGTTGGTTTGTGTGTGCGGTTTGGTTTTTTGGCTTTACTGAGTTTGGTTTGGTTTTGGGGTTTTTGGATGAATTTGTCTTAAAAGAAAAGAAAAAAGAAGGGAGTAGCTAGGTAAAGAGGAAGAAGTGGGAAGCCTTGATCCTTGTCAAGAGAGATAATAGCTCCCCTGGAGAAGAAACTTCATTGTCGTTTGAACATGGATGCTGACACAGAGTGGAAAGAAGTGCTGGGTGTCACGTTTAAATCTCTGAAATGAAACAGGAAACACTTCCTGGTTTGTTGCTTCTTAAGCTTTCATTTTACAGTCTGTGTTATCCGTCTTGTTGTGTTGGATTTAAATGCTAACACTGTTAGTCTTGAGCATAAAATAAGGATATGTTGAGGAAAGGATGTTACAAAGTCTCTTGTATTGCTCAGTCCAAGTGTTCATTGCCAGGTTGGTTGTTGCTGGATTTCCCTCTTAAAGTAGCTACAGAAAAGAGGTTTACACCTTCTCAGCAGTTTCTGCGGTGTCACTCTGCAAGCTTTTATCCTGGACTAAGCCCTTGAATTGCTTTATTAGAAGAACCTTGCGTGGAGTAGCACTCTAACCTTGCTCATGCTTTACTGCAAGGAGTCCTTTGGTAACTTTTGTAACATTAGTAAGGATGGCTTCTGCACTTCTCTTTCATTAATGGAGCCTCTTTTCAGAGGGGAGTGGTTAGTATCTTCAGAACCTTTAGGACCCGTGGGGCTTCAGTGGATCTCAAGAGGCGGTTCAGTAGCTTAAGCTAGTTTTGATTGGAGGGGCAACTAAAGCTGCAGATATTTAGGTGAGCTCAAACTAGCACTGAGTAATCAGACATGAAATAGTACCCTACTCACCCAAATACAGGAGCGCAATGATGGCTAATAAAAACAATTAGGAATGTCTCCTTACCTTTTGACAGGAGCCCCAAATATGTGCTTTCCCCTTTCCAAATGGAGTCCCTGACTTTTATTAACTTACTCTCCCACATCAATTCCCCATCTCGGGAGTGTTTTTCCTGCCTGGCCAGACCTTAATGTCTGTACCTTCCTGCTGCTTCTCCATCCTCTGGGTATAGTGGGAACTGTTTCACACAGTTCCTGCAGACTGCAGCAGTATTCTTTACACCTCCTGCAAGGGACTTGGTGTGAGCTTGTGTCCTGGTCGCAAAGAAAAGTAAAAGAAAAGGTGTGTTTTCAAGCTATTTTTCCCTTTATTTAAACCTTCAGTAAATACAGTATTCTCTTTGTGGTTCAGGAAAGGATGCTCCATCATAATTCAGTGCTGTGTTTTTATTTTTAGAGACAGTTTGCAAGGCTTTCAAAGGAGAAATATATCTGCTCAGTCCAACCTTTTTAAAGGTATTTGAGTGCTGTTGTTTCCTGAGAATGCTGGGCTAGTATGGTAACAGTTAGGAATCTTGCTCCATGTGCTTCTTAGTGGTCTTGCTGCCTTGTGCTTATTGTTTCCTGTCTCAGAGCGTGGTACAATGTTTGCAGTTACTTGAACTCTTTCTTACATGTGTTTCTGCAATCATCACACAGTGAAGTCATTTCCCACATTTTGCCCTCCTCAGATTTGAAATCCTGAATTAAATCTCGGACAGAAGTGTTGGTCTTCAAATCAAATCATATTTGATTTTTAGTTTAGGGGTTTTTTTTTTAACCTTTGATTTTGGTTATCAGAGAGTAGGAGAAATGCAGGTAATGTTGAAGTTGAGTGTCTCTAAGGCTTCAGTATCCTAACTTCCAATCTGAATGGATAATACCTTTTCCAAGATGCTGTGTGACAGAGGCCAAACATGCTGTGGACCTGAGAGAGCTGCCTGTTCCACCCAACATAATTTAAAACAGAGAGACAAATACGTTCAAATTGATTTGTGATTAAGGAAGAGGTTGAAGGAGGAGTTTGCTTATCTCCCCAGATGCACTCAAATTCTGTCCACAATAAAAAGATGAAATGTATATATTTTTGATATGTTGGCATTTAGAGACCTTGGGGAGGTTGGTCTTCTCTTTATTGTTCTGTGCTTAAAAAAAACCTCTTTATGGTGGTTGTTGAATTGCTGAGTTTAGTTATTAGAAAGTGATTTTAATTTAAAACAAACAAAGCAAAAACTGACAAAGAATCCAACTCCCCCCCAGTTACCCTCTCCCCCCCAAATCTTTCTGGCAGAGGACTCTGAAAATATATACACACAAGAGAAGAAAAAAATTAACTTCCTGCAGAAGAACATAGAGCAGAAAAGTATTTGTTGAATCAGAGGAGTGCACTATTACATTTTTATGGAAGCAAGAAAAGTATCCAGCTGTTAAGAGAGCTATAAAAAAAGGATACAGGTTAGCCACAGCTCTTAAAGCGTAGATATATGGGACTGTGTTTCCATCCTGTTTCTTCTAGAAGAGGTGGTAGTGAAGCTGAAGTGTTTGGGGCATGTCAAATCTAAGGTTTTGGGGGTAAAACCTTACTGTAATTCCGGTGTTTAATACTTTTGGGGTCAGAGCAATGTACTAACAAAGTAACAGAACTGAGCAGATCTTCCTGTTTTGGTCAAAAGTTGATCTGTATATCTACGAATGCTGAAAGATTAGAATCTCAAATTTCAAGCTACTGGAAAGAATTAATCTAAGTCATAATATTTCAGTGTATGTTACTCCTCACAGAAAATCTGCTGATACTGTAATTAGTGAGAAAATATATAAGTACTTCCTATGCATGTGCTTAAGGTGAGAGCATCAGAACCAAAAGGAATGGCTAAAGACATAGAGTTTGAGCTCCTCTGTCATTTTATATCCTTCAGCCTTTATTCTTATATGCCATTCTTCATTTTGGCAAGGAAGGGTTGACCAAGTACTGCCAACTAAATTCCCACATTATCAAGCTAATAGCAAAAAACCCTCTAGTGAGAGGCAGTGTACTTATTTTTTGTGTATTTTGGTAGTTATTGTTATTTTCAATATGAATACTAGTTTATGGGATCTCTGTGAACTGTAGTTACTTTGAAAAACAAATGTTGTTGACTGCAATCCGGTGTAGGATGTGTGAGATCTGCAAAGATTTATGGGCAACGAAGCCAAAGCATCCAGCTGCAAATTTGCTCTACATTAATTCTTCCATGTCTGAATCATGTCTGAACTAATTTTTGCTGAAAGCCAGAAGAAAGTTTTCATGTTAACTTCTGGTAGAAAAGTGGAGTAGTTTTCATTTCAGTTACCTTATAATTACTCTTGACAGAATTGCAACACAAATTGAACTGTGTCTTAAGGTGACATCTTTTAAAGTGCGGTTTTATTTTAGACTGATCAAAATAAGATCAGTCTAAGATAAGACAGGGGCTGCAGAATACATGATTAGTACTGTACCATGTACTTCAGTGAGCCCTCTTTGAAGTATCAGTGTGCACTGGAATGCCAGCACTTCAAAGAATGCTGCCTCCAAAAAGCTGGGGTTAGCCACCAAGGGGTTAATAAAGATCAAAGAAGAGCATACATAAACTCATACATAAACAGCACTGTTTTTAAACTGGAGGTTAATAACACCATTATCTAGGACAGCAACACCTTAAAGGTGGGCTTGTCTTTTCCCTGACACCGTGCTTTATAAGGCGTAGAGGGAGACTGCAACATTTATAGTCAACATTTTTTCTGGATTGCTTTTTAAATGAGGAATTCAAAGCTTGTCAGTGCAGAAAAGAGTCTCTGTGATACCTGAAATTGGCATTGTTCCTCCAGTTTTGTTTGCATGTTAGTTAGGTCGGAATAAATTTTTGGTATGGTTCAGAGAAAACACAGAGATCAGGAGGCCTGGGCAGGGAATTGTAGTGTCTAATAGATGTTTGAGACAAAGAGATAGTATCCTAACTATTTACTGCATAAAAGCCTACAAACAGCATTTTTGCTGGTTTTTAAAATGCAAATCTAGGAATTACAGATCTGTGTTGTTTGTACAGCCTTGTTTATAGGGGGAAATAGCATGAAACATCTGTTAAGACACACTTGCCTTGCTGACAGTCGCATCTTTTCCTCTACACTGGAAGCACCTGAGAGATTTAAATTGTACAAAGGTCTTCTACCTGCTGTGCAGAGTTCCTCGGAGTTCTCTGCTAAGTCCATGCAGATGTTGTGCCTGAAGTTCATGGCCTGCTTTTCACATCTATTTCTTCTGAGAGAAGTAAAGACGAAAGGCACTGCTCTCTCTTCTGCAAATACAGAAGTATCCCCCTCCGCACACACCTTTTGATAAAATTGAAGCATAGGTAAAGGAAAAAGTCCATTTAGGGTGAAAAAACCCCAAACTTTTGTAGACAAAGCCAAGTGTTTTCTTGGAAAAGAGTTAGAAGTAGTAAATAGGCTATGCTGAGTTAATGGATTGCATTAGTGTTGTGCATAATTGATATTGTGCCAAAGAAGTTGTACTCAGTGGCCTTGGGCCTTTATTATGACCAGTTCCTGTTACTACAGTGATGACAGAGATTGAAAGCCTGCTTGTGCATCGTTTTTTTTCTTGAGGATACCCAGTTATTTCCATTTGTGGAAATCTGTATCCTGAAACTGTGGGATATGAATGTCTGTGTGTGAGGAAAATGAAGATTGCATGAGAAGGCAGAGACTCTGCTAATATTACAGTGTGATTACAGGATATGTCTTTTTTGGTATCAAATATATTCTTCCTCATCCTTTCCTGTCTTTCTCTCACCTGCGCTTTCTTTCCCGTATTTTTAGTCACACAGTTGCTGCTGAGGCTGCAGGGTAAACAGGTTACTGATATGAAACAGAGTAAAAGCAATGAACTCTAACAATCCCAGATAATTGCTGTGATTCAGTTTAGTGTGGCTAAATTCTTATGTGAAGGCAGCTGAGAGAGGGAGAGGGAGTAGAACTGTATAACTGCTCTTGCCATTGAAGAAAGTACAGGTAATGTAGGTAGTGCTTCCAGAGATCTCAATGCACTTCTCAGGAGTTAATTAATCTTTAATGTTCTGAGGTAGATCCAATATCAGTGAAGTGCTGTGACATACAGTGGAGTGTAGCTGGCCAAGTAATATTTTAGCTGCAACTTTAACTTAATGCTAATCAAACCTTTTCCTGTGTGCTTTGGTAATACAGGCAAAGTGGGAATCGCATCAGGAACCTGATTTACTGAAAACCAGTCATTTTTCCTACTGCCTCAGTCCTCTGATTTAGATTTACCACATAGCAAACGCTTGGGCGTGGGATCTCTGCAGGAAGAGCTACCGAGAATTTGCTGTTTAAGTTATATTTCAGTGTTTGCTTTACCATCATTAAGGCCAATGTTTTATTTTCCAAAGTGTGCTATAGATTTTTGATCATGTTACAAACTGATACTACATTTGGATGTTTGCAGACATGGAGCTAGTAGCATGCTGGTCGTGTTCTCTGGTATAACCTGCTCTTTTAGATCACAGTTTGTGAAAGCTCATCGCAAGAATATTGAAGGGTTTCAGAAAATGTTTTACTTGCTTTTTGAAATTGCATTTTATTGAGTCAGTTAGTGGAATATACCTTCATTTTACTATTACATGCAAAATAGTAGAGATTTTAGTTAATATTCTGGACATCCAGCTGTATGAAGATGCAATGATTTCGATTTACAAGATGAAGCAGCCTCTTACATTACATGATGCCCTGCAGTCTGCTGAAGGTACTCCACCAAAAGTTCTGCAGTATTTTCCAGAACTTCAGCACTTTTATCTTAGGATTGATGATCAAATCAATGCTGAGGGATGAATGGATTGAGAGCAGCCCTGCCAAGAAGGACTTGGCACTTGAGTGGGAGGCTGGACATGACCCAGCAATGTGAAGTCACAGCCCAGAAAGCCAATTTTGTCCTGGGCTGCATCCAAAGCAGTGTAGCCAGCAGGGCAAGAGAGGTGATTCTACTCTTCTCTGCTCTGGTGAGACCCCACCTGCAGTGCGGCATCCAGCTCTGGGGGCCCCAGCGCAGGAAGGACATGGACCTGTGGGAGCAAGTCCAGAGAAGGGTCACCAAGATGATTCAGAAGACTGGAATACCTCTTCTATAAGGAAAGGCTGAGAAATTTTGGGCTGTTCAGCCTGGAGGAGAGAAGGCTTCTGGGAGCCTTCAAAGGGGCTATGACAAAAGCTGGAGAAGGACATTTTTGCAAGAGCATGTAGTGATCAAACAAGGGGGAATGGCTTCAACTTAGAGAGCAAGTTTAGTTTAGATACCAGGAAGAAATTCTTTCCTGTGAGGGTGGTGAGACACTGGCATGAGTTGCCCAGAGAAGCAGTGGATGCCCCGTCCCAGGAAGTGTTCCCAGCTAGGTTGGACAGGGATTTGAGCAACCCGGTCTAGTGAAAAGTCTCCCTGCCCACAGCAGGGAGGTTGGAAGTAGATGGTCTCTAATAAGGTCCCTTCCAACCCAAACCATTCTATGATTCTGTGAGTCACATGGGAATTCTTATTGCTGCTTTTTCTTTTTTTTTTTTTTTGAAAAAAAAAAGTTTATGTATCCCACAGGAAATACCTGGCTTGAGTTCTTGAAGCATTTTACATTGAAGCAAAAGTCATCTAGATTTAGACCAAGAAGTGTTCCTGAACAGCATTAAAATAATCTGGCATATTCCTTTCTTTGGTATTGGGCATCACTGTTTGTATTGTGTGATTGCTCTTTTGTGTAAATTAGAAGGAACACCTGATACTCTACATTTGATGAGCCATTGCAACCAAAGTGCATAATGAATTATAACCAGAAGTTGTAGCAGGCAACAACTACAACTGTGTAGAAATCACAGAGCTGCCTTCTCTCTGGTTTCCTTTCAAATTTCTGCTGTTGTTCCTGATGAGTAAGTGGTGTTGCCACTCTGTTTTTGGCTGTCAAACTAATTTTGCCTGTGTTTGAACACTTACACCTTAGAAATTGTCCTCACTGATTGATTGCTGTGCTGATGGTCTTAGTGGAGACACCAAGGATTGATTAGGTTTGGAGATGGACCCACCTGCTTAACTCTACAGTTGGAGTTCCAAGGAGGAGGATGTAATCTCAAAATTCATCTTGGTACCTTCACATGGGTTTAGCTGCTTTTAAGTTTGTTGCAATTGCCTTTCGTGGAAGTCTGTTTTCTTGCCCTTAGGACTAGATAGCCTTCTAGATAGACGAGGTCTTCTAGAGCTCTAGTTATCTTCTGTCTCTGCAGATGATTTCTTTAATACTGTGCTGTTTTACCTTTTCTCAGTTTCTTTGTTTCTCTTTTCTGTGCTGTATTTGTTTATTTGCTAAAATCCATCATCCTCAGTTAAATGGTAGCCTGAGTACAGCACTAAGACCTCTCAAACTATTACCTTTGTAGATTTGCATCTTCTTTCCTCTTCCCCACCTCACACAGCCCCTTTATAATCCACATTAGTGTGCTGACTATTTCTTTTTTGGGGTCTTAGAGGTAGTAGAGTATCTTGAAATACCCCATAGATAAGACATCACCAGAAGTGATTCTTCAGCAATTTCATGATCCTCTTCTCATTCTCTGGTACCACTTAGATTCAATTTCAGCCTATAGCATATGAGGACCAGTAGATAATTCCCACGCCTAAAATTACTTTGCTATAACACCATCATAAAAGTAGCACTGCAATTGGTAGGTTTTGTCTCCAACTGTCTTAATCTTTGAAACTGGTAGAAAAATTGGCTTCTTGTTCTTGGAGTGTAGAAAAGTGAGCATTCAGACTTTGTCCCGTTGGTGACAGTGAAGTGACATTTTTTTCCTGACACAAAGTCCTGAGGAAGTGGAAAGCATTCAGTTTTAATCTCATCTCTGTACAATTTTAACAATTAAGTTAGTTTGCATGGGAATGAGAGGAAGGTTGTTCTCAGTTCTGAATGCATAGCCTGATAATTTGGGAAACTTTGAAAAATGAAGCAATATAATGGTTATGCTATTGGAATGAAACATTTAATATAAGAGCTTTGTTTCTATTTAGTCAATATTGTTACTAAGGAACCACTAATTATGGTGCATCGTGTTGTAGGGAGCCCTGACAAATCCATGCAAATCATATGATTTATAATTCATAAATCCCTGATCCCCTGAGAAATGTTGCTCTTGCACTTAGACTAATTGAGTACTTATGTTCATCGATCCAGTCCATATAGCACCTTTAGTCCATATGGCAGCTGTTATTGCAGGGCTGCAAACTTCTGCTGTCAAATGTCTCCTGTAGTCCATGCTGCTGTACTGTTCCCAAAATCTGCTTCCTTGACCCTTTGCTTCATAATCCCTCAGTCTGTCAGCAGTCAGACCTGCCCAGAGCAGAGCAATCCTTAGGTCTGTCTCCCCCTGGCTGCAGCGCTATAAAGTCTGTGTGGTACAGAGCTGCCTTTTGGGGATGGGGCTGCAGTGCTTAATTGATCTTACAGGTAGAAGTGTTCTGGAGCAGCTCTGTAGTATACTGGCTTTTTGGTTCTTACATGCATTTCCCCCAGTAACTGCTCTCAAAAATGGCTCACTTGAAAGAAGGAGTCAACATTGGTGTTTGGTTTTGGCTTTGCAAGCTTTTGTTGGATGTTTTTCTATGTGTAGGGAGTAGATAATTATTATTCTTTTATCTCATAATGCAGTGGTTGCCAATAGTTGCAAATAGTTAGGATGTAGTTGTTTGTGAATAATCAGCACACCACCAAAGGAGGTAGAACCCTGTGCAAATTTTGTCTGCTGAACTGAAAAGAAAAGTAAGGGACTAAAGATATATTATGCTTCAGGATAATACTTCATGCCTGATCATTGTTACCTCTTTTCCTAATAATTTTAGCATAGTTTTGTAATGTGCTGTAATTGTAATTGTTATCCAGAAGAATGGCATCACTTAATTCTATCAAAACTGTGGAAAGGTAGATGAATGACAAATTAATAATTTACCATCTTTGCATAATACTGTAGCACAGAATAGCAGAAGGATTGATGGCAGAAGAGGTTAACAAATTTTAGTGGCTTCCATTAGCTTTTCATTGTCATATGTTTGTGGTGCCGACTGAAATAAGCTTTGTAGGAGATCTCAGTCTAGGGAACTAATTACTCGTGCCGATTGCCACCCTGATGAATAGACCCTCATTGTATCATTCCCCTGAAGACGAGGAGCAGTCTGTGATTCACGACTGCATCCTGCCTGATATTTGATAATAATTTCAACAGATAAATGTAGGAAGGCAGAATGATGAAGTGCCTATCCATGCTCTACGACTATCAAAGGCATGCACATAGCCAGCTGTGTTCTGCCTTTTTTCTATAAGCACTAATGGAGAATTTTAAGTTATTAATCGACCTTTGAATAAACCCCTAGCTTCCTCTGTTTTATAATTTTTCCTTGGTTAATTATTCCAAAATCGTTGGCTTTTGTAACTCGAGCATTCCAGTTTTAGCATGACTGTAACACAGACTTAAGTGTGAAAATAAGATACTTGGGAATTTTGATTCCAATGCTTCGGTGTTTTTCTGAAATTAAGAAATCAGGAAGATGAAGACTAGCCCTGTCTTTTCTTTGGTGTTAGAAAAAGGCATAGAATTATAATGAAGAATGCAAAGACCGTCTCCATTTTTATCAAATTATTTTCAGTTGGAATTTTTAATGTCTACAAATTGTGTTTGAGAGTAGGATTATGGAAATCATTTTGGCTTTTTTTACTACATTTGTTTGAAATCGTGATTCACCTTACATAGAATTCATTTCTGCCTTTAAACCTCAAAGCTAAGAATGTAGATACCAAGTATTTTTAGCCTTGTGATCTGCAAATTAGTTGTGCTATTCATTTGTCAGTGTTGACAGGTATACTTTCTATTAGCTCCTGGATCAGAAATGGAATTTATATGCATTTTCATCTATTATTTTAATACTAGCTATGCAGGCAAACAAAACCAGTGGGTTTAAATTTGGGCATACACATTTTCAGGATACCGTGGCTATTCTGTGCCTCAGGTGTTTTCTGTTTGTTTATTTGCTATACCTGAAATTGGCATTTTTTTGTACATTTTCTGGGCTAAAATACTGGTTTACAGTGGCATTCATTTGTGATCATCTAACAAGATAGTAACTGGCACTTATATATGACCATATTAAAAAGATCTACGTAATATTTGGAGCGTACAATGGAAAATAATGAATTTGATATAACCTTTTCTAGATGTAATTTTTTAAAAGTATGCCTTCTATGTAGCAATTATTACACATCATAACATGTAGTTTTTAATTAAATGTAAAAAACACAACTACATAAACCAGAAATGCAATCTGATTTGCTCGAAAATAGATTGCTGTTTCACTCTCCTGGAATGGTTTATTTAAAAAGAGTAAATGGAAAAGAAATGCATTTTCTCGTGTTGTTCTAAGCCTCAGGGGCTAAATGTAATGAATATTTTAAGAGATTATTTTAATTAAATTCCTGCACATCTAAACAGAGTAATATTTTATTATCACATACATAACCATGTAACTGAGGTATTCATTAAAGTTAACACTTTCTGGACCAAGAATTCATGGCATGATTTACCGACCTTGTGCAAAAAGGCACAAATTAGGAAGAAAAATGAAGGGGGACAGACTTTGATTAATATAGGTAATGCTATACCATATTTATAATAGCCTTTTCCCTATTCTGGTTTATAAATGCAGTCACTGAGAAAGGTGCCCTGCTGAGGCTGAAATGAGGCTGAAATCGGAGCACATGCCACTAGAGTGTGGGGAAACTGATCACACTGTCAGCAATTCATTTCAAAATGATGTATTTAGTGCTCATTTCACCTTCCAAGAAAAAAGGGAAAGGAGTTCCTTAGACTGGAAGGTGATATTGTTATTTTCAAGGACATACCTAAGTAAAAGATTGCAGAAAGGCGGGGGGGGAGGTTAAGAAAAAAAAAAAAAAGGCCAAAGCAGCGCAAACAAGGAGAGCTTTATGCAGAAATTCAGCGCTACCATGCTGGTTGATAATTGCTAACATATGTGGCTCCTCTGTTTCATTGTAGTCGTCCTCGTGAGTTCTGGCGCCTTGACTACTGGGAAGATGACTTGCGGCGCCGGCGACGATTTGTGCGTAACCCCCTCGGATCGACCCATCCCGAAGCGACGCTCAAAGCGGCCGGAGAGCATGGTCAGTGTAAAATCTGCTGCGTGCCACCAGCAGCAGGTTACAGGACGTGCTGGCAAAGACCAGACCTGCCTGCCTTCCTGTGAGATGGTCCCAAACGCCCGGCTTTTGTCGGTGTGTCTCAGGCCACGTTCAGTGCGAAGACAAACTGATGGTTTCTTCGTAGGGATAAGCAGTGTTGGGGTTTGCTAAGCCCCTTGGGTACATCTCAGCTGAGCTGGCACCCTGTGCATGCCCTGCATGCAATATAGTTGTCACTAAGCAGAAGGAAAGGGGATGCGGTTTTGCCATTAATCCCAGGACATGCTTTCCTGTAAATGACCCATTTATACTTTAGTAACTTCAGGAGAAGGTCTTTCCTGTTCAGAAATCTACAGCAATTATTTCACTTCAACCTTAGCGCTTGTCTGCCTATTATTGCAGGTATAGTAAAAGAAAAATAGCACTTCTGCAGCTAAACTATAGATACCTGCTTATGTGTAAGTCCTCAAGTCATTCTGCAGCAATTTGATGTGGAGTAAATAGTAGCAAATGCTGAGATGTAGAGCCATTGCTCAGGCAGCAAAATGATAATTATGGTTTCTACCTTGTGACTTTAACATAGGAATCTTTAATCCTTTTTTTTTTTGCAGGATTTTTTAGCATTTTATGATCAGGGATCACTCACTTACCTGTGCTGTGTCTGTTCTGGAAGGCAATGTATTTGCAAAGCTAATAGGATAGTGAGTTTGATAATTCCTTAGTAAATAAAAATATAAACATTCAAGCAAAAACACATACAAAGCTCCTGAATTTTGGGGCTTAATATAGAACTTTATGTCTTTCCAATCTAATGGAGATACATTAATACGGTGAAAAAAAGTCTTTCTTGTATTTAAAAATAATTTCCTTACAATTAAAGCTAAGTATCCTTCACCTTGAAGATACATGTCATGGAACAGAATAATTTAAATTTTGGGGTTTTTTTTTCCTTTTTCAGTTTGTGAATTGCTGCATACATATGTGCATACGTACACACACAAATTATATGTGGAGGCGTAAAGTTTATGCTAATTTAAAATTACTAAGACTGCTGGATGAATATAGAAGAACATCACTGTTGTAAAGTTAGTTTCCGTCAGGCATCTTAACCTCTTGCACTCGGCCTTAAAGAGCCATTTCTGGAAGAAAATGTCTACAATATGTCAGCTGATATAATGCCAAATGTGACATCAGTCCTCTGAAACAAATGACCATACAGAGAATAGTCAATAAAGTGATCTGAAAGCAATGTTTGTAGAGCCCTACGTCTTTGACTATAGAAAGAGGAACAAGATGTAGAATTAATTACCCCATTTTTTGCTTTGGGGCTTGCAGTTCTTAGTACTGGGGGTTGTTTCTGTGCAATGGACTTTAGGGGCACAAGGTTTTTTCTGTTTTAATGCTCCATGGATGAACAACTGCCCCCCCTTTAATATTATGTGTACTTTAAATTAAATAGGTCTTGTCACAGTTTTACATTTTCTTTTTTAATATTTAAACTGTTTATCCAAATTTTTTTTAAAAAAAAATCTTTATTTTTACTGAAAAATATTTAGAGTGACAATTTATATTTGCATAACTAATTCTTCTAGAAGCAAACTCACAGTATTGCAGTTATTTGTGTTTCATACTGATGTGGTATTTTCACTAATCATGTTATATTTCCAGGTTTATGGCTCATACTCAGTTTGTAAGTGACAGGACTACAATTTTTGTCAATACAAAGGAGGAGTGAATAAAAGTAGCCCTATTTTGTAGGTAGCTGATAGGCATAGCTGGTAGCTAACCCTGGTAATTTAAATAGACCCACTTGTTTTCTGTCTGCCTTCCTGTTCAGATTTTGACATCCTTAGCAGTCTTCTATTATACATAATTTCCTGATGTTATTTTATTCTGAATTTAATGACATACTGTGTTTGTTATCTGTTGTCATTCTTCATCTGTCCAGTGAATATTCTGGTATACCTTAACTCATTATTTAATGTGACTTCTGAAAATACAGATAGTTGCTATCTGCCTGATTGTGTGTATATATGCAACTGTTTTGTTCCAAGACCTTCCACTAGCAAGGTGTAGAAGAGATGACCAAAGTACAAATTCAAGTTCAGCTGGAAGCTATAGATAATGTGAGGGAATGCAAAGGTAGTTGGGGCTTTTATTGTTTCATTTTGAGATTAGGTTTTTTGGTGTGGTGTTTTTTGTTTTGCTTTGGCATGGATTGTTTGGTCTCAGAAGGTACAGTTGTCCGAAAAGTCGACTGGAGTGGTCACTTGATCTATTTCTTTCTTTTTTAATATTAACCAATTTCATGTCAGAAGAGCTGATTATTTTCAGATTTTTTGCAACCAGACTTTCAGGCCCTGTTTTTGTGGTGTGGATAACCCCAGGAGTCACAGAATATTTGACTGTGTTATGATTTCATATCAGTATTTTATCATTAATTGTTCCATTTCAATTAATTTTACATGTCTCTGAAGCAAAAGCATTTTTAGATAATGTGTAAAAAGGTTCCCTACTGCCTATTTGAGGGTTTTCTCATAACATAGCAGACCAAGACCTAAAATTGGACATGAGGGATTTTGCCAGGAGGGAGACAGGGCAAAATAATGCATAAATAATGGAAAAGTGCTATTGCAGGAACCATGCTTGATAACGTGACTTTTAGCATACTTTTCCTTAGAAGATGCACATTATCAACTGCTTGGTCTCTTTCAAATACAGCCAGATGTATTCTCCACCCCAGAGCTCCCAGTGTAGGAATCATCCCAGTTTGCAGCTGTGAAAATTATTCAGAAACAATCAAAAGCCTGGATATTGTTCAGTAAAACCCAGAGAGAACAACAGCAATCAGCTCTGTTGCAGCCTAGTTATGTGTCTTAGTAGCAAGAACCAATCTTTTCCAGGGATTGATTTGATTTGAAGGAGAACCTCTGGTGCAGAGGTGGCAGAATAAATACCTGAAGACTAATGTTCTCTGTTCAGACAATCAATACCAGCCCCATGACTATACTTCTGGCTACCTTCTAGTTAAAAACAAATTTTTTAATTCTGACAATTTAATTGCCATTCCCAAGTTCACATTAACTTGCTTGGGAAAAAAAGGCTTTAGGTAATTTTTCAAGGCGGGGGGGAAGGGCAAGACAAAAAAAAAAAAAGATCCTTCCAAACTGGCCATTTATAAAAGTCAGTCTAATAGTGTATTGTGAGGAAAGGAAAGAGAGGTGAAGGTGGTTTGGTAGAAAGTTTGGGATGGAAAGAGTTAACTCTTTTCTATTCTCCCTTTCACCTCCTGTTTAGAAATGGAACTAACTAAGATGCTTATAGAGATGTGAAAAAAATGAGTACTTAAAACCTGTTGGTATTTTTAAGTTGACCCCCAAATTTAGATGTTAGAAAATACCTTATCAAGCTTTTTAAACAGTGAATTATTGGGGTTTTTTAAATTGACATTTGTTCAAAATTTGGGGAGAGAGGGATTAAAACAGTCTGTAGCATTTCCATCAAGGCCATAGGTGGAGTTTGGGGCTTTGTGGCTGCAAGGGACTAGCAGCTGATCACCTACAGTATTGCAGTTGACTGGTTAGTTTTATTTGCCTCAACTTGGGATGAAAAAGAAGTCTTAAAAAAAATATTTAGAAAATCTGGTGTGAAAGTGGTTGGGTTTTCCATTGTTATCTTTTTAAACAAATGGGAAGACTAGAGGGAGCCCTTTGTAAAAAAATACATAGTAAGGGTATTTTATTGCACCTTTTCCTTGAATTGCTTTTCCTAGTGTATTTACCATTCTTTAAAAAGATGCAGAAACTTCTCTATCATGTTTTTGGATACTTTTTTCCTCAAATGGCTTTTAAAAACTGTAGTTTGCATGTAAGGTTAAGCTGTAGGCAAACAATCAAAAATAATGTGTCCTTCTAGGAATGCCTTAAGCTTGGTCAGCAGCATAAACCAGCATAAACCAAACTGTTATTTTTACACCCAAGTGTTCCAGAGGTTTAATTGGAATAAATACAACCCAGAGATCTGCTTGCAAAAAGCTCCTTGAAGAAGCTGAGTGTTACAGAGCAGTTTGGAAAGGGTTGAATGGAATTACTCCAATGAATAATAGTAATGAAATTGCTGTGCTAGGTTAATACTCTGCCAGCAGGTCTTGTGTTCAGTGTGGGACACAGGGCATGCCTTGAGGTCTTGATCACGAAAAGGTGTCTGTGGGTTTGTGCTTAGATCTGCAGGATTGGAGCCAGAAGCTCCAGTCACCCCAACAACAGGCAGGCCTGGTAGAGGGTGGTTGGGGTTAGCAAAGGCAGAGCAGAGTTTGGGACCTGAAATATGAAATTCAGTGTAATATCCCTATGTGCACGTATGGGAACCGAGTATGTCAGGTGGCATCATGCTCCATCATAGCTATCTCTAATCAGTAAATGCATAAATGTGACCTGCCTGTATAGGTGCCTTTATCCACAGAAGAACAGGTGAATGCACGAAGATTGTTTTCTGTTCCCCATGGATTCTCATGTGAGCCTGTGTGTGTTGGTTGCAGATACAGTGCTTTATTCAGGTCAGTCCAGAAAAAGCAGGTTGTGGTTCAGAGGGGATGTCTCACTGCCTTCCAGCAGGGGATGTCTGCAGGGGTGTGGACAGGCTCTGCATCTTCCTGTGCCTGCCTGTGCGTGCTTCGTGCATGTCAGGAAATGTGGGTAGCTAACATCATGTGCAAAGAGATGACAAAAAGTAACAAAAGTAATTTATGGTCTAAACTCTCGTATTAAAAAGGGCAGTTACATAAGATGTATGTTCTTGATATCATTAGCTGGGGAAAGAAATACAATCTGAGTAAGTGAAAAAGATGAGGTAGGAGGTGTATATTTCTGTTATCCAGTCACCTTTGGTTTTGGAAGTTGCCATATTGATTTTATTTTTTCTTAAAAACTGAAGGGCATAGCAGTATTTTGAACAAGTTGTGCTAAGTATGAAAGTATTAAGGTTTGATTTTGGCTCTGAATTCAGTCTTAAATGAGAATAGGTAGAGGTCTAATTTGAAATAACATCTTTTGTATAAAACAGATTCTAGTAAAGGGAATAAAAAATGGCAGGTCTGTACAGTGCAGATGGGGTTTTTGAAACAACAATCGTTTGTCTGCATTAAAAAAAAAAAAAGACACACAAAAAAGGAAAAGAATTTATTATCTTGGACTTCATCCTGAGGTGGTTTTGTTCTTCTTGAATTTTTTGATCTTCATGAGAGTGCTGGTGGGGCAGTGAGTAAGAGTGCATGTGGTGTGTGTTAGTACACTGATGGTAATTTTACTGCTGCTAACTGAAAATCCTCAAGGGGGAGTTAATTACAGGAAAACCTTCCTAAATATCAGCCGCATATTTTCCATGACAAGAAGGTTTTCAACCCACATTGAACAACTCCAGGATCTGAGTTATCATTATTTACATGAGCACATTTTGCAAGAAAGTAAAATTTGTGTTGGTACAATGCAGTTAAAGCTTTACAGTAATTTTTTTTTAAGGCTTGCTTACAAGTGGCAGATATTGCTAGGGCAGAAAGGATCATGCATAGGTTGGGTTGTTATGGCAAGTTAAATTTCCTTCTATTTGTGTTTTTGCTTGGTTGGTTTGGGGTGGGGGTTTTTGTTTGATTTTTTTCTTTGTTTTTTGTTGCTGCTCTTTTCGGGTTCTATTCTGGTTTGAATTTTTTTAGGGTTTTTTAGTTTTGTTTTTTTTTTTAACATCAAGGCCTAAACCAAAACCAGGGTATTTGGTCCTTTGGGTTTTTATGTTGTTGTGGGGGGTTTTACTTTGTTTTGGTTTTTTTGTATTTTTTTTTTCAGTGGTGGTTGGCTTTCTTTTTTACTTTTCACTTAATTGAAAAGTTTTATTATTTGCAATGTACGTGCACGTATTTACTTAAACAATTTAAACTTTTTATATTGCCACCAGGGAATTGTTGCCTTCTGTAAATGTTTGCAGATTAACATATTTTCAGAGTAAGCCCGTGGAGTTTCAAATCAAGTGTGGCAGCAATCAGAGCGAGCAGCCACCAGTGTGTTGAAGTTAGTTGGTCCTGATGTGTTTGGTGAGTGTTTTTCAAACACGGCTGTGCCATGGGTATTCTCAATGTATCTTTTAAGAAACACTATTTTTATTTTCAACTTAGGAAAAACCCCAAAACAAAACAAAAAAACCCAAACTCAATTCATACACTGCTGTGTTGTGGCATTTACCATGGCAAGAGGTAACTTATGTGTATAGCAAGTAATTGCCTCTTTTTTTTTTTCTTTTTTCTTTTGCCTTTATTCCCTTTCCCCCAACTCTTTTTTCTGTTTTCTTCTTATTTCTTACTTTTTTCATTTTCCTTTATTTTCCCTTCCCCCACCACTTCTTTCTGTTTTCTTCTTTCTTTCTTCCTTCATTTTCCTTTCCCCACCACTTTTTTGTTTTCATCTTTTTCTTACTCTTTTTCCTTTTTTCCTCACCCACCACTTTTTTTGTTTTCTTCTTTTTCCTTTTTTTTTTTTGTTCTTTTTTTTCCCCTTTCTTTTTCCATTTCTGCTGCTGCTTGGAGTTTGTAATTTAAATAAACCCGACTTGGACCCAGCGGTGCGGAGGGGAGATGGGATGTGGGAGCCGGGAGCGCTCCCGGGGATGCGCGGAGCGAAACAGGCGCTCCAAGTCCGACGGGAGCTCCTTGTTCCCTTCTCTCCCGCTCCGACTATCCCGGCGGGAGCCCAGGAGTGCCCCTTGGAAGCAGGTGCACGCCGTTCCCCGCCTCCAGCCGCCCTCCTGGGGCAGATCCACCCCTGCATGGGCAGCGTGGGGGCTTTTCTGCCCCACGGAATGCGCGTCCGGCTCCCGGCTGGCCGCGCCGCCGAGGGGACCGGGTGGGATGCGGGGTCTGCCGGGATGGGATGGGATGGGATGGGTCCCGCCGGGATGCCTGGAGCGGGGCCGAGCGGTTCCTGCCGCCCCATCCCCATCCTCGTCCCCCTTTCCCAGCTGCGCCGCTGCCGACCCGCTGCGCTCCGTCCCGGCACTGCCGACGCTCCAGCCGTGGGTTTGGGAGCCAGGTTATCACCCCGGGCAGTCGGGACCTGCCTCCAGCTCAACATCCCAAGGAAGGCTGCAGGGGAATGGAGCCCGCTGGATCCTTTTCCCCCCCTCTGTCATAAACACGTGAAATAGAGTTAAACGCTGCGGAGAGCACTGGGTAATTTTGAGCAGGCTTAATAGGATTAAAACTAGATGTGTCCTAACATTAGAGGATTAAGACAGGTACTTCCCACAGCTAGTCCTGAACAGTTTTCTTCCTGAACTTTCATTTAAAAAAAAAAAATAAAAAAAAATTACACTCCTTTGTCACTGCTGCCTCTGAGACCTGACAGACAGCAATGTGTGTTCTTTCATTTCAGCTCCCAATGAGGATATACTTGTTAAAGGAAAGCAGTCCATCAAGAGTCAAGTTTTAGGAAACCAGAACTCAGAAAGTGAGATTCTCTTGGAAGGCGACGATGATATCATGTCATTCATGGAGGAAAGAGAAGTGGAGAACTTAACGGGTAATTTCACCTATCTCATTTTCTCCTCAGCTTCTTTACTGTTTAAGTTCTGCTCTCCCACTCTCTGCAGTGAGTCATGGTTTGGGATACACATTGATAAATTGTTCCTTCCCATAATTGGGTCATTATGATAATTTTCTGTGCACCTCAGATACTGAAGGTTTATTTGAGGAGAGTTGTGCATTTTCTTTGTCTGACTTTTTTAACCTCCTTGCTTCTGCAGTAGATGTCCATATTCTAGGAAACCCCCTTTAGATAAAGTAAGTCTACCTTGAAACAGGCTTCTTTTGTTTTTTGATCTCATTCCACTCAAATCATTAGACCTAGTGGACAATTGGGCAAGTTGTCTGTAATTAAAGGCTTTTGAGACCTTTAATTTTTTTCCTGAGTCTTTAAAATTGTACATATTTATTATTTATTTGAGTGTGAAGGAATTGTACGCCCACTGGATTTAGTTCCTTTAAACCCCTAGACATTTCCCCATTGAAGTTCTTTCTCCACAGACCATAGTCTTGTTAGACTTCACTTCTTTTTTTTTTCCTCCCCAAAGAAGAAATAATACTTCAGATCATTGAACTTAATTTTATACAGTCACATGCAGCCTTTGCTGATGTTGCAATATGAGTGGAGTGGATCCCTTCCTGTACAGTTCAAAATGGAGAACCGGAGTAAGCGGTGATTCAGGGACTGGGAATTATAAAGCACCTTCATTGTTATTTGAGGAACAGAGAAAACACAAACTTCTCTGTGTTCATTTGCTTCTCATCTGGTATGCCCTGTACATTTACTTTGGAGAAAAACATCATTTATTGGGTAATTCTGGTTCCCTGAGAAGCTAGTAGTATAATCTTACATTAATATGTATCATACATATGATAATTCACTGAAAATACTGGTAGTGATTATTTATTGGCATTTTGCTTATCCATGAACCACATTCCACACCTTTATTTAAAAAAAAAAAAAAAAGTTAAAAATGCAGCATAATGAACAAAGAAAACCTGAATGAGAAGAGTAAAGTAAAATAAAGAGGCGAATGATGCAATGGCATTTTCTGTATACAAATCTTTTCTTTTTCACTTTCTGCCATGAGCTTCCTTCTCAACAGCCTTCGTGTTTCCTTCTATTATTCATTCATTGGTTCGAGTAATACATTCATACTGTAATAGAGGTGAAAGGGGAGTTTAATTATATAATCTTGACAATGGCAATAGGATTAAGAAGTAATCCTCACTAATAAAGTGGTGTGGGTTAGAAATGAAGTGGAAATTGTCAGGGGTCTTCTACAGGACCTGGACTGCCCCAGCTTCTGCAGCTGTCTGCTTGCCCTGTAATTGAATGTCTGCGAGTGATTGAAAAAATGTTATTTCTCCTCTGGATTACATGCTAATGTACAGGGGGCAAAAGGAGACAGCAAAAGAACACATAGCTGCTTATTTCATCCATTTGTGGGGGTGAGCTTTGGGAAATCACGGCAGTTCCACAGCTATCTCATGCCCATCTGCAAACACAATGTATTTGTACATTGGGAATAGAGGGCAAAGCTGCTCTGATCTCAGCAGAGCATCTCTTCTTTTGTCCTAGTGGCACACATTGAGATTGATGCGAGATTAAGGACCATCACCCTCCTAACAATCGATGGAAATGACAATTCATCTGAATTTTTTGTCAGTTATTCTCACGTTGATTACCTGAACGTGTGTACCTCATTTATAGATGCTTTATTAGAACAAAATTGTCTATGTCGCTTTAATATCTTCCACTGTTTTAGCAAAGTCAGATAATACTGCAGCCGAGTAACTTCATTTCCTTACCTCTTAATCAGCTGGATGACAAACCTAACCTGTTTTCTTTCTGTATGTGTTAGTTTATATAATAGGTTCTGCATTGTCAGATCTATGCTGAACCTATTGTTTTCAGTAGTAGTCTGATTTGTCCCTGTGATAAGCCCTGTGGAGATGTGATTATTCCAATAAAAATTCATTCAGTTGGAAACCAACCCTCCAGCTGTTTACTCCCACAGTCCCCGAGCTACACTAACACTGTATGGAATCCTTGAACAATATTTAAAGTGGAATCAAAAGCATCTTTAAAACATTTTACTTTAGGCTCTATAACATTGTGCAACCTTAACAATAGATTTCTAGAACCCATGAGGGAACACTTTGCAGTTAGACAACTTTGAGCCTCGACTGCTATGTTCATCTTTGTGAAAAGCTATGGAAACTTTCCAGTAACTAAGAACACATCAGACAATAAGATTTCAGGGGTTCCTCTGTGCACTCTCGGTATTGCATATTACAGAAGGTATGCAACTCTCAAAGTTTCTCACAAGGAAAATGTGTCTGAGTAAAAGCTGAATAGTGCCATGCTAAAGCCAGCTCTGTATAATGTATGCAGCAGTTTGCAATTGTAGCTGCTTCAGTGTTCAGCAGCGCAGAGACACTGCAAATCTATTACATATGTTCTTTTCTGGGATAAAAAGAGTTTTGCTCTTTAAGGAAGAGCTATGCCCTTTGCTTTATTTTAATGTTCTTGGCTTGAAAAGTGAATAATTTGCACTCGCGTTCTTTTCCGTTTGAACATTGTTGGTGTTTTCCTGCTTTGGCAGGTCCAGTTGCCCTCAGCACACCAGCTCAGCTTGTGGCACCCTCAGTAGTCGTGAAAGGCACTCTTTCCATCACTCTTTCTGAGCTCTACTTTGAGGTGGATGAAGAAGATCCTAGTTTTAAGAAAATCGACCCAAAGGTAAGAGATCATTGACCCTGAGCTCTGAGAGATGATGACAAATTACCCAAGACCTTTAATTCTTCACTCAACTTCCTTTACCTCTGTTGGTCTGCAGTGTTCCTGCTTTAATAATTTTGTGACTGACCATATATGTTACTGAACTTCACATAGGTGACACCTCCTTTCCTTCTCCTTTTTCTCCCCCTCCCACAATTCGACCCTACTTGAATGTTAATTAGCTTGCTGCGAGTAAAGCTCCAGGGAGACGTCTTAAATAAAGACATCTTGAATCACAGGCCTGTGTGAATACTGCAGAGTTCAAGGAGGCTTTTAGCCCAAATGTTTTCCTGATTTTCTGTGATGGCAGTGTAACATAGTGCTAAACTTCCTACTCTCCTAAGTTCTCAGTGCTTCTGCCATATTATTCTATAGCAGATTTTATAGGGCCTGTTAGTATTTATTATGCCTAAGTAGAAAATATAATTGCCCTCCTAAAATATTTCTGACCTGACTCGCTAATTTCCACAGACTTTATTCGCTCTGATTTGCTTTTGTTTAAAATTGGTCACCCTCAGGAAAATTCCAATTTCAAAGGGCGTATATTGTGCAGTTAGCTTAATAATGTTGCACTTGAATGTTTTCTACAGCATTACAGCAGCATTTCAGAAGTAGGACACAAATGGTAAATATTCTCATATCCCAACTTAAACACAGTCATGGCTCTTGGGTTTTTAAATATCTGTTTAATATTAAACAAGGTAATAATTTCTTTGGGAAACGTACTACTGGAAGTAGTGGTTTTCTGCTTGTCTGTAGAGAATACCTTGTGTGTTAAGCAGCAGTTCAGTTCTTTGTTCCTATTGCGTAAATTGCTTGTGTCTGTATTAAAAATAGCATTGGTGGGTCTGAAAGCTGAGATTATCAAATCTTATCAAGGAATAAATTTATTTTGAAAAGTAGTGCTCTCAGATTGTTAGAGCTAGATTTTAATATGAACAATTAACCAGAATTGTGGGTTTATGTGATATCATAAAAGAGATTTAACTTTTCTTTTAGTCCTGAAGTATTTTTGAAATATATTAGAAATTATTTCAAGTATGAAATAGTGCTAAAAATTTTGATATTCTTACTCCTTCCATTATGTTTAACTAAAAATAAAACCACCAAAACCCACACAAACTGAAAAACAATTAATGGTGAAAAGGATATTAATTTAAAATGTAAGGTCAGTTTGATATGTTACTGTGTTGCATTTTCCATTTAAAATATTCTGCTTTGTAATGCATTAGCATGAGAAAAGTCTTAGTGATTTGCATTATTCTGCATTTTTTTTCCATGTTTAGCACATAAGGTGTTTGAGTACAGTTACTAATTCTTACCATTCCTGTTACATGTTTCATGGGAGCACTGACATACAGCATATTCAGTCTCCTTGCTTTTCTCCTGGTTTTGAGTATTTGGTAGTGGTTGTTTTGGTAGTGCCTGTGAGCAGGCGGTCTGGTTTGGCTTGACTATCTTTTATTCTGTATCCAAGAGATTTTATTTGGGTTCTTATAAAAGGAGGAGTTGGTTTCATGAAATAGTGGCTACACTTCTTACATTCTATTTGTGATGTTACTTTAGCTGGAGGTCTTAAAAAAGACTTTCCATACTATCTTGGGGGTGAGGGGGTGGTGGGGGACTAAAACCAAACTCTGAATAATTTTATCTTGAAAACCAAGTAAGCTTCCAAAGCAGCTTGTTTTCAAGCATTAATGCCTCGCTGCACCATCCTCTGCTGAAGTCAATGCACCTTGATAGAGGTGATTGGAGCTGCTGTAGAAAATGCCCCTTGGAAAAAAAAAAAAAAACACAACACAAAAAACCCCAAACAACTATACCGCTGTAGCTCAGCAGGCCTGCTTAATTAATGAGGCTTCGTCTGTTTGATAAATTTAAGTTCCCTGTATATTTGTCTAAACTACTGAAAAGAAAACATTGTGACAAGTTCCTGAAGGGAAACCTGCCTTAGGTAGCGATAGCATCGCAGCGATACGATCGCAGTTTATACGCGGGCTCCGGGCTGTTTTGGGGAGGACAGGGGTAGCCCCGCGGGCTAAACTCGTTTTGCCAGGTGATCGGGGATCAGCGCTGGGGGAAAGCGCTCCGGTGACTCCACGGGAGACTTGTGGAGCTCACCCGGGGCCGGAGAGGGAGAGGCTGGGGATGCGGGAGAGGTGCCCGCCCGCCGCCGGGCAGGATCCCCGCACACCCCGCTCCATCCCGGGATGCCATCGCCAGGGATAGCCATCCCGGCTTTAACTTAAAGGCAAAACCAGCCCGTGTTTGAATAGTTATTTCTTTCCCGATCCGTCCAAAAAAAGAAACGAAAGTAATCCTTTGGGGCAAGAACTTGTATTTTTTTACCTCCCCCCAGCCCAGTCCCTGAAAGGACGTCAAAACTTGCCCGAAATGCTCCGAGCCGGCTTTGCGATCTTTGGGGCGGCTGGAGCATAGAATGTTAGCGTTTTTTAAAGCTTAGGAACGCGTTCCCGTTAAAAATCCTGCCAGTATTTACAAGTCAAGCTTAAAGCGAAATGGCTACGGGGAATCGGACAGAGGTTCGCTTTGGGAGAGGGGGCTCGGGCGGGGAAAGGAGATCGGCAGGCAGAGAGCGCCCGGGTGCCGGGGTGGGATCGGGTGCTTTCCTCACGGGTTCCTGCTTATCTCCTCCTCTGACTATGCTGCGGTGAGATTTTATGCTGTACTTAAAAATCCGGGAGGAAACAAATGTTTGTTTAAAAAAATATCGACCCGTTGCTCTAAATGGCATTAATTATTCAGGGTAGATCTATACTTCCTTCGTGTCAAAGTCAAATGGATGCCGCATTCGCTCTGGGAAGCGAAAGCAAACGGCAACGAATTTTTAAATCAAAATACAGAGCTTGAGATTTACTGGGAAAGATAAAAGGAAAGAAAATTTTAAGGAAACAAATTAAAGGTTACGACTGTAGGGTAGGAAACGGCATGCTCTAATTCTGACTAAATCGTGGCGAGCTGCTCTGCGATGCTCCACATATTTACAAGATTTAGAATGGAAATTTAAAGTACTAGAAATATAGCAGATGTTGTCACACGCTGAACTACAGGGTATATAAGATTTTTTTTTTCTTAGATGCACTTTTTTTGTTTGTTTTTTGGTAAATGGAAACTAGAGGGAAGTTTGGAAAACGTCAGTCAATATGCCAAGCTAAGGCTCGGGCTAGGTGTCGCGTTTAGGCTATCTTTACATCTCATGTTTTCGTTTCTTTTTAAAAAAATTACTTCTGAGGTTCATAAAGAATCTACTTGCCTGAATTTAAGAACCATTCACGAAAAGTCAGCGTAAAGTTAAAGTAATATTTTTATTACTATTTGCAACAAGTCAGTTGTGGGGCACATAATCTGACCTTGGCACCGAAATACATTTAACATCAGTAAAACTTTTTTAAAGGGAGATTTGTACATATAGTTAAATAATTTTTTTTCACTTGGTGACAACATTCAGGCAAACAAGAGAGCATAAGAAAAGGACTATACATGGATTGGAAAATGTACCTTTCGGGTTTCGCTTTGAAGTTGCAAAAGTCCGATCGCTTCTTTTTGTGACTTTTTAAAAATTCACATTGGAGGACGGGAGGAGGAGGCTCTTCCTTTCGTCCTTGCAAGGCGCGGTGAGAGTTTTATGCCGGGAAAACCTTCGGCAAGTTTTTAAAGGCCGAGCTGCAGGTGGGTGGGGGGGACGCGTGTCTTTCGCCGCCTCTTTCCGTCGTCGGTCGCGTTAAATAGAAAGTTTTTTTTTAGGCGCTGCTGTTGTTTACGGAGGACGAGGGGTTTTTTTTGTGCGCGGGGGTGTTAACCCTATAGCTTGTCGAGGCTTTTGGGATTGGTGAGGATTTCTCTGGCTAGCCTCCAGGTCTGTTTGGCAGCGCTTTCCAGGGCCGAGTGGGGTTTGCCCTGAAAGAGGTCTAGGTTGGGCAGGAAGTAGTGGGGGCAGCGCCGGCACTGCAGGCAGGAGATGAGCTGCAGGAGGATGCCGTTCAGCCGGTCCCCCAGGCACGCCTCGTCCCAGTCGGTCTCCCGCGGGTGCTTCTCGCACTCGTACAGCAGCAGCGTCTTCATGTGGTAGTTGTTGAGGGGCTGCCCGGGCAGCTCCAGGTGCCGGTCCCGCAGCGTCTTCAGCACCGAGAGGCACTTGTTCCGGCAGCCGCCCATCAGCAGCCGGTTCTCGGCCTCGCCGAACTGCAGCACCCACGCGTCGCTCTCGGCCGAGCTCTGCTTGCCCGTCAGCGAGTAGCACTCCTTGGAGAGCAGGTTGAAGCCCTCGGCCTTCACCTCGGCCACCCGGTTGGGGCCGGGCCAGGGGATGTGCGGCATGGGCCACTGCGCCGCGCTGCGCGGCCAGATCCCGGTGCACTTGAAGGCGGGCGTGATCTGCACCACGTACCGCTCCCGGATGCGGAGCTTCACCTCGCTCGTGTCCGCGATCATCTTCACCACGTCCCGGTAGCTGCACTTGTCCACGGCCTGGGCCACCAGCGTCTGGAAGCGGGAGCGGATCTTGCGGGCGGACAGGTAGCCCGAGGCGGTGATGAACTCCACCCAGAGGGACATGCTGCGCTTGCGGCCGTCGCTCAGCTTGAGCACGGCGCAGCCCGGCAGGGAGCCGTCGTCCACGAAGTTGAAGACGCCCATCTGGTTGAGGTAGAGCACCACCTCGAACTCGGTGGGCGAGATCACCTCCAGCCCCTCGTAGCGGGCGTCGATCTCGCTCAGGGAGCTGATGAAGCGCGGCTCCTGCACCTCCACCTCCTTCAGCACGTCCGACACGACCTTGCACACCTCCCGGATGGTCTTGGCGATGGCCGCCTTGCGCGCCTGGCAGCGCTCCGTGTAGTATTTGTTGAGCTGGTAGACCAGCTTGGCCTGCGCGGCGATCATGTTGGGGCACAGGTCCGGGCTGTACACCGGGCTCTCGCAGTACGTTGAGGGATCCAATGCTTTAGCGGTGGCTGCAGCTTTGCGGAGGGCACCAGCCAAATCGCAGAGCCCCGCCGCCCCCGGGAAGAAGGCGGCAGCGGTGCGCCAGGGAGAGCAATTAAAGGAATCGGGGAGGGCGGCGAAGCACAAAGGAGCGAAGCCCAGCGCTGCCCCGGCGAGGAGGAGGAGCAGCAGCAGCAGCGGGACGGAGCCGGAGCTGGAGCCGGTGCCGGAGCGGCGGGGCAGCCCCCGCGGGCTCCCGGAGCGCAAAGTTTGGGATGGCGATGGGGGCAGGGACAGTCCGCGCTGCCTCTGCGCTCAGGCGCCCACCCCCTGCGCCGCGACGAAAATGCTGTTTCAATAGTTCATGAAAAAAATAAAACAGCACCAAAACAAAACCAACGAACCAGCAAACAAACTTCCCCAGGACGCGCAGAAGGTCCCCGCAGAAAAGCCGGTCGGCGGCGAAGTTTCAAACCGCACACGGTACGAGAGGAGGAGAAGAATGCGAGCAATGCCCACAGCGGAAGAGTGAACTCTCTGTCTGTTAGTCTGGCTGCCTCTCTCTCTCTCTCTCTCTCTCTCTCTCTTTCAGTCCGTGGCACCGCCAGAGATGTGCATGAGTTTGGCTGCCGCTCGCTCAGACTGTCAGGGGGTGTTGTTGATTTCCCTTTTCCTGCTGGAGGCGGTGGCTCAACCCGGCTCTGTGGCTGCCTCTATCTTTACGCGCAGACGTGTGCACTTGGTCTGTGATCTCTCATTCCTGTCCTGCAGCTCTATATAGATTGTTGTGAGAGAGATGTATTAGAGAGTTGTTGATGTTGTTGGGTTTGGTTTTTTGTTGTTGTTTTTTTTTGTTTTCTTTGCACAAGACTGTGTTTTATCCTGAGCCGGGAGGAGGGCGTAGCTGCCGTGCCTGGGCTGGCTTCTCCTCCCCCTCCCCACCCCTGGCGGTGCGCGGCGATGCTCCCACTTCCCTCGCCGTGTTCCCGGGTCTCTCCCTGTCTGTCCCCGTGCCCGTCTCTCTGTCCGCGCCGCGGCCGCCGCCGGGCCCTACTTTATGAATGGGGCGCGGGGCGGGCCGGCTCCGCCAATCATCGCAGAGCTGTCAGCCCCGCGCCCAATCAGGCGCGGCCGCCGCG
>JAWWMP010000132.1:13163076-13180576 GCA_035047865.1 Dendrocincla tyrannina
GGGCCGGCCGGCCTTGGAGCCGGGATGGGGACAGGGATGGGGGGGGAAAAACCAACCCCAAAACTTGCAGCTCCGCCGTGGGGACAGGTGGAGGGTGAGGGCAGCGCGCCGCTCCCTCCGCCCGCAGCGCCGGTGTGTGCGGGGAGCGGGGAGAGGCGGGACGGCGCGTAAATCTGGCTGCGCTCGGTGCCGGGCTGCAGCGGCAGGGAAAGTGAGACACAGCCTTGTTTTACTGCCCCCAGCCACCTTAATTCTGACAAATCTCGCGCCGTAAAGTTCCGTTCGTCCTCCTAAAGCGCGGGATTGAGTTATTCGAGAGGAAACGGTGTTTTATGCAAGTTTGTATTAATAAGAATATGGAATGATTTGGACGTAAAGCCGTGTAGCCTGTGCAGCTCCGTCACGTCGCTCGCAGGGAGCCCCCGGGCAGTACCTGCTGCAGAATGCGGCCAGCTCTGTTTCTCCTGCGGGAAATTAGGCTGGCCGGGAGGGCAATTCCCACATCCTCAGTGCTCCGAGCAAGGGTGCTGTGCCTGGCCGGGGCCGTGCGGGGTGCGATGCGCTCCTCCCCGCGGAGCCTCCCGATAACCCGCTCGCAGCGGTTGGGCTCGGTTTCCCTTGTTCTTCCCTCCTTTCGCTGCAGCTGGCTGATTTTAATAAAGAAAACACCGCCGTCTGTTTTCAGTGCGCGTTTAAATTAGAAACATGTCTCGTTGCCGACCATACCGCTGGAAGAAGTAAGTATGGACGTGGCCGGCGCCGGTGCGGCTCCGTGCTCCGCCTGGAGAGGGGTCGCCTCCCCGTTTTCCCCCCGTGTCGCCCGGGGATGCGGGTCCGTGTGTCAGGTGTCCCCTTCGGGAGGGACAGGAGTCCAGGGAAGGCTGCCAGCTTCCAAGGGCTGGGGCAGAGGGGCCAGGCGGCCACGGGGGCAGAGCCGCTGGCTCGCAAAGGCGCTGGCGCCGCTGCTCGCTCGGGTCTCTCGTTGTCCCGAGGTGGAGCGATGGAGCGGGGCGGTCCGCCCCGGGGCGCGGTAAGTGCCTGCGGACCTGCCGCCTCCCCGGGGCATGCAGGGGCCCCGTCGGAGCGGGGTCAGGGCCGGGCGGGCATCGCTGCCCTTCTCCCGAGTGCAGCTTCTCGGGGAGGCTCGGCTGGCCGGGCGGAGAGCAGCCAGGGTTCTGCGCCTCGTCTCCGGGCGCCCTCCGGCTAATGGAAGAGTTAGCTCGGACTGTGAAGAAATGGCTTTCACACGCCCCGTCGGAGCTGACGGGGCGCACTCGCCGCCGGGCTGGCGGCGCTCCCCGGTCCGGCCAGGGTCTCTGCATATCGGCCCTCCGAGGGGTCTCGATTCCCGCAGCCCTGGAGTTTCCCTCAGCCCTGGGTTTCCCGTGGCCGGAGCCATCAGGCGGCCCGGGCAGAGGTGGGGGGACGCACGTTCCTGTTTTCAGGGTAAAAGCAGAAGGAGGAGATGATTCCCCCCCACCCTCACCCACCCCCCCGATAAGGTGTCTAATGATGTCGCGTTACGAGTGTTCAGATTTAAAACAATTCATTACCAATTTTCCTGCCTGAGGTTGAAGCTCTAGTAAATAATAAATCAGCTAAACAAAAGCTGACTTTAATTTATTGCCCCAGCGCTAATTAGAAACATCATTTGAGCAATAAACTTAAACACTTCCAGCAAATAATGCACGTGAAACCCTTCTCTCCCGTGTCTGGGCGTTTGTGGCCGCACTGCATTAAGACCAGCTTCATCTGTGGCGGAATTTGCTCTCGCCGGAATGAATAATTGAAGGGGGAACAGGATCCGAGGAGGCTATAATTGAAGAGCCCTTGTCACCTCTGCTTTTATGTATGTTAGTGTAGAAGTCCATCAGCAGCTCCTTGATGGTGTATAAAACGAAGTGGCATCCCCTCCAGCAGCAGGAGATACTGTATTCCATTAAAAAGACCGTGTGCCTGTGTGTGCCGCAGAGAGGGAAACTCTCAGGGCTAAAAGCCACTTGAAGTCTTCAGACCGATTGATCTGTATTCTCTCGTTATAATCCGTCTCATCATACTTGAGTTAATGAGGCAGGGGCGGGGGTGATCTGATGGTCCTTGACAAATTCATTAGGGAGGCTGCGGGACATTTTATTTGACTGTTAAACATCGTGTTTGTTTGGTTTAAGCAGTGCCAACATCAGCATGCCGCTGCCTGGAGCTATAGTGTTTTGTTAGCAAGGGCTTCTGTAAAAAGATACTGGGAAGGGGACTCGGTGTGCAGTGTTTGCTCTTGCCTTGGCTCCTCCTGCCCCCTCCCGCTCGGTTCGGCGGGGAGCTCGGGCTGGTGGAAGGCCAGGCGTGCAGGCATGATACGTGCCACGGTGTTTTCTTCATGCTGAGGATGGCAAAGTAGCAGCGCAGGGCTGCTATTACATTGCAAAGAGTTTTTCAAACCCCCCCCCCCCCCCTTTTTATTTTTCCTAAAAGAACGCTATATATCTGTATATTATATTATTATATTAACCTTAAAACAACAAAAGAAGAAAACTGGGAAACAGCTCGGAGTTTTAGCAATATGCACACAAGTGTCTTGCTGTGTTATAGCATACTTGCATTTGTTTGCCTAACCAGCTTATCAATGTTATGTATTTCACATAATTTCACATAAAGCCTTTTTGTTCTGAACGTTGCATTTTAAAGTTTCTATAACATGCTGCTGGTATAGTGTAATTTTAAAGGCAAATCAAAAGTTTAATCAAATTGATTTGAGGCTATTAAAAGATTTCTGCCAAATCTGCCCTTTTTCTCTCCCTTGGTGGAAATGAGAGGGAAAAGGGAATTCAGGAACAGGTGCTCCCAAAAGGGATAAGAAGTATTTTTAAGAATAACATATGAAATGTGTAGTAGGTGTTTGTATATGCTTTGTTCATGGCAACTTTGTAGATGAGACCCAGTTAGCATTCTGTTGTTTTCTAGTAGTTGGTTTCCTCTCTGTCTTTTCATTTAATGGAAACAGTTTTGCAGAAAACGGAATAATTCATCTCCTCATGGAACCTAGCATTGTATTATTTTTTTCCTGCAGATCAGTCTTCAAACATTTTCAGCTTTGAGTGCTTTGTAGGACTCTGCTTCCATTTATAGAAGAACAGTATGGGAAAAGAGCTAGTGCCCTTTGCCTGTCATTTTCATACATTCCTGCACTGCTGATGAAGCTTGAACTGCTGCAGGGAATGTATGGATTTGAAAAGAAATGATTCAGTAATGCACGTGTTTCTCCACAGCAAAACTGGGTTAGTAGTTACAGCAAATGCTGCTGTGGGTTTGGCAGATAAAATTCCTTTTACATCCAGTGCTATACAGTGTGTACCTTTTCTCGAAAGTCATGGCTTGGCTTTACTATCTGCTGATCTGTTCTGAGGTCTGTGTGTGTATGAAGTTAGTTGATGGCACATACTGGAGGAGAAAAGATGATTTCGCTTCTACACGTGTCATTAGTGCATCTCATCAGCTAGGACTGTTACATAAATCTTGTACTTTTTCCCCATGAAGATTGAACGGCATGGTAATTAAATAATTTATACATGTTTCTAAGTCTCCCCTAGCTTTCATTTCTTCAGTGAGGGGAGGGTTCCAACTGCTCCTTAAGTAGCTTATTTTTGTTTTCCTATTCAGTCTTAAAATGTGAATATGTTCATCATCTGGTGTTTGACCGTAAGCAATCTGTTGATGAGGGCTTTCTCTGATGCCTTGAACCGTGTATTAAAAGTAGCATCTTCTCTTTTCTCATGGTGACTAGTGGTAACTTCTTGTACCTGTAAACTGCTCTGAATACGAAATCCTGTTTTGTATGTTTGCCTTGTGTAAGTTGTCAGTCAGAGAAAATCAGACATATGCACTAAAAAGGAACACTTCTAGTGCTTTTGTAGCATTTTCTTCTTGTTAAAACTTTACGTGCGTCTTTTGTTTGGATGCAGTTGGAGTGGGTGCATGCTGTTTCATCCATTAGAAATAACCAAATTCACGTGCGTTGGATGGTCTTTATTTAGAACAAATGTTTAATTATGTTAATAGTATAACTTTTTAAAAGTAGGAGAACATGTAACATGCCAGGGTTTTGTCAGCTTGACCTCCAGCTGAATACAGTAACACCTACTTGCTTGAGAAAAATCCAAGGTGGGCTACAGAGATAACGTCTTGTCTGGTTCTTAAAAATGCTGTGAGGTGAAATCAGCACTTCCTTAAAAGTATGAAAAGTAAAGAGATATTATAAGCAAAATTCAAGTTTTGGAAATGAAAAAAGCATTAATTTGCAGGTGTTTGGACACAAGTTTTCTTTGTGTCAGTAGCTGCAGGTGATTACTGTGTTTAATGCCTTAGATGTTCACATCTCTGTGCATGTGTCTAATCATGCCAACAAACAATAGCCTGTGTGGTTTTATCGGTTAGACAACTATTTTAAAGATAAAAATCTTCATGCAGCCTAGTCAAGACAAAGCATATGTATAAGTGAACCTAAAATTCTCTAAACTATACCCTTTTAGAATGTTTATTTCTGGCTCCAGAAGTGAAAGCTTCTCATTTATAAGCTTGCATTTTTAAAAGTGCTTTCTCAAATACCACATATAGCAACGTGAAATTCTCTGCTCTTCACCAACCACTGTACAGGTTACAACCTTTCAGTGAGTTTCTATGAGGGCAGTTTATAAAGGGAAGGAGTGTTGTGGCTGGAGGGAACAGAGGGGGCTCAATCTTCTCAATAGCACTGATGACTAGCGTGGAATATATCATCTCTCTCTCTCTCTCTCCTCCGTGTATTTTAAGATTATTTTATTTTGACTTTGGATCTGACAAAAAAGGCATGCAATTTTTATTTCATTTGAAAAAAAAATCCTGTTTGAACAGTCTTCTAACTGTTCCCTCACTCAAATTAAATGCACAGTTAGAATCCTCTACTTTTCTGTATGTTGTACTTCATAGTATTGAAATTTTATCCTTTCAAAGTACTATGTTGACATAAAAATAGTATATTACTAGTTATAAAGTCATTGCAGGGGTTTTGTTGCAACTTTTAATGAGAGAATCAAATGATAGCTATTCCTATTTTCTATCTTGCTGTGCATATCTTATTTCAAAATAACTTCGTGTTAATATTTTCTCTCTTTTTAATTTTCTTACAAATTAGATAAAACCCATGTGCAAAATAATTCAAGGTACCATCTCCTGGTACTGGAAAGGAGAAACTGTATTGGCTCAAATATTGTATAGAAGCCATCTGCATAACTTAATTGAAATAATATTTGGTGATCTAAGAGATGGAAATTGTTCCTTTTCTTTAACCATCTGAAATAAAACTAGGATGTAAACCAGCTGTCTTGGCCTATGGAAATCAAGGTTCTGCCAGTCTGTTTCTTTTCTTCATTTTCTACTTCTATCTCCCTTTATTATCTTTGTATCCCAAGGAGTCTTTCTTATTTTCTAACTGGTTTTGTCTGCAACAAGGGGCTGGGTCGGTGTGTTTAAATAGACTCTGGATAGAGTGAAAAATCTTTGATCTATGGCTATGACTGCTTCCAAATGATTTGCTTGCTGGGACTGGACACTGTCCATGCCCTTTCACTTCACTATCAGATAGGCACACAAAAAGGACTTGACATGCTACCAGATGCATAGTTAATCATTGCATTAGGTCTGTAAAGGGGACCATCCAGACTCAATTAGGTCTACCATTTTTAACTAGTGTTTGCTCTGTGGTTTGTTTGGAGTACGATATTAATTCCAACTGCCATTCTGTTTATGTAAAAGTGCCTTAACACAGTTCTACACTTTTATTTTTGGGGAGTTTTCTCTGCATTTGTGCTGTTTAATGTATATTTGGAACATCTGACTGTTAGAGTGTCACAAATATTATTGTAGTGTAACATATTATGTGAAGTTTTAATGAAAAAAGCTTTTGTCTTTGTGTAATTTGGCAGTTTCCCTTTCTCAATACTGATTTCTGAAAGCGGATTTGAGATCAGCTAAATGCAGCAGCTGATACGGATTGAGGTGGCGTTCAGAAGCAAAGCTTACAGGGATATGTTGAGTTTTGGAACTGAGTCTTAAGCTTTGAAAAGCAAACTGCAGCATTTTTCCTATCACTTACTTACCTAAGAGCTCATTCTTATATCTGGCACCACGTGCTTTTGTGTGAGAAGGATATTAAGTGTGCATGAGTTAAAAAGGTTCAGCTGCAGGGTAAAAAGCATTAGTTAAATTATTGCTCTGAATCTTGCCTGGGATTTCCAGGAGCAGTGTGTATATTTACATTAACAGCTGTTAGCTGTATGTACTGAATAAAGTGCATGGAAAATTCCTAGCTTTCTCTCTGAGTTTCAGAAAATATTAATTGTAGTTTGTAAATGTAGCCAGTCTCTTCATGGTATGAGGAAGCTCGACTGTTCAAGTTGTGTAAATTGTTTTGGTCACTTATGCTGTCTGCACATTCCAGTAATGGTAGGCCTGTGGAGGCAGGAGCATTAAAGGGCATAAAATAATTTTTGCTTGAAAATTGATAGACAGGAAAGGAGTGCTAATCAGAGACTTTAAAAATACTTTTCCTTTAAAAAAAATATTTATTTATTTATTTATTTTGGAAGAAAGGAGGAGCAAGGCATTCAGCCATTACATTTTTTTAAAAAATCAATATATAGTTACTGAAGCTATTGCATTAAACTTCAGCCTATAGTTCAGCCTTCACTGGAGATTTGAGATTCCTTGCTTTAGTTCTTTGCTTCATGGTTGCCAATATCCTTTAAAGGAGGGCAGGTGCATTAAAATGTAACATGTATCATTTAGTTGTAGTCACAGGGATATTTAGAAGTTGCTAATGGACTTCCAAGATGCAGGATGTACAAGTGAATACTGCTCAGGGGTGCTAGTTAGGGCTCTCTGGGGATTTTTAAATTATTTATGGCTACCTGCTGCTCCGAAGTACAGGTGTGTGCGTGTATATAAGCCATTAATGATTCGTATTGATGCATATAAATATAAAGCCTAATACAGGAGTCCTTAAGAGGCATGGGCAGGTGGCTTTTCCCCGTTCATCATCTGCCTTGGAAGTTCATTCTGACTGGCATCTGCGTGCCAGAGTGCCTAGGGAGGGGAGTTGTTTATATGTACTGTGTGGTTTTCCAGAGCGCGAACTTGAAAGAAAGTGGGACTTGAAATGTGCGGTCATTTGTGAATTTATGTTTTATCTCCCTTCACTTGAAAATTTATGAGGAGAGTGACTTAGGGTGCTTGTGTTGTGTGTTCCAGGGCTTGCCCCCACTGATAACACCCTTGTTGGCGTGAAAGTGCAATGCAAATTATGACAGTTACAACCTTCTGTTTTGTTTAACCTGTCAGTGGATTTCCTGGCTCAGTGCTGAGGGCAATGGCGTGTTCAGCGAGTTCCATATTCACCTAAACTTAAAAGGTCAGGTTTCTACAGGCAAGCCTAGTCAAAGCCTAATTGATGAGGAGGGCAGGGGGACGGAATTTACTGTTCTGTTGGCTAGTTTCATATCGTTAGGTTGTCCTGAAAGCATCAGGCAGTCACAGCCCCTTTCATGTAAGTGCTGACCCTAGACAGGAGCTGACAATCAAAGGAGGCAGCCACAGGAACCGGTGCAAGTAGGGTATTGATTTTTCAGTTAGGTCTAAGTAGTTTGTAGTATGGGTAATGGGTGACAGAGGCAGGTATGTCATTATCAATGAGCTCCAGAACAGTAGCGACAGCCCCCTCTCATATTTCCTTCAGCACTGACAGTGTGCATCCTGCAGTGGTCAATAAATCGCCCAACCTTTTACTGACAAGTGACTTGGAAGGTGGGGGTGGGAGTCAAAGAGCTAAACTTGCGTACTTGAACTTGACATGGATGCAGAGCAAGGATCTCGACGTCTGCGTTCCTGGCTCGCCAGGCACAGAGCCAAGGAGAGCGCGGGGAACAGAACAATGGGGGATGTGCAGCCGTGGAAGCTTAACTTTATTTTATGCCCTCTAGAAAGTCAAGGGTTTTCTCAAGTAACATAGCTTAAAACGCCAGCTTTCTCTATAAGCATGGTCTGGTTCAGTAGTTAATTTAGGTTACCATGGCAGGGCTTTGTTTTTGCTTTAGTGTTGCTCTGTGTTTAATCAGGGTTATACTGCCACAGCAGTACAACAATCACAGTCTGCCATTCAAAATCCACTTTTAATTCCTGGTTTCCTCGTGTTAAATTTCATATATGGAGGCTATTGAAAGATATTGAAGGTTTCTTATAAATCCAAAGTGTTAGCAATACAGTTTCTCTTCTGACTACCCGTGCTGTTTTGGGTCAATAGTGAAGTACCAAGACTTTAGGAAGCTGAATAAAGTTTTTATTGCTTGGCTTTTACTAGCTGTGGTTTCTGAATTTAATAGAGGTAGATCCAGATTTTAGCTTTACACTTAATTAAATTCTGAAAGATATTGAGAGAACATAAAAATTTTAATAAGTGGTGGTTTGTTATGTCTTTTTTATATATATATATATACACACACTTGTATGGAAAATCGGTTAAATGAACTCAGTATCTTAATCTGAAGCTCATGAAGTTTTCTAATGTTGTTACCTTATTTGAGGGATGTAAGTTAGCTGCATTTTTTCAGAAGCTGGAATTCAGTTAGGTTTTATGCTGTGCACAGATGTTAACAAAATAGCATATGCTTATAATTAAAAAAAAATCTTTAGACAAATTGAAATAAAGCAGAAGAGTAAATGTTTTGAAAAACTTCCTTAAAATAACTCATTGCTATGGTATCTTGTTCAACAATGTTTGTAATGTTACACAGAGCAGGAACCTGAGCCCGTGTATGTTGAATAGCTGCAAAGTATCATCTGTGACTGAAACTTTTTCATCTGTCTGCATCAGCTAAAGCTGTTTTCTTCCTGGCTGGCTTTTTAGAGGCAAGGGCAATGTTGACACAGACTCAAGAAGTGAGGTTGAAATTTATCATTGGATTACGAATCCTTTAATAAATATTTGCATAAGCTAAAAACCTGAGTACCTGGATATTTGGAGCTGTTGTGAAATTAATTGGTTATAAAAATCTTTTTAGATATTGTTACATCTGCCTATTGAACACTGCTTTGGAAAAGGGATTGGCTATCTGTCTTCCAGAGGGAAAAAAAAAAAATCCATTCATTGGATCAAAGGTGTGCTGGGTTGTTTGAATCCTTTGGTATTTAATGGAAGTTTTTCCTCTGTCAGGTGTTTTCTTCATCTTGCAGGGCCTTTTTTTTCCCTGTTAAACTAGGTAAAAAGTCCAGCCATGCAGTCTGAATCTTTTCTTGCAAACAGGTACAGCGTCTTTTGCTGTGTTTTTAGTGTTGCTGGCATGTTGTGTTATTGCAGAAACGTAAAAAGGAGCTGTAGAAAGGCGACAAATTAAATTTTCATGAAAGAAACCCCTAATCAGCAGTGACAGGGTAAGAGAAAGATGATTGCCACTTGGTCATTGTGGAGAGGCACTTAGACTTGGTGTCAGGGCTTCTGTTAATGATGACTAATGTCTTTCTTGGAGAAAACGCATGCTCAAACATGCTACAGTCCAGAGAAAGAACAGGGAGATAGGCACTATTAAGGAAAAAGGCTGTGAATCCCAAAACAAAGCCTTAGGTCTTCAAATGAAAAGGGTGCAGTGTTTTTGTAGTGTCAGAAAGCACAGCTGTGAAACTGTTCTTGTTGTGCTCTTCAAGCAAAATCACAATAATGATTAACAAAATATGTGTACAAACATGCATGTGCTTATTGTGGGCTACCTGGTATCTGCTGCTTTAATTAGGAAGGGAGATAGTGATGACTCTGGCATGTAAGCACATTGAAGTAAACAGTAACATTTTATTGCTCTTGTGTTAACGAAGCTTGCTTTTTCCAAAGGACAAAAGCCGATGCAATGTTTTCCTTCCTAAGCACAGAGCTGTGTTCTGAATAAACCTTCCATAGTCAAATGCAAAATGACTCAAAAGACCTTTTTCAAATCTTCAAGCTTTTGCTGTTAGGTATATTGGCAAAAAAGAGGTGGCATGTGTCATTTCTTCAGCTTTTCCCAAAGTGAGACCTTTCAGAAGGGCATTTGCAATGCTTGTCATATTTTTTCATATACATCTTATTGGCCTGACAAGTCTAGAGGACCATGAGAAAACAGATGTCATTGCATTCAGACAACACTAATTACTCTGGGATTTTTGCAGCCTCAGTGCCTGTGTGTAGCTGTCGATTATGACTGTTTATGTGGCCTATCGTGGGCACACGGCGCACATTCACATGGTGCCACCAGTCTTTGTGTTTCCTATTATCACACAATGAGATGGAAAAATCAACAGTAAGCTCCACAACAAGCAAACGCCTTAATGTGAGACTTTTACATGTTTAAAACGCATTTTGTTAAATATTGCATTCACAGTCCTTATTAGATTTAAGTGGTTTAGCATCTGTTTACTCGCCGGAGCACGGTGCAGTAGTTGTCAGTTTGCACCGTGGTTCTTTATGTTGCAGGCTTTCATTTTCTTCAACTATATAAACACCACCTGAAAAATGCTGATTGACCCAGCAATGGTCGGAAATTCCCTGTGTCTAACCTTCAGACTGAACGGAGATTTTACACGTCACAGTTCGTGTTAGAAACCAACAGCCTTGTTCTCTTACAGACTGCATTGTTGGTCCTTTCTTGGTTAAATTTTCTTAGTGACTCTCTAATGTTAGAATCTATTCTTCTTCTGTAGCAATAAGGGCTGCATGATTTTTAATGCAAAGTTCAAACGGTGGTCACGTTGTGGCCTTACTTGGGATGTTGTCTTGAATTTTGGTACATGTTTCACAAGCAGAACAACCAATGTTAATCACAGTTTGGAAAATGAAAGCTCCAATAATGTAACTCCACATGCTGATGAAGCAGAAATGGAAGCAGCTTTATCAAAGATGTATGATGAGATAAAACTGCAGTCTCTGCTGTACAGTTATAGTAATTATGACTAATGAACCGTCCAGTCTGGATGAAATGGCATGCCCACAGGGACTGTGGCCAATCAGTTGTGACTTATGCAAGCTGAACAAAACATTGATGGTGTTCCAGATTCCCTATAAGAGCAGGAAGTGTGGTCTTTGTTCGGAACGTCAGCTTTCGCAAGTTATTTTCAAGCAGTTTAGGAATAAACTGCATTAGTAAATAAAGTCTTGAGGGCTCGGGTTTGTTGGCTTTTAAAATAGGCAGAAAGAATGACAAATTGCTGTGATCAAATATACCTGAATAAATCCCCCTGTGTTGATGGCGCATTCCTGGTGCAATATATTTCAGAGTTGTTCTGATCATCTTGCCAGTCTAAGTCCTGGGAAGCACAGGGTATGTTGTTATCTGGTGGGTACAATGAAAGCGAGAGATGCAAAACATGCGAATGTAGACAGGGATCTATTCAGGCTTATGGCGATAATTTGGTTTTGTAACAAGTTTGCTTTAGACCTCATACTTTCATTTTAATTTTGAAGCACTCTGCATTTTAAACCAGTTTATAATTTGTAAGTGGAAGAAGACAGGTGCTTCACAGTGTTCAAACCTAAGAAGGTTAATCATAGGGGCAACATAAAATGGAACTTCAGTGAGTTTTGGTTGAGCAGAGTGGTAACTTGAAACCAGCTAATTTTTACAAAGACAATGTGTGTAGCTGTAAAAAAGAAAAAAAAATACCTGAATTCTGAATGCTAAAATGCAGAAATGCAGATTATATGGGGACTTTTGAGTTTACTTGTATGATAATAGCAGAGCACAAAGAACACTTTACTAGGCATAAGTTTGTGCTAAGTTGTTGAGGCCCAGTCTGGAAGCAGTTGTGGGTCAGCAAATGTTTGAAAGATTTGGGAATAAAATGATCATGTTGCAGATGTTAGCAATACCTTACAATCCATTTCACATTTTGTTTGAACCCCTCCAGAAGGCTACAAAGAAAAAATACTTCAAACATTAATTGCAAACAAACTAATGTAAAAATAAGGATACTCCTCCCCGTCACCTCCCCCCCACCCAAAAAAGAAAAAACAACAACAAACAAACCAACCCCAATTTAGAATAAAGTTAAAACATCATATGACAAAAAATATTGTAGACTGTCAGGAGGACTCGAGGTATGTTGATTCTCAAAGCACATTTGAAATTAATACACTTTTGTCAAAGAAGTTGGCAATTTAAGACTGGCCTGCCTGAAATCTAAAGTCATTATCAAATGCAAAAAAATCCCAAACCCAACCAAACCAAGCAAACCCTCCCTGCCAGGAACAACTAAATCCCCCCAGCAAACTAATCCATCCACACTAGAAAGCTAAAATACCCTTCCCCTTCTGTTCTGTTTTAGAAGTGCCCACAGATACCACAAGAGACCTGCTAAGAATTAGAATCCTTTTCTTTTGTCTCTTGCAACAAAGCCTATGGCATTAAATATTGCAAATGTGAAAATATTGTATACGATTCAGAGTATCATGTGAAGATAAAGAATGTTGATAAATAAAGTCTGAAAATTACCACATTTTGGTTGTGTTGACTCATTAAAGTGAAGATCTTTTGGAGACTGTGGCACTCTTGGCTATGAGTCTCTCCCACAATGTCATTTCAGAATCAATAGGGTGCAATGTGTTATGTACGTTATCAAATTTTACTGCACAGAAAGTTACATCACAGTCGCTTTAATGTGCCAGTGAAGGCAGGACTGAACTTTGCAGATGATGTGCAAATGTACAGAACTAATTCTCATTCTTACAAAGAGTTATTATTTAGAAGTATTAAATTATTATTTAAATTATTTAAATATATAGAGATTATATATGTTATGAGAATATTTGGAAGACGTATTCATCTGTATTAAGATGCAGCCATAGCTTTTATGTTGTGTTGTTTTTAGGAGGCCTCAGTGTACACTTTTACCATTTTCTTATTAAATCATTGGTAAAATTCCTATAAAATTGTGCCAGCATGGATCAGCTTTTTGTGTGTTTGGGACATCCATTAATTTTCTTCTTCCCATTCTCCAGAATATTCTTCGTGCCATTTTGTTTCCTCCCTTGAATTAAATCAAGGCAAAGAATGAGTTATCTGCTTGGTGGTCCCCCTGTCCCACCTCTGATACACAGCAGGCAGAATGGAAACCCTGTGGTGTGAGGATTGGGTTTGGTTACACGAGACTTCCTCTGGTCTCCCACATTGACATGTAAACCCAAAATGGGATTTCTTCGGTCTACTGAGAATGGTTTTTTTTCTGCTACCTCTGGAATCAAGTCAAAACTTCAAAAAATATGTGTGAATTAGTGGTATTTAAAAAAGAAAAAAAAAACACAAAAAAATAGGAGAAAATTTTAATATTTTGGTTTTTTCTGACCCCTTTGCTTTAAGGATCAATCACCTAGCCCTCTTGGGGAGTGCGATAATAATAAAAAGCAATAATCAATAGTCTCCAAAAATTTAATTAAGCAGTCAAAACCAAGGCATTTTTTTGAATCAAAGTGCAGAGTTGGATTAATAAAAAGTTTCTCATGAACAATTTCTACTTGGTGTATTAAAAATTGATGTAAGATACCACTAGTGAATGGAGATATATATATCTCAATGAAAATTATATTTCAGAATTTTTTTACTCTTTCTACACTTCAATGCTTGTGTGTTGTGTCATAGGTATTAGTTTTTCAAGGGTATCTGCCAAGATGTTTACAGATAGGATGCTGTTGCTTGCTGGAGTCTTCATTCCAGATGTGTTTGTTCTCCCTCCTGCCTCTCATCATTTTAAAGCATTATATTTAACCTTAAATGTTTTTTATGTCTCATGTGAAACAATTATTGAGATTCTGTGCTCTCTTGTTGCTTGTAGGTGTTGCTTTGCTTTTTTCCCCCTCATCCTAAGCTGCTAAAATAAATATCACTTCCAGTGTATAGTATTAATCTTTCAGAAGTTTGTCCTGTACTGGAGAAAATAAATAATTAGAGATAGGTAAGAGGTGAGTGATGTGTAGGTGTAAATACTCTGTAGATTTAAACATGCTGCATGGCAACTCTAGGTCTCTTTTGAGGTAGTCATGAAAACTTAAATTGTGTGCCTCATATATTTAAGGCCAGTGAGCCTATATGATTTTATTAATGTGCTATAAATCTTATATTCACGAGCAGTGTTTACTACTGTGCAGTATATTTAAAAGAAAATTTATGCCTCACTGCAGAAGGAAGGTAGGCTAGTGAAAAAATGCAAGGGTGGATCTCCAACATTTATCCAAATCTGACAAGTATTTGCAAAGAATTTACTCCTGTAAATTTCTGCTGAGAGCAAATGATATGTATTTTAGCCTGGATTTTAATAAAATGCATAAATATTTATTTATGCATACGCAGGTGAAGCAAGGGCATGTTTTTTGTCAGTGTCTGTACACAAGAACCTTGTATGTGTCCACATATGACACACTCTGGATCAGAGGATGAGCTTTTAATTCTGTTTTAAAGCAGACCATTCTTACTTGCCTATTGCTGTTGAAAGGGCAGTGGTTATTTCACCAAGGAAAGCATTTTTTATTTGTATGGGTGCATTGTAGATTGCACAGAAAAATACAGTTAATGTACCGTGGGTAACCTTCCATGCTCCTTAATCTTGCACTTCCACCTTGCAGTGGTTAAAATATTAGTCAGCAATACAGAACAGGTATTGTCGATGCCTTGAGAGCTGTTAAAAGTTTTGTTATGCTCTTTATGTTTTTATACCCTTATAATTAAATATAAGGTTCTCTTGCCTTCTAAAAAGAGGGCCTGTGCACTTTACTGTGCAGTTTTCACTTGCATGGATAGCAACAAAAGCAATTTTCATGATGGAGAGGTGCACAGAACAACTAAAAAAACAATCAGTCATGTAATGTGTGGAAATTTACACCTTGACATACATGTCTCTGGACTCACTCTTGTAGATTCATGGTTATATACTTAGTTTTGCAGTGTGTAGTGTTAGTGATTATTTCTCTAATTAGTGTTGTGAGTATTTAAAAAAGCTAAATAGCTTCAGTAACAGGAGCTCTTGTACAGATTTCTTTATAGAATGTTTTTGATGGGTTTTTTGGTCCTTCAGAAACCTTCTGCCACCTTCAGAAACTTCTTAAAGAAAAACCAGTTACTTTACCATGCCCTGCCAGCATGAAAAGTTGCTATAACTAGTGAGGAAGAAACAAACGGGACGTTATACTATACCAAGCTGTTTGGAGTCCCCTCTTTTGTTTGTGTAATATTGTGTCTGGGGGGAGTAAACTCGACTTACAACTATTTCCTCCCTCAGGCAGCATCAGGGGAGTCTGGTCTGAGCTGCTGTGGTCGTGCCATTCCTGCTCTGATGGACATTGTACGAGCTCTGCAGAGTGCGCTGAGCCAGTTCAGCAGGCTGTTCTGCTTATAAAGAGAATCCACCCACCCTAACAGAGCTAGTTTTCAGCTGGTTGAGTTGCCTGAAATCGTTTTCTGTATGTCATTACCTGGTATTTGTGCTGGTGGAAGATACATTTGGTACAGCAGATGTTTGACCAGGGAGTGTGGTACTGCAGCAGTCTGGATTTATGTTCACTTAACGAGCTGTGGAAATGAATCTCTCAGACTGCATTTCACAAGGGTTGCTCTCTTGTGCATCCTCTGGATTGTAGGAAGTGGCACAGGTTTTTCACCTGGAATGGTAAAGTCATCTTTCCCCCAGGCATTTTGTGGGCATGAGATTTTGTCTATATTTTTTTCTAATTTTTTATTTTCAATTGGCTGGTGTTAAAAACGGCAATGAGGATCCTTCATGTTTGGATATACACTCCACCGTTTTGCTGCATTCCTGGTAGGCCTTCTGAGTTATTAAAAGATTGTTCTTCTTCTTTTGACCCCTATGACACAAGCTTTCAACCCCTGCAGCTTTTTGGACACGTGTTCTGTCACCCTTTGGATACTCTGGAGAACATGGAGGAGAATTGAGGCATGCACTAATGTGCCCTAGTACCCTAGTTTACAGATTTATTATGCTCTTGGGAGAGCAATGCCTTGATGTATCCTATTTTCTTGAAATCATCCTTAACTCAATCCAGGCTAGGATAAAAGAGAAATAAAGGCATATCTTTACAATGTTCAGAATGGAAAAAGCACTTAAGTACATTTATAATAAATAGGGATGAAAAAATAAAATAGGAGGTTCCTCTTGCACCGAGATTAAGTCTGAAAGATTCTCTCTCGTGGATGCAGCCTCTCAGTTGACTGTGACTTGAGACATAGGTAGGGTATACACAAAAGGAGATTCATTACTATGTATGTGTCAGGAAATCATCAACGGCAGGTCAGCTGGACCCATAGAAGGAAACCTTCACATGGAAGAAATGCCTTCCAGTGACCTGGAGTAACCAAGACAAATCTTTGGCATGCAGTAAAGTGGTGGGGGGCACATTTGGACCCCCAGGAATCTTAAATAAGTTTCATAGCTGGATTCAGTGGACACAGGCCTGAGTTCTTTCAGTCTGGATTGCTAGTGTAGCGTGCATGTTACACAGCAGAGACTGAGTCAGTATTTTCTGAGAACGTCTGTGATACCAAAGTATGACTAAAGATCATGTGAGGCACTAAAGCAGCAGTTCAGTTTGCTTGCATTTCAGATGGTTTCTTTGGTATAAATCCACAGGTTGAAAGCAAAGGTGAGCTACATGTTGTAGCTCATTCAAGGTAAGAAGAAAACTCGGCTGTCCCACAGACAGTGTAACATCATGTCCTGTTCTGCAGGTCTTTGGTGTGAAGCCTGATGAGTAAGTGGGATACACAGATTCCTTGTATGAGTTTCAGTGGCAAGATGATTTGCCATCACAGACCAGAGAGCTTCTCTGCTCTACCTACTTCAATCCATGGCGGCCTTCAGTCTTATGAAGTGTTGGCACTACGGGAATGAGAGCCCTGAGCATTTTCCTTGAGCATCCTCATTGTCTTCATTTGTAATTAATAAAGCGTGGGCTAGAGGGTATGTGAAGAGATTGGACATCTCCTTGGGTTGTGTCTCCACTGCCCAGTACTCTGTATATTTGCTTCGTGAGCATTTAAAGTAGGTGTTCATTATTGTCATTCAGAGGCAACTGGTACCTCTATTTCACCTGTTCTAAGTTTCCTGCAAAAGCAGCTGGGGAGCTGACTTGTTTTTTTTTTTCTGAGAGATAAATGCTTTCCTGTTAAGCTTTTGGTAGTTATTTCCATAGTGGAGCAAACAGAAATTCTGCAGGAATTAAGATGTGCCTTTTCTATACCCTCTATGTCTGCAGGAATTGAGGAAGTCATGCTATCCACTGTGCTTTCCACAAATAGATGAGGATCTTGAGTCATCTGTCTCCTCTGCATTTATGTATTAAGGAGTTCTCTGTTGCCAACCATCATAATGAGACTCAAGTTTTCCCAGTTCTGAGCGGAGCCATTACTGGGTGGCAGCAATTGCTCACTTTGTACTGACATCTCATGACATG
>JAWWMP010000132.1:13183076-13201359 GCA_035047865.1 Dendrocincla tyrannina
ATTTCTATAAATATTTTGATAAGAAGAATGTAGTACACTCAAATGTAAAATAAAAAAGCTTGTAACTGTGAAAAAAGGGAAGAAAATAAATAGCATTCCAGGCATGCAAGGAATAGTGAAAGGAGCTTGTCATTCCTGATGCTGTTTTAAATGCAAGATCATGGCTGTAAAAATAAAAGCACAAAGTTCTGAGCAGTGCGCAGGATAAGTTAGGACGTGTTTTCCCATTGCTTTGTTAGCAATATCTAATTAATTATATCCACATCTTCTCGTGATGATATGAATAAATCTCTTAAGTGCTAGATATCCCCCCCATCCTGAAATGAACTTTTATAGCAGTGATCTGTCTCTCCTGAGCCTCACTGTGTTACCTCATAACCATCCTTTCCGTGTTTGTTTCAGTTTTCCTACAGTCCCAAGAAAGAATGAAGGTTGTGCTTTAGTGTGTTGGAGAGCAATTTTTGATTAAGATAGTTTTGGTTAGCTAAAGCAGATCTGCAGCTGAGAATTTAGATAGGACTAACATATTATTATCCTTAAAACTAGGGAAGGATGCTCAGGAAAAGACACAGGTCTCAGCTCACACGTTTGTGGGGATGGTACAGCGTGTGCAGTCTGGAAATTTGCTCTGAGGTAAACCCCCGAAAACAGCAGTGGCCTTCTGTAGGGCAAAGGGCACGAAACCTGCTCAGGGACCGTACCGAATAAATGCTGTGATGGAGCTCCGTGTGCTTTTGACACCGAAGGGATAGGAAACCATCTTTTGGGGTGAGATTTTGTGCGGAGACACTGAACAAATTCATGGTGATATTCCCTAGATAGAGAGGGCTGCCTGCTGGCAACAGATACAGGAGTTCAATGTGTAAACTCTGATAAGGATGACATGTAATTCGTGTTACAGTTTGATTGTTAATTGTATATAAAGGAGCAGCCTTTACAGATCTTTCACTGAGAGCCCTTAATTGGGAAAAGTAAATCCATGTCATTAAGAGTATATCCTTTAAGAAGAAAGAAGGTAACTTTTTCTGAATTAAGCACAGAAAGTGCTTCTGGTTTTGAGGTACTTCCTTTTAGTATTGTGGAGTTAGTCCAACCGTCTCAATTGGTTTTGCCATAAGACAAGAGGTTTTTTCCCAACATCACATGTCAAACATCTCTCTCATCTACTTTGTGCTTTTTCTTTAGGGGTTGAGTATGTTGAAGTGTAATTAAAATTAACTGCCATCACAAAATCTGTCTACTGGTGGGTATAACCAGAATATTTGCCTAATGAAGATTTTAGAAATATTCATACCTTTTCAGCAAATTGCAGTCATAGCCATTTGCTGCTATGACAGCAAACTGATGTGAAATGTTTTATTGAAAAAAGTAGCTTTGCACCTAAAGGTGGTCTAGAATGAAATTGTGGATGGTCTCTGCTTATAGCATTAGAGGCAGATGTAAGCATTTTGTAAAAAATAGACATTCCAGGGGCACCTGGATTTGCCACTTACATGCTTTCTGTCACTAAAGAACAGAGCCAGGCTGGAGTACAAATTTTACTGGATTAAAATTTGTCTAATTGTTTTTTTTCTATTTTATCCCAAAGATGTGTAATCTTTACAGTTGGATGTTTCTTGGAAATTGTTATGAAGTTATATTCAAGCAAAACTAACTAGCTGAGTTGTTTCTTCTGAAACACATTCCTATAACTGGCAGAGAGAACCTATGCTGGAAAACACCTGCACAGTGGCAATGACAGAGTATTTTTTAAGAGGCACAAAAGTATGTGGTGATTCCTGAAACTGGGAGGAGGGTTCCACCACCCCTTCAGTGCAAATGGGATGTGACACAGAAAGAATCACTGGACCCAATTTGTGGCTCCATAATCCTTTCCCCCAGCATCTGGGGCAGTATCAAGAAAGTTGTAACCAGCAGGTTGAGGGAGGTGATTCTCCCTGTCTGCTCTGCCCTTGTGAGACCCCACCTGGAGTCCTGTGTACAGGTCTGGAGCCCTCAACACAAGAGAGATGTGAACCTTCCAGGGGAGGGCCATGATGATGGTCAGAGAGATGGAGCACTTCTCCTGTGAAGGCTGAGAGTTGGGGCTGTTCAGCCTGGAGAAGAAGCTCCAGAGAGACCTTAGAGCACCTTCCAAAGGGACTTATAGGAAAGAGAGAGGGTGACTTTTTGCACTGGCAGATAGGATCAGGGGGACCGGTTTTAAACTATAAGAGGAGAGCTGTAGATGAGATGTTAGAAAGACATTCTTTACTCAGAGGGTACTGAAGCACTGGAACAGGATGCCTAGAAAGGTTATGGATGCCCCATCTCTAGTGGTGTTCAAGGCCAGGTTGGACAGGGCCCTGAGCAACCGGATATAGTGGGTGACATCCCTGCCAACACTGGGCTTGGAAGTAGATGATCTTTAATCACAGAATTACAGAATCATTTAGTTGGGAAGAAGATCATCAGGTCCAGCCTTTGACCAGTCCCCACCTTCTCAACTAGACAATAGCACCAAGTGGCACATCCATTAAGGTCCCTTCCAACCCAAGGTGTTCAGTGATTTACCTGATGAGTCAAGTTAGGGAACTAACCTGACAGGAAACTACCTTTTCTTCCCTGGATGTTTGCAAGGGCAATTTCCTGAGCCAACTCCCTCTGGGTCCATGGGAACATTAGTGACAGGAGAAAGAAGGCAGCAGGACCATACATTTTGGAGCAGGCAGACCATCCTAGTGGCTGTCAGCTGCTGTGGAGCCACAACTGTAAACTTAGTCAAATATTAACTGCCGAATTAGGATTTTAATGGAAATCCTTTACATGGAGTGGGTTGTGATAAGAATCAAGGAAGTGGAGAGTCTAACCCTCCCAGACTTAAATTACCTTGTTAGCAAGAGCACTGTCCTTTGGGGAGAAAGTGTCTGGTGTTAAAATAGTGTAAGGACATACCAGTTAGTATTGTCAAGTGCCACTGATTTCTGCTGTTGTTTTAATGTAATATTTTTGTGGGTTTGGTTTAAAATACACATATGTATTTCTTGTTTTGGGAATGATCCTAATTACTCGTTTGGCAGTTCGACATCCTTCTGTGTATGTTGGATGGAACATCATTTACATTGTCTCTGGATTGCTTTTCAAACACAGATGCCAAAGCCAAAGATTCCTGCTCCAGGGAATACAAGTGCATTGATATCTGAAGTTGTGTGTCCTTATGTAGAAGTCAGTTGTCTCTTCTAACTTTATTCTGAAATGTTTAAGCTGCTCCGTCGCATGTTCCTGGACAAAAGTTGTGACTTCTACCATTTCCCACCCTTTTTCTTGTAGTGCTCACAGGATAATAATCAGATATTACAGGTATCACATTTAAGGGAAGTCATTAGTGTATACATGTTAAACTGACTCTATGGAAACAACCAACTTCACTCTTGTCACCCTAGTGAAGGGTTATGTGATCTGTGTGGCTGCAGGTACAGCAGTGCCTTTTAGAACCTGCTTTTATTATGCCTATTACATGTAAAAACTCTTCTGTTGTGTCTTTATATCGCTTGCATTTAAGCAACCCGGTGCAGAGGTGCTTTTCCCTTCCTGTAGAAAATGTTCTACATAGATAATACTTGCAAAGTAGGAGTTAACTTTTGCTTTTTTAAAATTATGGCTTTTTTTTTTTTTCTTTCTTTCAGGTTTCCATTTTTTAATTATTTTCAGGTTTAATGTTCCTGTCTTCTGGACCCTCCTTGGCCTTGCACTTTGAACCTAGGCATAATTAGTTAGTATTGCGAATTCTTACAGAAACCCTTATTAAAGGATTTTGATGAAGTAGTTAAAATATTAGTTAGGTTCATTTCTTTCCTTGGCCTGAGATTTTTGCTTCTTAGCATTATGGAGTTGGGAAATCAGCATAAGAGCAGTATCATTCATCGAAAAACTTGAGCTGGGTTTTTTTTTTTACTTTCAAAGAGATTCCAGTGTTAATTTTCTGGACTGTTTGCAAAGCGGCATAATATTTTGATTTATTTTGTTTGGTTTATTTTAAATTTACTGCCAAATGGAATGTTCATAAAATGCAAAATCATACAATGTAATGTCTCTGCAAATTCTCTTGGCATACTCAATCTAAATTACTTTAAACAACTCTATCTGATTACCCTTTTCAAAAAGAGCTGAATAATTACCAAGCTGAATTCCAACAATATACACAGGTTTGCTGGAAAGAAGAGTAGATAAAGCATGTGTTTGCATGACTTACACAGTAAATGGTTCTCCTATACAGCCTGCAAACAGTGATTATAATTTCATGTTAATAAGATGCAGGGAAATGTGCTGAAGGAATAGTGCTTTGCTGCTTTTGTCACAGTTTGATCAAACTGATTTTGTCAGCACTGGAGCATAACCCTTGCCACATCAGTTTGAGTGCTCATTAGGCAGCCGATTTGTCTGAATCCTCATTAAATTGATTAACTCATTTACTTATGGATGATGACATGTTATGTGGTACAGGAATGGTGGTTAGAGACTGGAATCAGGACTCACATTGACTTGCTCGGTATTCAGCTGTTCATTTGTTTCTGCAATAAATTGCTGTGTTCAAGTACCAGAGCAACAGTGATTTACATTTTACAGAATGTGGCATCAGCTGAAGGGTTGAACTTAAATTGTGTAAACTTGCACCTCTGTTGGTAAACTACAGACAGCAATTTAGAAGGTTCATGGGTTTGTAGCTTGCTCTAATTCCCTATTTATTTCACTTGGGCTCTAGGCTTTCTCATAAGAACCTAAAAGGCTCTCTCAAACATCTGTTTTCATGTAAATTAAATAACGAAAGGGAAACAAGTAGAAAATCCCTTCAGTGACACATTCAGAAAAGGAAGATGTTATTAAGCAAGGATACTTCAAGCAGTTTTCTGAAAGATAGTTGTCACAAAAATGGTCTAAATGGAAAAAAGAAATCAGTCGATGATTTAGATCAAATTCTAAGTATGCACAGTTTAGAAATTTGTATTTTTGCAGTTTGATATGCTTCTAGTATATCTAGGATGTACTGACTGTGTGCAGATCATGCTGAAATTTGAGTTTTTGGATGCCAGCTACAATTTTGTTGTTCATATGTGAAACTAGAAAAGAAGGTTTGAGCATGGAGGTTTAGCAAAGAGTAAATATCTTTTGTCAAACTCAGTGACTCTGCAATGAGTGGACGACAAGCGTAATAACTCATTCAGGTATTTTGGAGTCGAGATTAAATGCAACTTGGGATAGCTCAAAAAGCAGTGGAGTGCTTTAAACTTTGTGAAGACGAAGAAGCCTGCATTCTTGAGTGGTCAAATCTTTATTTGGGTAAGAACTGAATTTGTTTATTCCAGGGCTGAATGTGGCATGAACACAAAGTAGTATGAAGATGTCCTATGCTTTGATGAAGCAGAATGCTTTTTGTATTACTGAACTACAAGAAACTAAGGAACAATAAATTTTCAAAGACTAAAGAAGAAATGTGTCAGCAAACTGTTGGAGCTTTGAGACATGGCATTAAAAGCAGTTTGTAGAGGGGTTGCACAGCAGAGCTTCAGATATTAATGAGTAGCTCCTTTTTAACCCTTTGAGAAGTGGAAGAAGTGATGAGGTTCATGACTGACAATCTGCCTAATCATACAGAGTCTGTTCTGACTGGAGTCAAGATTTTACTAAACCAAATCTTTGAAAGCATTTCTTTCCATGATAGTGCTGGCTTAAGCAGTCCTTGGGTGCCATTGTATCACCTTGCTCCCCTCCCTTCCACAGGTGTTCCTGGGAGGGTGTTTTGTGTGGTTGTTTTGAGCAGGGAATGAGTCAGACTAAAATCATTCCATCTCCTTCACCCCTGCATTATTTTCCTTCTCCCCAGCCTAGGCTACCTTCTGTCTGAATCCTTGAACTCCAGCTTTACTATATGACCTCAAACAGTGGGTAGCAGTAGGAAGTGGCTGGGGATGGGTAAGAGGAGGTGCAACATTAACTGGGCAACCAGCTGCAAAAATCCTGCAGGTTGGATGGAAGGTGGTAGAGCAGGAGAGAGGAAACGGTGTTTGAGTGGCTTGGGAAATAAGAGAAACTTTTAAAGTACAGGAGAGAAAAAAGACCATTGAGGGAACTGTAAAGGTGATTTTGCATCTTATAAATTAAAGCTGTGTTCGTTCTTTGCTTTCAAGTAAAAAGATCGTTGTTACTTCATTCTTTAAATCAAATCATTAGCATATATATATATAATGTATCACTAATTGTTGCAAGTTTTTGTGGTAATAAAAATGACTGTCTCCCCAATTCAACCTTCTTTGAATAAAGTTAGCATCTGTGATATTCTTAGGCTTCTTGTTAGGTTAGCACTAAGTTTCTGTAGAATTGAGATGAGGCAAGGCATGGGAAAATACCCTTTTCCAGTAATAGTTGCACAGTATTAGTGGTTGTATTTGTTTGTTTTGATGTGAGGAGCCAGACTAGTCTTGTTTCATTGAGAAAGTGACCAAGTGCAGAAAATCTTGCATCCTTTCTGTAAAAGAGGTTACTGTCACTGAATTAAATAGAGCTAGAATTTCACTCATCCTTTTATTTTTTTGGAAGAAACAGCATCAAACATGTTATATTTGGGAACATCGTTTTGTAGAAATGTCATTTATTTTAGTTTATTAAGGCATGCCTGCATTTGGAATGATCAGGGAGAGTTTACAGAAATGAGTTCTGTGACTCTTATTTCAATTATTGTTTCTGTAGAATCACTTTTAGTATCACATTTGCAAAGTGCATATGGAAACCATAATATTCAGACTGAAAAGTGGTGATCAGAGTTAAAATTACCGGGCTCTAAATTTTTCTACATCCTCCTATTTTCCCTCTTCACTCGCTCTGACAGTTATAGACCGTTTCTCTAATAGGGCTTGCATTTGAAGATAAGCCTGCATGTAAACAAATTAACTTTTCTTAAATGGAGAGCCATTTCATCTGCAATAATGTACCAATTCATAAACTATCAGAAGCATATTTAAAAAAAAAAAAAAAGATAAATGACCCATTGTATAACACTTACTATTAGGCAGACTAGATGTCCCTGTGTTCTGGGAGATAAGGCTCTTGTATTATTACACCCTAATAAAATGAGTTAATGTTTTAGTATCAGAGATAAAAGGACAGTTGGATATATTTAATAACCAAACTGAGAAACACTTAATTTTAGTTGTCTGTAGCAATATAACACAAATTCCCCTGTAAAACAAATTGCACTTTTGGAATATACTTTAATGTGCATTCGACAAAGGAGAAAATGAGGTGATTGAAGTTCAATTTGTAGCATGTTATTAACCATTTCCGCTTGACTAGATGCGTAAAAGGATAATGGATGAGGGTTTTATTATTGCCTTTCTGCTAAAATGAAGTGGTGTAAAAGATAAGGTGATGAGATTAATGAACATAAGGAAAAGGCGTAATCAATCAAACTCCAACAGGGTGATGAGATGACAGTACTTAAGATTTGCAAGGATACGTGCTTTAAAAAGTGAATTTTATCAACACCAACGTTTTGTTTGGGTGGAATGCTAAGAGGCAAAAATTTCGGTTAGTTTTTGGTAGGTTAATATACTACTGTATATTCAAAGCTTCAGTAATTAATGTAACAAATTAAAGTTGCTAAGTCTGGCTTTACATTTAAAACCCACATTCAAAAAAACCTCGTATAGTTATTAAATGAGGACAAGGCAATACAACTTTTGTCAAGCAGGAACAATGTTTTATTGATCAGTTTATCAGTTCTTCATTGGTGGAGCACTCTTAGATGTGTCTGGATGAGTTATTTGCAGTCTGTACTAAAGCCTCAAGTTTTGCATCTGAGTCATTTCAGTACCTCATTTCCATGCACTCAAGAAAAGTGAGGAATGCTTGCCTTGCCCCATAGTAAGTGCTCAAACATTAAACTCCACAAGATTTCAACTTCTAGCTCCTCAAATAGAAAATTGATTATCTTGTAGGGATAAATCTGCAAAAGTGTCTAGCTATACATGTGCTCCTCTTTGTAGGGTGGGATATTTTTATATTTCAGCTCTCAAATCTTCTTTCCTGTGACATATGTCTTAAAATGATTGCCTGCTTGAATATCTGTATCGCTAACATGTTGTGGAAAGAATTGATTAGAGTCATTTTTGATTATTACTCATGCCAGATCCCACATTCTTAAAATTGCTTATAAGTACTCCAGCTGCATTTCCTCCTAGAGAAAACCCTAAAGGTAGCTCTTCTGTCTTGAACTAAACTTTTTTCTTTTTTTTTTTTAATGAAAGAAGATTGAGTTCTGCACCAAATCACTTAAGAACTGGAAACCCCTCTGCAAAATCAGTTTTTCTCATGCCTTCAGTTCCCTGCTCTTTTGAAAAAAACACGTACCTCTTGCAAAGTGTGGAGCTGCCTGGGAAGGGAGCAGCTATCCAGTTAGGGTTTTCTTTCCCCACTTAAAAGATTTAAGAAGGGCTCCCACATCATTCTTTCCAAAGGCTTGTCTAAAAAGAAGCAGTTTAAAGTACTTTTTTCCCTTTTGACTCCAGCATTTATGAAAAACTGGCTGGAAACTGGGGCTTTGTGAGTACTCCCACATCAGACTTGATTTTTTTTCTGGCTCTTAGGAGAACTTCCAGTTGTGCAAAACAGCATCGTGGCTTTGCAAGATAAATGCATAACACAGCCCAGATTACAATTCTTCCCAAGAGCTTATATTTTCACATAGACTTACTGCCCTCTCTCCTCCTGTCATCTGCAGAATTCTTTGATAGACTTATTTTTTATTGGGCCCTCAGGAATAGCAAGTTTTAGATTTAATACCCCAGGGGGAATGGCAAGGCAAATCACGTTGTTGGATCAATTGTTCAGCTATCCCCAGACTGCTGTCTGTGTATCTGTTGCACTTGAATCACATTTTCAAGCCTTTCTTATCAATCATTTGGACTAGAAATGCAGTTTAATTTTCTATTGCGTTTTTGAACTCAAATGAGGGTTATGTTCTTGTTCTGTTACCCCAGAATCATAGATTTGGTTGTTGTAGACCTCACATTAGCTATGTCCATGGCTTGCTTAATCTTGGAAAAAGGTCTTTGCTTGTAGGAATGCTTGAAAGCTGAATTTAAATCACGTTATTTTAGCATCTACTAAGATGAATATCAGCAGTTATTGTATAAAACCTCCTCTTCGTGTGGCTTGTTGTTCTTTACAAACATGGGATAAGTTTTAATTGGACAAATTATTTCTTTGGGTGATCTTAAGAGATTCTCCTTTGCAGGCTGTAGCAAAACCTTGGTCACTGACTGATTACAGTCAGTTCCTTTACCTGACAAATTAATCTGCTTTTACAGGAATAAGAGACAAATGTAAGAACACAGATAAAGAATATAAGGTGGCTCTTTGTTAAAAAATGCTGCATGGAGGACACATGCCCTTTTACAATTAGGAACAATTCCTCTCTTTATTGTCATACCAGTATTCCCCTTTGCTTTGCAGGAAATGAACTGGCAGTGAGTGGAGAAGAGCTTGAGCAGTGAAGGGCTTGTTAGCAGAACTCTGCTATCTTCTGTCCCAGCCTCTGAGAGCAAGAGGGAGAAATTCTATAGTATTAAATACTCTAGAATCTGGGGTTATGGGGTGTATGTCGTGACACAGCAGCCCTTGCAGCTGCTCCAGTGCACCCCAAGGGGTTTGGTTCCTGCAGTTGTCTCTGTGGCACAAAGGTGGCACTAAGCCATTTGTGCCTTCCCATCCCTTTGCAAGCAGTACCTTCTGTGCCATATCTCTCACAAAACATAGCTCAGAATCTTTTAATGTAAACTGCTGGGTTGGCAGTTCTGGAGTCTGACTCTGCCTTCAAGAGGCACATCTGTTCTTCCACGTAAGGGCTTGGTTCCCATTAATGAGCTGATCAGATGCAGTCTTGCTTGATGACTGGTATTCGAGCTTCCTGCCAGATGTGTGGGGGAGTTTTTGTTTTTGTTTTGTTTCTGATGAAGGTCAGCTTACAGGTCATTGATTAAAAAAAAAAAGAATATTAAAATTCTTCTTTTCTGGCATTGAGACTTATTTTTTCATTGCCCATTTGCTTTCTTTTCCTTCTCCTGCAAGATTGGATGAAACCAGCAGACACTGGATGACTGCCAGCATTGCAGGTGCATTAGTTCCCTTCTTTCTTGGTGGTAGCTGCTCTTCCACTTGCACGAGTTCTGAGTGGCGACACCTTTGCTGGACACATGGAGAAGCAGCCCATGGGAGAAGTCACATCCTGAAAGTGGTAAAACAGGCAGGTGCAGGGCATAGCAGTGGAAACGTGACATGGCTGTTCTCATTTGCTGTTCAAAAGAGGAATTTGAAAAGACATTTACAGCAAACATGGGCCTTATTTTTCTAAAACACGGGCTCCCCAGGGCAGTGGTCACAGCACCAAGCCTGCCAGAGTTCAGGAAATGTTTGGACAATTCTCTCAGGCACATGGTGTGATTCTTGGGGTTGTCCTTTGCAAGGCTAGGAGTAGGACTTCAGTGGTTCTTGTCAGTCCCAACTCAGGATATTCTGTGATTTTAAAATAAAAATGAATGGCTAAATACCTTAGGAGACACCAGTGCAAAGACAGCTTCCACATTGTTTTCTGTGCCCTGCTTTTGAGATGAATACTCCTGTTTTTTACCTTTCACCATTCCTAATTATGCTGCTATGGATAGGAACGGCTGTGAGTCATTGGTCTGGCAACTTTCCTCGTTTCCTGATTATGTATTTCTTAGAAATCAACTATTATAGTCTGATACCGATTATCCCCAAAGGGATTTTATAGAAGAAGAGGGACCAATCAGAACTTTAAACTTAAAAAAAAAAAACCCAAATCCACAAGATGGTAGTACCTTCTTGTCATTAAAAAAATAAAAAAATGTCTTTTGAACAAAGCTTTTTACGGCTTGTTTTGAAATCCTTTTTTTTCCTTTTCAGTTGTAGTACTGTTACATCATGACATGATTTTGAGCCATTAGTGAAAATAAGATGAGCAAAGCACAACAGCATAATCTGTTCAAAATCGGAAAAGAACAAATTCATCTGCGAAGTGCTGTAATTTTAATTGTTACAAGTTTGTCAAATATTAGAAGATGCTTTTGATATGCAAGCAAAAAAAGTTTCTCTTTCTCAGAGCTATGAAAAGAGGGCCCTGCTCAAAGAGCCTGAGACCTGATGGTGTAAGGGAGAATAACAAGATATTAATTCTCACAGGTCAGTTTTGATTGTCTGAAGAACAGGCTTATACAAGAAGCAAATTGGTGCCCTTCATTGTGTAAAATCTTTCCAGGAAGAAATTTGGTCATGAGATCTTGTACTGGAGATTCAGACACAAAATGGTTATGAACAGTCCTTGCTGGTATTTTTTAAGATTACTCAGAACTCACTTATTTCAGAGACATGCACCTGGGTGTCTTCCTCATGAATTGCAACTGAATGTGTCCTATGTTATGTTACTTCTATTAGGAAAGTTTCCATATGATTATATTTAAAAATTTGAATCATGATCATACTTACCACCTAAAAAGCATAATTCTGTTCTTTGCTTATTGCAAAATGCTTGGCAATACCAAGTGCTAGGTGTACCAAAAACCTTTAAGTTTTAAAAGAATTTCTGGTTTATAACCTCATTTCCATAATGACCACAATCTGAATTTGTATTTCCTTTTTTGTTGACCCCCAAGGAAGATTAATTGATCAGTTTTCACAAAGTGAAAATTCGGAACATCTAAAGGTTCCTGTTCCTTGTCTTTTAGCTTTCTTGAAGGTGAGTTAAGTCATGAGGTAGCAACATTTGTGGTGATACAAAGTTGTGCTTCTAGCACCAAAGCAAGAGAGTTGTGAGGGATTTTTTTGAACTGGTCAGGATCCCTGCTCCTCACTTGCATAGGTAAAATGATGGCACATAGTTTCCCCACCCAGTTCTCCCAAATCCTGTCTCACATAGGGTCACGAGTGTGGAATGCACCACTACACCATTCATTGCTACAGAGTCTTAATATGAGTAGTACTTTATTTCAGCCTTTTTGATGCAGATTTCACAGCCAGCTTCTTTTGACAGCTTCTACACAGTGAGAAATCATTTAATGGAGTTTTGCTCACTGATGCTTAAGCTCTCTTCTTGAGCTTTTGCAGGTAATGTCGTTTTTGCAGTGTATACAAAATGAAATCAAAACAAGCTGTTTTAGTAGTTGCACTGTGTCTGTTTAACTGATGGAATTCGTTGACACATGAAATCATGAAGTTGTATGATTTAATGCAGTTCACAGAGACTATTCAGAGTTATTTCTATGTGATTGAAAGGTCCTTATTTATGATTTGTTGTCTGCATCATTTTGCATACTAGGTATACAAAGTCTGTGCAGGTTTAAGGTATTTGCTATAGCAAATAGCATAAACCCTGACAGAGGAAGAATTGTTACTGTTCTTCATAATGTGTATCAATTATAAACTGCCATCAATAAATAAAAGTTGTAGTAATGACCTTTGAGGTTAATGCATGTGCTGTTTCCTTGATGATCTTCGTATCAACTACATGCTGTGTGTGGTGGGTTTTTTGCATTGCAAGTGTGTTATGAATAAAATAAAACTTACTGAGGCAACTGAAAAAAGGATGATTGGCCAGAGATCTGCCTCTCTAAAATATCAATTAAAAAATAAAAAAGCCCTGACATGAATTTCTTTTTCCTTCCATACTTTTTGTTGTTTGTGTGTGTTGCATGGTTTGCAGGCTGGGTTGGCAGCCACCGTGCTTGTTTAGTGTGTCTGAGATATGGGAGGTTGCTTTAGAAAGGCTTCCCTTGGTATTCTTGATAATAAATTACTGCAGATTCTTACTTTGTAGCATTTTGCATCTCTGGAATGGATAATTATAATTTGCATACAGGTTTATTGGAAATGCACTGTGGTTATGGATTTGTTTCACACATGTCAGTGAACAACCTGTTCATTGCTGTTTACCTGCTCTGATCTCAAGTTGGTGGTAGAGCCTTAGGGTGGACACAAAAGCTGAAATAACCACCTGTTCAGAAGGTCTGATAGGAATAATCTGTAAGTTGTTAGTTAATTTCTGATGAAAAACTATCCCAGATGATGCAAATGAGCCTTTTGTATCTACCTCTTGATGAGCAGATCCAACTAACTCCCAAATCAGAATCTCACTAAATCAAGACAGCAGTCAACTCCTACAGGAGTCTGTGAAGTCTTCCAATTCTGGCTTCTTTTTATCATAAATAAGCCTGCTGTCATATTATCCAAAGAAAGGCATAACTTTACATCCTTAACCGTGTAGGGCTTGGACGGTCACCCAAACCTATATTGATTTTCTTCTTTTTAAACTTCAGCTATCTAGGCTGCGTAATTTAACTCCCACACCTGTCTTTAGCAATCACATCTTCTTGTTCTTTGGGTTCGTTAAATGTTGTCTGATAGTGGTAATAAACTCCTGCTCTCTAAGAGTCAATACAGTTAATCAAAAAGGAAAAAAATTGTTTGTGAGATACTGGGACCAGTAGAAGAGGGTAAGATAGCTGGTACTAAATTTGCTAACATTGTGGTTTTATTTGTTTGTAATTTGTACGTAAAAGTTATTTCAAAACTGAATAGACCTAGAAATGAAACTTAAGTCCTAACTAAAGGTTAAACTATTTACAGATTCAAAGGCCTTAAGGTATTTGAGGCTAATAGACACAGTATACTGTGAAATAGGAATTTCAGTTCGTGGTAAATCTGTCTGTCCCCAGCAGCTTCAGCTAAAATAATTTTATCCTTCTAGAGCACATCAGTTTGCTAGTCGGTGGTTCATGTATCAAAGAGCATTCTGTGAAAATATCAATATCATTGGTTAATATAAATGAAATTAATTTTTAAAGCTGGGCTAAAGGTTGACATCTGAAAAATTGCATTACTTTGCAGAAGAGAAATTTCTGTCTTCCAGTGAAATTTCAGGTCATAAGGGCAAGTAATTTTCACAATCTTCAATGGGAACCAGTGAAATATGAACTTCATTGTCACCTAGCCCCAAAGCGATAAGATAAAATGAGCTGATACATCATTTGCTGTGGTTTTATCATCTCCTTCAGTAATTGGAAGAGAAAACATAAGAGTCCTTTACCACCCCCCTCCCCAGTCCCTTCACCACCCACACCCAGGCATAAGCCATTTTGCTCTGATCGATACAAAGGTCACAGAGTATTTATTTATTTATTTAAATTTTTTATGCTGGGTAAAACTGTCTAGTGGAACATTAAAGTAATGAATATGTTTAATTGAGTTTGTCACCCATGAAAATGGTGAACAGCATTGTGTAGCAGCCTGTGTGTGCTCACAGGAGGGACTGGATTGCCTGTGGATTTCAGTGGCTGATGGAGGAAATACCTGAGATTTAAACCAAACATCTTATTTGTTGTTTCTTTGAGAAATCTAAAATAGATTATGAACGCTGTGATTTATTTAAGAGCACTTTGATATTTAGGATGATTATTAATCTGATTTGATTCCCCGTTATTTCAGTTGTACTTGGCCATATTTAAACAAAGAGCAGATCCTGAAGCCAGGAACTAAATGGTACCTGGACAGCAGAATCCAAGGATCCTCAGTTGCAAAGCTGAGATTATGATGGAAATCCAGGTTTCTTGTGAACTGAGAGTCAGGTTTTACAACCTTTGAGCACTGTAATTCTGCGTTCCTAACAAAAATGGCCCCAAATGACAGAGAATGCATCAAATTAAAATGTAAATTCAATGCTTTAGTTTTTATCTGGTGCTTTGTTGTTTGCTTTTTTTCTCTTTGTCTTACATCACAACTTTTGTTTGAAATTATACAAATGTGCATCAGCTTTTTAAATAAGCTATTTAGTTTTTATTTTACTTGTGGCAGTTAAATTGGCTGGCACATTAAAGTAATATAATTATTCAATTACGGTTTCAGTTCTATAACCCATTTGCAGACTTAATTACTTCTAGCCTATTCACATTTTCAAGATCAATAGTACTTTTCTCTAAAATAAAATATACGGTAGCTAATTGGCTTGCTTAAAAGCTAAGGCAAAATGTTCATTTAGTCTTCAGACAAATATTACTTTTCTAATTCAGAAGGCACTTGTGGTGATGGTATCTTTTAACTATCACATGCAGTCTTTTACAATAGACATTGTTTATGGTCAATGTTCAAGGAGGTTTTTGAAGAAAAGGTAGGGCGGGGCATTTGTTTTAAAAACTTTAAAATGACAGAATAGCTTCTAAGTGAGCATTTTAATGTTCTGCACTGTGCTACCTGAGCTTTCACGCAGCTCTGATTTCAGGATCTCCTCCAAGTGGAATTTGAAGGTGGCTAGTCCTTGACTTACTGGTTTCTTGGCAAGTTTTTTCCAGCTGTGCAGTGTCAGGACCTGCAGCATGAGCACGGGGACTGATTGCAGGCTTAGAACTTAATTTCTAATACTTGAAGTAAAGAAGGTGAAAGTAATGTTGTATTTTCACTAGTGTTGTCATGGTGTCTGTTCGTCTGCTGTTGCCAAAGACTGATCACAGAACAGTTTGTCTGATGAGGTTTTTGGAGCCGTAGAACTTTACAATTGGCTCATTTGTTTATGTGCTTTTAAATGAAATGTTAAGCTGTATAAGTTGTCTTTACTCCTATAAGGTGCAGTCTCTTTTGGAACAAATGAAATGTGCAGGAGTTTAATCTTCGGTCTCATGGGTTGAATGAATTGAAATTCTGTTAAAACTTTTTCATGTGAGGGCAGTACTACTTGTGCAGGTTAAATTAGACTCTACACCCTCATTGGTCTCTGCTCCATGAGTTGTTCCAAAACAGGTGGTGACAAAAGGCAGAAAGGAGTTGGGTTTGAACTCAACATGTTGTGCAGTAATCTGAAGAAGATGTTCTTAAATTCTGAAGCAGAGTTCTGAATGGTGTAGCTTATGGGTGAAAACTGGACAATGCAGAAACAGGTTTTGAAAGTTGTAATTCTGATATTGGCTGTGATAACAGCGATTTAAAAAAAAAAAATTAAAATTTCCCCTTGCCAGAATAAAAACACTGAATTTAATCTGAAGAGCGAGTCCGTTCCTGCAACTAGGAGGTTCTGTTCCTACTATCAGGTATTCGGTAGGGAATAAAAGGTTGTATTGGATTTTCCTGAGCAATACTTAGTCACACACATGAAAGCAATGTGTTTGTCTTCTGGACCTTTTCATCTGCTCTAGGTGGTGTGATGAGCAGGGGTGATGCTGCCGTTTCCATGGCAACCGGTGCATTGGCGGGCTAGACCTCTGTCTAGGGTGCTGTCAGTGTGCCTGGAGTTTCCAAGAGCACCGTGTCCCAAACAAGGTCTGCTTCCACCTAATCCAGTTTTAATTGAACTCCAGAGACTTTGAAGTGAAGCTGCAGAGCAGGCAGGCACCGCTCGGGCCCGGCCTCAGCTGCTTCTCTTTGCTCCCAACTCGTGTTAATGAGGGGCTCTCACAATTATTGTGGCGGTGGCTGGGGCTGTCCCTGCAGTGACTTCCAGTTCCTGCTGAAAATCCCAGTGCACTGAAGGCAGTAGCATCACCGTGGCTGGGAGAAGTGCAAACCAGCTCTGCTGTTTGCAAGTTGGTGCTTTTCCTTCCAGTTTTGGGGAGGTTGCATGCAGCAAAGCTCAGGGTCACATGCAGGGTTCCCACTCTCACTAAAGATGCTCAAATTCAACCTGCTGCTTTTACTGGCAGCATCCACGTGGTGAGTGTTTGAATTTGCCATGTGCAGGCTGGTGGTGACAAGCAGGATGTTGTGTTTTAATAGTTACTACAGAAAAGCAGAGGTTATCACATTGCTGTCTGCCTCAAAAAAAACCCCCAATGATTGAAATTATAAGCTCCAGTTTCAGGATCATAAGGAGGATGAATACCAGCAGAAGCACCGAGAGATTTTTGTACAACTTTGTCTCCTTTGTAAGCTCTTTTGATGTTGTGCTTAAAGGATATTTATATGCCTGTGACAAAAGCCAACTGCGGTGGTTCTGAATAGCACCACAGAATTATACAAACCTGCCAATTAGTGTGGAGGGGTAATGGGTGTGGGATGGAAAGTGTGTCAGTGGGGCCCAAGTCTGTTCCCCGCTCCTAAATATTTATGCTCCCCGCTCATAAATAAAGAAATGTTTAGCAACCAACCTCTGGTTCTTTTATCACATTTCTAGAATTTGGTACCAGAATAATTATTGAGTTTTTTCTTTCTGTGTGTGTGTGTGTTCTGGGAAAGGGTTGAGCGTGGCACTTGTATTGAGGTGAAGATGAGGGATTAAGTAGAAAGAAAGAAGGTGTGGGAGGTGATTTTCTTTGTGTGTTCTGATCTTCTGTGCTGTCTGCTTTTGTTTTGCCAGACTTGTTTGATTTTAATTCACAAAGGTGGTACAGTATTTTACACTGTGTTGTGTAGTGCTTTTATAATGATGCGTCTGCTCTCTGTGCTACCAAAATGCAGGGTTTATTGGTGAATATATGCTGCATGTGAGGCAAAATCCTCCTTTGTTAACAATCTGTAAACAAATGATTGGTTTCATTAACAGTCTTTGTTTTGTTAAGGGCTTGAATTTCACTTTGTCTTTTTATACACCAATATATCGCTCAAGTGAAATTGTGGTAAGAGTGATGTTAATAAGGATTGTTTCTGAGTGTCCTTTTTCTGTGATGGCTTTTTGTTAAATGCTTTTGTGTTTGCTAAAATGAAAAAATCTCAGAGTTTCGTTCGCTTATGGTTTGTTAATCTGAGGTAGAGAAGTGTCCAGTCTCTCTGTCCCTTAACACTTACATAATTAAGCTTTGAAATGAAAAGGAAAAAGTGAAGCAACAAAGAAACAAAGTGGCTGAGGACTGAAAATGGGATTAGTTTGAATTGTGAAGGCAGACTAAGCATCTGTGTCTGTCAGATGGGATGACAGGAATTGTAACAAGTTACTTTGACAACCGCTTACTCCATAGAGAGATTATGCTGAGTTCATTTGCAGGTTTGTGTTTAACCTTAGCTGACAAAATGATACTTAACCTCTTATACAGCCAACCTTTCTAGTTCCAGAATTAATGAATGTTGCCTTAACGATAAACCTAAGGAACATTTTTTAATTTAAAGACATTTTTTCCTTGCTAATTTGTCACAGACATTTTATTACAGCGCTGGAGTCAGTGCAGATACATCTAGTGCTACTGGTAATGCATCTCAGAATGTGTTTTTATGCTTTGCTGCACTGCCAAACATTTAATAATGATTCTGAAACCTTAAAACT
>JAWWMP010000132.1:13201459-13258484 GCA_035047865.1 Dendrocincla tyrannina
AATGTTTCTGAAACCTTAAAACTGTTTGGGAAAACAGGCAGTTGTCTTTAAAGGAAAAAGTACAAGCAAATTTTTAAAATATTTGACACCTGCATTTGAATTTAGGAGTACAAAAGATCCACTATAGGTCCATAGCATGATTTGAAGTTTGAGCACATTTTAATTTTGCTGCAGATTTCGCCTGTAACTGGTAGAACCCCTGTTTGTGGGTGAAAGAGTTTCTCTTTTACAAGGTGTTACCTATAAGGCCAACATCTTTAAGACATTTTCTCTGTCCCTTGCTGCTAGATTCTGGCATATACAGAAGGACTCCACGGCAAATGGCTCTTCTCGGAGATTCGCGCCATCTTTTCCCGACGTTACCTTTTGCAGAATACAGCCCTGGAGATCTTCATGGCAAACAGAGGTACAGTGAGTTTAAAGGAATGACAAGTGTGGTTCTGGGGCCACGTGCATTCTGTGTGGATGCTTAGTCACATCTGTTCTGGTATGGATTTGTGCAAATAGAAGAGGGGCTTGGATTAAATGTCTCAATATTTAAGTTTGTAGAGTTTTGTAATTTAGTTTCTCCTTTCAGGTTTTTTTTTCCAGTGAGGAATTATGTTCAAGCATGAAAACTCTGCATTAGCAATGCCTCACTTTCATTTAGGTCCATATGTTTATTTGCCGTTCTCTGAAAACTCCTGCTTAAGGCATTCCTACCTCTGATCTCTTATGCATGAAGGATTTTTTGTGTCCCTTTGGAGGGCTAATAGTTATTAGTTAGTTGTACACACCAAGCGCAACATAGTGAAAGAACTGGATTAGACCAGTCACTAGTATGCTTTCATGCTTTATTTCTAGTAATAATTTCTTCTAGCGGAATTCCAAGAAGTGAATGTGGATTTACCCTGTTTATGAACTTTTTTCCCCAACCTTCCCTTTCTTCAGTTCCATTTTCAGTCACACAAAGTACTGTGACAAGTCCCTCAAAACACCATGCATTGAGACCTGGAGAACTTTCTTCTGCCATTTTCTCCCCCTCCATTTTATTTTAAACCAGGTTATATGACGTCTTTGCAGTTTAGACTCAGATTCTTCAGGTACATTTAATGCTTTTATGCTGATGTGAAACTTTGAAAACTTTACAGAAGGACACCAAATTACATAGGTCTTACGATAACACATTTAAAATGTAGAACATTCTTTTGGTAATGATATGGAACACTGTCCTGAAATTGGTAAATGTTTCCTAGGATAACATGATTTATGCCATTGATAGACCAGTCAAAAAGTTTTTATGAGAGCTTAAAATGGTGTGTAATCTTGAACAAGGCTGGTAAATACCAGGCACAGAGCATCGCTGTGCATATTGTCCAACAGAATATTAATCATATACGTAAACACTTTCCTATAGCTGTACCATGTGAACTCCTAAATATCCCCTTGTGATACCGTAATTAGATTGTTATTTAGATTTTAGGTTGCTCCTTCACTAGTGCCATTCAAATGTTTCAAACAAAATATCAACAAAGTATTTTGAAGGCTATGTCTAGAAGATACCTAGGAAGTAAATTAGGAAGTGTGTAAACCAATTGATAAATAAACTCTTTTTATCAGTTTTAGACAGCCAATCTGTGCAAGTAAGTTTAACTTCTATCCAGAAGGGGAAACAAATCTAAACCTCCTAAGATTTATAACAGTGACAACTTCTGTTGAAATTCTTGTTAGTGCTATGTAAAAGCAGTTCAGGAAAGTATAAAAAAATAAATCTATAGTAACCTGAAGGAAACATCTGATCTTTTACCTGTTTAAAACCAAATTTTATTGTGTGAGAAAGCCTAAAATAAAAGGTGTAAACCCATGCCATATTTCCACTCTTGTGTTCACAGTGGGTGTCATGTTCAACTTCCCTGACCAAGCAACAGTGAAGAAGGTGGTTAACTGTCTGCCCCGGGTGGGGATTGGTACTATCTTTGGGCTGCCCCAGACCAGGTATTTTATAATTGCAATTAATTTTATCTTAGAAGAAGAAAAAGAAAAGAAAAGAAAAGAGTTCTTTTTTTTTTCATCAAAACAGCCCACATGGGTTGAAGCTTTTACCACGTCATGGTTTACTGAACATGCACATCCTCAGCCTATCCCTTCTGTGTGCTAGTTGCAACGTGTTTATGTAATAAAAACTTTGGGATTTGAGATTTGTTTTTTTGTTGTGATTTCTGTCTTTCTGGCAATGATACTCAGGATTTCAATGAACGTCATGATTTCTATCTATAGAAACAAATGATGTGTGAAAATTTTTAAATACACATTAAAGTACGGGCACACTTGCTCGGAATTTCACATCCATTTATACTGATCAATTTGTTCATAACATAATGCAGTTAAAAAAAATCAGTTACAGTAACTGTTTCTTTGAGTTGTCTACCAATACTTGAGAAGATTTGTTAACTAAAACTGTATATGGATTTTTTTCCCTCTAAATGATGTGGGTTTGGCATTTACAGATGTTTTCGTTACGAGCAGAACAGTCTTGGGAATTTCATGATAAGCTCTTCTCTGTTTGATTTATTGCTCCAAGGAATGACGACAGTCTTCTTTCACAACCATTAGGAAATCTGGCATCAAATTCTAAACGTTTGAGTTATTTATGACTAACTCCCCAACAGTGCCCAGAATTTAAATCTCAAGAGGATGGACTTCATAAGGAAGTTCTATCATCTTATCATTGTTTTCCTTTGTTCTTGAGGGATTTAAAAACCTATCCTAAAAGATTCATTTCTTCTTATGTAAAATTTTAAAAGTATTGTAATTTTCTTATTTAATGAGCATTTTTAGGAACAGATCTGTGTAATACATCAAGCCCCCACGGAGCAGCTGAATTTGCACAGCTGTAAAGATTTCTGTTTGAAATCTTTCCACTCTCGACATACCCAGCTGTCAGATGTTTGAAGTCTTTTATTCTTATGAGATTATAAAACTTTAAAAATGAACTTTAAGCATCCAAGTAGCAGTTTGATCTCCAGAGAAATCTAGCACAGAGCTAGTAAAAAGAGTATGTACAACTGCCACTAAAATTCAGATTTGCAAAAGGGAAGACCCACCAGGTTTTCTGATTGTTTTCTGCCAATTTTCTTCTTTTTCAGGCGAATTTCTTTGGCTAGTCCTCGACAGATTTTCAAAGCTTCCAATATGACCCAGCGATGGCAACACCGAGAAATTTCCAACTTTGAATACCTGATGTTTCTGAACACTATAGCAGGTATTGCTAATTGCTATACATACAAATTGCTGTAATTACACAGAAGGGGAGTTAACTGTGGCACAGTCTCAACAGATATTGCTCTTTTAATGAATAATTTTTTTCTATGTATGATTTTCTCCTGAAGAACTTCACAAAAATCCTCCTACATTTACTTTATTCATAATTATATATATGTATTATATATATGTTAATGTAAGACTAGAGAGGCATTCATAATGCTGTACTTAAAATATATGTCTGAAGTCAGAATATCATGGCTGTTGTGGAAGGATGGGCTCTACACAGACTGTGTACTATTTAGGTGAGTCTCAGAAACAGTAATTTCTTTATCTTTAGTACTCTAATTTCTAATATTCATAGCTACTATCCTCCCTGAATATCATAGGTGCAACAAGTTCTCTGTAGGGCTGGGAAATCTCAGCTAGGGAGCAGGATATTCCTGGAGCCAGTAAGTCCCACTGGTGGAAGAGGAAGAGTTGGTCACAAAAAAGAGTGCAGCACCTGGGTCACCAGTGCCTGCATTCCCAAAATGCACAATTCGTGCATTCCCAAATCCTGATTTGTAGTCATATGTTTGTGTCCTAACCACTCTTTCTGTAAATGCTAAGCTATATTTCATTTAATCCATCTTACCCCATTAACTTCTAACCAGCTTGACTTCAGTTTAGTAAATGGAGGCTGATTATTTGGTCTCATGACCTCTCTTCTATTTTCCAACTTATTTTATTCTCTGAGCAACTTGGAAAACTTCTCAATTTTCAGCTCTTTTCTGTGGTATTGACAGTGTTGAAAGGTCTGTTAATTCCCTTTCAGCCTTGGCTCTTGCTAACACGATTGATATAACAAATGCCTCTGCTTTCCCTAATTACATTTTATACAAATGGTCAGTTTTGCTGCTTTCTGTAATCAGTCATTAAGTCAGAGATGCCAGGATGCTGGCAGATTTTTTCCAAGTAGGGGTCGATCTGCTTGCCTCATTACTGCTACAGCTGAATGAGGCAAATCATGACACTGTTCTCTGTGGCTCTTAATGAATGCTCCTTTTCAGCTTTAATATGTTAGTGAAATAATAAATTGAATTCCTATCTAGTTGGTGGTTGAGGTTAAAGGAAACAAAAAGATAACATTATGAAAAAAGGGAAAGTTGAGTTGGCCATGATAGGGAGTTAAAAGATGGAAAGACATAAAGATAGTTATCACACTGTCGTGTAAGGAGCTTTAATCCTGGATAAGAGATAGTATGCAACACAGCCAAGCAATTAGGGAAAGAAAGGATTTGACTATCCCACTTCAAGACTCTGCAAACCAGGATGGAAAACTACTGAATGATGGAAGAAAAACTTAGGTGGAGGTTTAGAAAATGTTTTCTGACAACTTTATAGATTGGATTGTAAAACAGTATTCCTGGGAAAGAAGTTGAAACCTGTCCTTGGAGACTTATTTAAGACCAGGGTGTACAAAATCTCAAGAACATACTGATTGGAGATTATATGCAGGAATGAGCTCCTGCAATAATATCATAAAAACAACATGGGATCCATGTAAAAATTACGCATTTTAAAATTAGACAGCAGCTTACGTGGTGTATGTGTATACCTTTATCCTAATTGCATTTTTTGTTTTTACTGGAAGAAGGATATTATTTCCGTCTTAAATGCATGAAGGTGTACCCATGAACCTGCATCCAGAGCACATTTTCTGTTCTGGTAAATTTTGGCATATCCATAAATGTATTTAATGCAGTATATAAAAGAATTGCTTTAATTTTTTAGTATCCACAAAAGTCATTGTCCCTCCATTTTTTTGCAGTGTTGCACCTTAAAGAAACAGAAGACAAGATGACAGAAACAATGAAAGGAGAAATGCATAGAAAATGAATGGATTTAACTGTCAATCTTAGTGTATGCAAAAGAGTTTACAGTTAAAGAGAAATGGGCTGCAGTGTTTTAAATTAAATACCAGCAATTTGTGAACTTTTTCATTATCCTTTCAATAAAGCAAAGTAGAATATTGAAATGATAAAGAACTGAAATAAATTGCAGATCTTTTGAAGAGCTCATAAAATTATATCGTTGCATCTTTAGAGATTGGTATTTTAGTTAAATATAACTCGTTATTCACAGTGGGGTTTTTTTGTTGTCAGGTCGAACGTACAATGATTTAAATCAGTACCCTGTCTTCCCTTGGGTTATCACCAACTATGAATCAGAGGAGTTGGACCTTACTCTTCCTAGCAACTTCAGAGACTTGTCAAAGGTATTTGTCATCAAATATTTTATTTATATAGTTATCATAGTAATTTGCAGTCTTGTAAATGCTTTCTGCTGCATTTAATACAGTAATGTTAAAGGCACAACACAGAATCCCAGAGTTGGTCAGATTTGAGAGGGACCTCAGTGGATCATCAGGTCCAACCTCCACCAACCATTAACAGTGTTTCATTTCTGCAAGGATCAGATTGTGCAAAAATGAATTATTGATGTATTCTTACTGCTTCAGATTGTATCAGCTTTTCAATTGTAATTGGAAGGTGCTGCTCTTTAGAACAATGCATTACATTTCATCTCAAATTTTAATGAATTTAGGAATGCTGATGTTGCTGAGGATTAAAAATTAAGTTTTTCCTGTTTTCTCTGATGAGAATTGAGCTTTTATTAGCAACAAAGCCTGTGATACCATTATATTTTAGGTACTTTTAAATCACTGCCTGTATTTCAATAAGGGGAAACTATTTTTTCCCTTCCCCTGTGTACCCCTTCAGGTAAGCTCAAGCAATGCTGCTGTCCTTTGTCAGACAGACATTGTCAGGTTTTCACAACTTTTCCAAACAGCTCATTTCTGGCAGAGTAGCCTTATGGGGGTTTTTTTCAACCCCCAACCCTCATACACACATTTCCAGATGCAATATTATACAGCCTGTTTATAGAATGTGATTATTTTCTTTCAACGGTCTCCAAGAAAGGAGTATTTCTGTTTACAAAGTAGAATCATCTCATTTTCTCTAGAAAGATTGGGTGCACTGATCATCAAACAGCATCTTTTTCTATAAGTTTATGGGAAATGTTTGGCATGTGGAGCAGTGTGGCCAATTAGTAGGAAAGGTAAAGAATGTATTTTAATTATTGTTTATAGCAAAAGTTTTTCATACAAATTGGTAATTTGATAGAAAAATAATCCCCAAAGAAGTATGGCAGCTTTCAAAGGTTTTGCTTTCAGTTTGCAATTGATGAAGCTAAACACTGTGAAAATCTCCAGAATTTTTTTTTATTATTGATTCATTATTTTAACCTTTAAAAAGTTACTGTATAGTCACCAAATATATATATATAGACATATGTGTATATGTGTATGCATATTTGAAGACTATACCATACTTTTGTATGTGTATAATGATGTAGAGGATGAGGCAATTTAGAACTCAAAATACCTATCACCAACCCAGAGCACACATGTGAATTGTACTTGAGTGAAAACTGAAAACTTAAAAGTAACATCAGCTCTGTGTACCTTGAATTAGTACCTAAATTAAATATACTAATCATTAATAAGTTCCTTGGTCATGAAATGATTTGTGCAACTTCATTTTCCATTAACTTTTGTTAAATGCCCCTTCTTCATATGTCATTTCATTGCTAGAATAATTGGAGACAAAAAAAGGAAGGATTCTCCAACTGCTGTAGTCCTGAGGTGTCTCCTTTTAATTATATTTTCGTTTTTAAAGAGTTGATTCAGACAGCACTGTAGTCCTAGTCTTTCCTTCCCCACCCTGAAACAGACCTAAGTGCAGAGTAGAGCATTTTCCCCTCATTTTACAGAATCACAGAATTCACAGAATATTCTGAGTTGGCAGGCTTTTAAGTTAGATAATGCACTTGCCCCAGTAAGAATTTGAATCACAAACCCACTCTTATTTCTATGCGTTTTTTTAATTGTGGCTGGCTATAAGGATTTCTCTGTTCATGAAAGTAATCTCTGAGGAGAATTACTCAGTATTCTTTCAGTTCCGAGGGAGTCTTTCCATCGCTGTTGCTGAGAGAGGTCATTACTTGGCGACGTTGCTGAGAGGACTTTACTTAGGTTGCATCTATATCTGTATATACCTTCTTAATAATTTGTTTGAAAACTGTGAACTTAATACAGCAAATAATTACTGCAATATCAGATGTCAGTCATACTGTATTTTGAAAAGAAGGAGTTCCATTAATATTATTTGGGCCTATAACATGATATTCATGGTAGCTTTTAATCTGACAGGGTACTGTCAGAGGATTGTCCCTCTTCTTGGGGAAGAGTGGATATTTATACAGATATGTGTATTTAACATGGATTTTCCTGAATGTTCAGTTAAATGTTGTTGATCAGAGAGTGTGTCTTGATCTCTGAGGATGTATCTGCTGTTGTGGGTAAATGTCAGCCCTTCCCATATAATAAAATATAATAATAATATAATATAATAATGGAAGTCTTTATGCCATTCCTGTCCCAGATACAGCAGTTCAAGTTTTGGTTGCTGTTTTGGCATTTCTGGCAGTAACAAGCCTGTGTAGTTTCAGTGTTAATCCTTCTGTCAGCTGATGAATTTGTTACAAGTATGTGAAAGACCTTGCTAATATTCAGCTGTAAAAATTTGTGAATGTCATGTATATTGTGATATGTTCATTGTGGCACTGTTACTTTGGGGGTAATGCTTCCAAATAAGTATTATAGCATGTCTATCCTTTTGCACTGCTAAAGGTTTTTAAAGATATTCCGTTTAAATTTTTGCATAGCTTTAATAGTAATTTATTTCTTTTTCTTATGCACGTCCAGAAACTCATCACAATTTAGTGCTCAAAGTGAGTAAAGAAAAGGAAAACTTTGATTTTGGTCTGGCAGAAAGGATGTCAGGTTGATATTTTCATGGGGGTTTTGTACCTATGAAAATGAAAAATTAACTTTTTCTTTATTTGAAATTGCAAGTTAAGGTCAGATATTATAGAGTGTCAAATGTGAGTAACAGTTTTGTTAATATATTAGCTAGGACTCCACAGTTAGTACAGATTTAAGGGGCTGCAGTGTATAGGTTAAACCAACACTTTATTTAAGCAGCTTCTTATGGCCCTGTTTTGAACATCAGTCACACAATGATAAACCAAAGCAACTGGAATGGATTGTGGTTAATATTACTGTCAGCCTGATGAATGCTCCTGACAAATGCCAGGAGTGCACTGCCAGTCTGTTACCCTGCTTTGACTCCAGTGTTTATTTCTTAAGAGGTGACTGTGGTTTGGAAGGAGTATTACATATTATATTTATAGCTGTATATATATTATTTATACAACAGACACAGTTTCCCACCAGAACATGTGCCTTTCTCTGCGTTACTTTATGTTATTCAAAACCACATTTTTTTCCTTTTCCTTATTCAGTAATAGCAATAAATTTTGTTGTGTTTCTGATCGTGAATAGGGAAAAATAGAAGTAGAAAGACATGGAAAATACTGAGATATGAAAGCATGATTTTATACTCTCAAAAGTTTGTTACAGGATCTTGCTGTATACAAGGAGCTGTTAATAATTTTCCTTTCTAAAGGCACAAAATTTCTGTAAGATCATGAACTGCCACTACTGGAAGAAGAAATTTATGCCACTCTTAAATCTTCCTTTGTTTGCACTATAGCTACATGTGTACATAATAATATTTTTATTCTCATTTTTATCATTTCCGTGCAATATTTGCTAAATCATCATCAGTTTTATAGTGGCTGTTATGTATGTAATGACTTCTTTTCCAGTCGAGTGTAAGAAGGCAACAAATAGCTCTCACCTTCAGTGAAGTGAGGTGTTTAATTGGTATGTGGGAGCCACTGGTATAAAATACCCTTTGACAGAAGAGAAGTAATAGATTTTTACTATGACAAAGTAGTGTAGTTTTGTTGTTCTGCTGTCAGCTTCACTGTTGGCTGTTCTTCAGCATGCCAGCCTGAATTCTGTTGCCCATTTCAGGAGGACAAATTCACTGCACATACAACTTGTGCTGCATATTTTCCTTTTAAGACAAAACCAGAGTGGGATGGGCATGAAATTCGCTTGGTTATCTCTTCTCACCTCTTGGCAAAGAGTTAGAAAGTAAGTTGTAGTTTCACAGTAAAACCTTTACAGGCATTCTGGGAACAGGTGCTTTTCATGTAGGAAACAAAAATTGTGTTTTACTCAGCTCATGCTCCAACCCAAAATGAATTCAGGTTACTCCCAGTTAAATCTGATAAACTCACCAGGATTCAGTGTTCTTCTAAGCATAAAGCATGTTCTTAAAATTGGACACTGAAAGGATGAAAAGAACAGAGTGAGAGCTAACAACAGTGGGTGCAGTGGTAATGACTTCTTTTGATAGGCAATTACATCTGAAATTTAGGCACTAAAACCTTTGAGGCCTGACACTGCTGGGCTCAACATCTGCCCTGGTTGCCCACTGGTATGTGGGGCAGTAAATTTGTACCTGTGACAAAAGATACCACTCACTAAAAAGTGTTCCAAAGCCAGACAGGATAACCTCAGAAAGAAGGTACAAATATTTTTCCTTTCAGGGCAGTTCATGTGAACCCCTTCTGAAAACAGGACAGTGCAGGAAATAAAATATTTCAAATGTTTATAATAATCCATGGTACTTAAGAGAAGATCCATCATATTTTCTAGAATTCTGGATCATCTGGAGAGAGTGTTAGAGCTATCTACAGTCAGCCTGAAGCAGTGATATCTAAAAAGGAGACATGTTTTTCATTACTCATGTTGTATTTTTTTATGGATTTTGATACTTTTAGCCTAAGGTATATTTATCAGACCCTCTCCATTGTCAGATAACAAGTTTTCATTCTTTCTTTGTGAAACACAAGTTGCTTCTTTGAGGAAAGGAACACTCCATCCTCTCTAAAATTTTGTGCAGAATAGGGACAGCTGAGGGAAATTGTTACAGACACTGGTTTGTCACCTTGCTGTAGATGTACACTGGATCTCCATGTGGGTTTGTGCAGAGGAGCGACAGACCTAAATATTTGTCATGATCACGTTGGGAGAAATTTTTAGGAGAAGGGATGCATTCCAGTAGGAAGAAATGCCCTGAGCAGAACCTCTCCTGTGTTGGTGTCTTTTGGGAAACCATAAAAGAGCAAAATCTAGCTGGGAGAATGAAGACCCTTTCTTCCTGATCTATTGTCTGAATACAAAGAGAGGGAGCTGAAAAGGGAATTGTCAAGACCCTCTTTGAAGAAAGCTGTGCAAGGTTATGAAGTTCCTCTGCCCACATCTCATGACAGTGCTGGAATTTTAGGGCTTTTTTTGTTTAGACCAGGTAATCTGTTTTGTAATTAGAAACAGAACAGTCTGAAGTGCTGAATAGTCTGTTATATTCCTCTGAAAAGTTGTGACTTAATAACATAATTTTCCCCGTTTCAAATGGGGAAAAGGGATTTTGGGAGACTCTCAAATGCCAGCAACACTCAGATTCCATCATGGATGAATGATAAAATTGGTCAGTTGAGAAAATCGGTGTCTGCAGCACCATGGCCAGGGACCCAGCCCGAGCAAACCTCGTCCTTCCAGCCGGGGCATGTGGGGTTCAGCACCACGGACAGGGACCGCCAGAGACAATTTCGGGCAAAAAAAGCAAGAACTCTGCCGCCAGGAAGACTGATTTATTGAAATTAAGTAGTTATTGCATTGTCAGGCCCGACTTAGACAATGTCCTTATAGGCATCCAACTGTTTGGATTTTAGTATCAACTTCTTGTTTCAAAGACAGAGACTTGTGAGCTCATGTGTTGAGCTTCATGCAGAGTCTGTCTCTGGGCCTTTTTCGTAATAAGCATGTGACTTCCATGCATTTTGGAATAAGCATAAGATTTCCATAGCAGCCTGTTCTTCCACAACTCTTATGGAGACCTGCTGAGGCTGAAGCTTGGGCCAAATGTGTCTCTGAGGTGATTTATCAAAACATACACTCTGAAATCCTACTCTTAGTGGAGACAGAATTTTTTGAAACATTCTGGTAATTTATGTTGCTCTCTGACAGTGTTATAACCATCCTTTTATAGCAACACCTTTTTCCCCCCTTGCCTTTAGTTAGTTATTCCCTGTGTCACACCACCTCCTCTGCAGAACATACAGGTGGATGATAAAGTGCATCTCATTGCCATTCTTATTTTCTCTTCCCTGTTCGCTTCTTTTCCCACCAGAGGCCTAGGTTTTGAAGTCACAAGAAGCATACTGTTTGCATTTATATCAGGTTCTAAGATCACTTAATTATCTTCAAGCAATTTTTTAAAAATATATTGAAATATTAAGGCAAAAGTCAAGTTTACAGGCTCAATAAGAATTCTTCTGGTATATAAGCCTGATAATTGTGTTCTTTCCCTGCCTCAAGGAGGAGTTTTGTTTTGAATGCAGAAATACTCAAAGACAAGAAAAACTATAGCTCGAAAGTAACCATGGATGGTCAAACTCATATTCTAAGTTTATACCTGTCTAAACTGAGTTGTTCAAACTTGTAGGAGCAGGAAGCCTCTTGGGGTCAAACAGCAATCCAGGTTTAAAACTAGTGCTCAGAAAATGAGATCATGGTTAAATAATGATAATCTTTGTCGATGAAGGAGTTTAAGGTGGTTCTCAGGCTGCGGACTTACTTTGGTGGACACATCAGGTGATCTTTCTAATACTTAAGTATCAACAGACAAAAATGTGGATCGACTGAAGGAAATCAATAGAAAAACATTACTGGGAGAAGATGATATGATCCTAAAAGCTTGAGGTGAATAGTTTAACAAGATTAAGATGATGTACATATCACTTCAGACTGCCTCAGAATCAGAACCACAGAGTTAGTTTCCAAAGTGGGGTGGTCACTAACATCCCAAAAGTCTGTTCTGTACTTTATACTGTTCAGCATGTATGGTAATCTGGAAAAGAAGATGAAAAGGGAACTGATAAAACTTTCTGACAATACTAATCTGTTGATGGTATTGAAGGTGATGGCTGACTGATCAGGAGACCTTATGAAATAGGGAATAAGGTGATGGATGAATTCACCTTTTAGGAGCAAAGCAATGCATGTGTGAAACAAGATGCCTTGATGGGCTCTTAGCTGACTATTTCTATTCAGGGTTGATATAATTTGATTGTAATGGTTTTATGAAACAGTACAGATTACAGTAAAACCCTCCTTATACCTTCCCAAGTACATCTTTCTCACTGCTGCTGCTCTTTTTGTTGGGCCTGGTGCTTACACAGGATACAGAATAATGTCTATTTTGTGTGCCCTGACAGAAATCTGAAGAAAATGTGAGTTTGTGTCAGCTTTTAGCTTGAGATCCTGTGCTGTTAGTACAACCAGAAAGAATTATGCTTTCAGTTGTGATTGTCTTTCACAGATCTGGTGGTAGGTATAATGGCTGCTGTTTTCTGTGTCTTGTATGATGTGCTGGCAGAGGAGCAGAGTCTGTGAAAGGAAGGCAGAAGAGAGAATGTTTTCATGTCCCTGCTATGAGTCAAGTGCATGTGGCTTCTCACTCAATCCTGTTTCTCAAAATCCACAAAAGGATTTTTTTGGCTTGTTTTTTCAGTAAGTGAATAACAATGCAGGGCTTGGTTTCACTTGGCAGACTGTCGTGCCTAGTATGACAATGGTTGCTTTTGGCTGGAATGATTATTTTCTGAAGGCAGCTACTTAGAGGCCGTCCCCAACTCACTGCCTGCAAGCAGCTTCATTTGGCTTCATGATTCCTGGGGACTTCCCTTCTCCCTGACCCTTTGGAAGTGTACAACACACAGCAACTCTCTTCAGTTTGTCTTCCCAATAGTATTAAGGTCTAGTAATACCTCAGATACACAGTGTGTGACACATTCGGTTGTGCAGAACAATTGATTAAACCTTAGTGTGCTTAATTAGTGTGTGCTTAATTAGTTTGCAAGTTTGCAGTTCAGCAGTGCGTTGTTTCCCAATCTGCTACAGATGGTTGTAATAGCATTTGATGCCATTGCTAGTGATATGAAGGCATGGAGGTTTTTCCTTGAAATTCAAATTCCTCCAAGATTTTAGGTGACTTGAGGTATATCTGTCACTAACATATTGAACTAAAACATGGCTAATAGTGCTTAATAGCTTTTCCTCATTTTTTATGCTTAACATTAATTTATGAGCCATTGTTTTAACTGTTGACTTTGGGAATCTTCCCTGTTTTGCACCATTAAATATTATTTATATTGACATGTCCAGACATTCTGGTTATTAGACCATCTTTAGATCAGTTATTTCGGAATATTCTTGCTGTCTCAAAGGAATACGTGTGCTCTTAAAAAAATTTGAAATACAAACTGTATGCACAAATACTTTAAATTTGCATGTACATGACTATTTTCTACTTTTATTCCTGTCCTTTACTGAATACTCAGTTTCCTGAGAATAGAAATTGGAGTTTAAAAATTTGGGTAATCTCGTAAACTTCATAGGGTTTTTTTCAAAGAAAGCTTGTAAGCATTTTTCTGTAAAAAAGCTCAGTGGTTTTAGCATGTATAGATTGTAATGAATTTATTTTGGAAAACATTGAGGTAAGAGGATTACAGGATTCCATCTCATATGCAGCGTATCGGGAAATATCCAGGGATCATAGGCTTGATAAAAATGCTGATCACTGTCAGCTGGTTGCACTTGTCACTTTGGTAACAGAGCTGCTGGGAAGTAGTTGTCTGCACCCTGAGCTGTGCAAGCATTAAATGAGGTGGCTGGTAGCTGTTTCTCTTTGTTTCGTCACTAGTGCAAATACAAAGGTACATGTGAGCAAAGAAATCATTTGCATGTAGAAGTTACCTGCAGGTTTATTGTACTCCTGATGGCTTTGACTGTGTCGTGTGCACAGCCTGGGTGTGTGGGAAGATGCTGAGTCATTTAGAGACAGGAGCTAATCCAGAAGCTCAGTATCTTACATCTGTGAACAGCCACTATCAGGAGCCTAGTGAGAAAGGAAAAGAGGGAATGTAAAGCATCATCCTTCCCTGCAGATAACCTCCCATGCTTGGCAAGCAGGAGTTTAATTCCTTTGTGAACTGGAGAAATAGTTTGGACAGTCGTGTTTCGTGGCCACTGATAGACTGGTGGTCTATTTGTCTTCTTTTTTTTTTCCCTTAACCTATTTATATTTGTTCTGCATTGCTCCCTGAAGAAATGAATCTGTTATTTGAGAAGGAACCTAATTATATGAGAAGTTATAATTGTCTTTGCTTTGTAACTAGGGTAATTATGGGCTTTGTTTGTTTGTTTGTTCTCTGTGGACCACATGAAGACTTGCTTGCTTGCCACTCTTACTTGTACTTGAAAATTATTTTAGTTTTAGGTGGATATAAAAAGAACAGGAAGTATTCTTCAGAACTTTTTTTACATTATTGTCCCATTTCTTATCCTTGTCCCTACAAATTTTCAAGTGTCACAATTATTTGGAATACCTGTATTCAAAATAATGGATTAGAATTATAGTGACAAACATAATGTCCTGCCAGTTCTAAAGGCAAGCTGCAGAGAAGTCTGAAGGGCTGAAGAAATGCCTTAAAATGGAAGACCTGAAGAGCTCCATTTCTTATGTTTATTAAAAAGACTAATTAGAATCTATAAGTGTCTTTATATTCAGAAAATACTGGGTAAGTAAAGGCCGTCATATATCAGAGAGAAGTGTAGTAAGATCTCTTCGATAACACACCATTAAATTCATAACCAAACTGAAATATATGTATTTTAGAATGAGGATCAGAATTGTCAGTAGAAAAAGCTTCCAGGAAAGGTAGCAGATTGTCCACGTCCTCAAGAGTCAGGTTGGCCGAGTACAGCTCATGCTGTAATCAAGCATAAATAGCTGGGCTGAAAATCATGTGATGGAAAGGCATTTCACAGCTTGTCATACAAACACAGGGCGAGATGAGATGACCTAATGGTCCCCCTGGTCCTTAAAGCCCAATGAATGTATGAAAAATGCCAGTAATGAAAACCAGATAGTCATCTTGAAAATAGGACGTATGGAAAACAAACATCATACTTGGCAAGGATGCTACCAAACATAATTCAGTGATACAGACAGTTGTATTCACAGGAATACAAGTACCTGGTTGGATGTGGATGAGAAAACAGTATGAGAAGTCACAAGGAAAAGCACTTTTTTTTTTTATTTCCTTTCTGTTCTTTTTTTTTAAATGGTGGAGATGTTTTGAAACACAGATTTCAAATAATATTTTAATTAATTTTTAAATCTTTCTGCTTGCACTGTCAGCACAGACCTCATTTCTGGAACTGTCTGATTTTCAGAACTCACAGGCACAGATCTGATTTTCAGTAGTTAATTGTTAAGATTGCCTTTTCACCAAAAGAGGCAAGAGTTAAAAATGAAATAATGGTATCTTGACCAGTTACTGTTTGCAGTAATTAAATGCAATTTAGCTGCCCTAGTACTCTAGTCTTTCATGGATTTTGAATATTAATGAGTTAAAAACTCTTCCCAGTATTATACCAGGTAGAAAACAGTAAAAGTGGTAATATTTGTTTCAATAACAGAAACATATGTAAAAGGCAGCACAGGTAAGAACAGTGTCTGTTATTTGGAGTAGCACTATTTAAAACATGAAAACACATCAGATAGGAATAAAAAGCACCTCTTTTTCCTTCTTAATGTGAAACTATAATGAGTCATAATTCTTTACAAGACTTCAATCTGTTTATTTTAGGCCATTAGCAATTTTCCAAAATCTGTGTGTTCTTGAACATGAGTGGCAGAATCCAGGAGAGTTTCTGCCTCACGTAGAGGAGCACTGGGCATTCTGCTTCCTTCTGGAGGGTGCAACTTCTGTTTTCTTCTGAAAACAAAGGCAAGATGGACCACTGTTCCAATGTCTGGCACAGAGTAAGGCTAAGAACTAACAAATATTATTGTACTCCAGAGTGTCTGGACATATTTGACACAGGAGATGATAAGAGTCAGTGTGTTTTCTCAGTTATTTTTCAGCAAGCCATTTTTCTTTGTTGTATCTCAAGGAAAGCAAGCAAGCTTGGTCCAAAGACTGAGATTTACTGCGTTCAGTTCTTGGTAGAAATGTGAGGTTATTTATTTTGAGATATTCTTATATTTGAGAGCACTTGAAAAATTAATGTCAAATATTGTCTAAGATTAGCTTGTAGCTTTCATATTTGTAGCACATGTTGTTGCAACAACCACTTTGGATCAAAAATCAGGTGATCATGCCTTTGGGAAAGTGAAAACAATACCTTACTTCAATTCTTGCTTCAGTTTGGACCCTCTTTTTGAATGAGCTCTGACTTGAAAACCATATGCATCATTAATTTTTTTCAATACTGCTTCAAAACTTAAGCCACTTTCTTTCTTCATCTTTACCCCTTTAATCTCATCCATTGTTTTTGCTTGTTGGAATTTTTCTGTCTCTTCATTTTTCCCCCTCCCATTTTTTATTGGTGCACTAATATCCAATTTTCCTCTGGGAAAGAAGATGCTGCAAATAAAATATGCTCTGGAATTTCAGGATATGAAAGCTCTTCAGCTCATTCTTCCTTATTGGTCTGTGGCCATAGGGGAACTGTGTAGAGTAATGTAAATTTGGGGTCTCACAGCTACATCTAGCATAGCTTATCTTGGAGTTCCTCTTTTTCCCTTGGCATTTACCCACAGGGGAGGAAATACAGTATGTAATCATGATTCCCTGTGCATTCTGAAAGATGAAATAATCGCAGAATTTCAATTAATTGGGGTTTTTTACAGAATTAGAAGGCAGGGAGTATTTGCACATTGCCTGTGTGTGCTGTGTTGTGTAGTTCACTGTCCTCAGTGCAGTGGAACACACTCGAATCACCTCATCCTTAGAAGCAGTTGTCAGAAAAATATGGGCCTGCCTGGTAGAATGTATTAGCCCAATACATTGTCTCCATTTTATTATGAAGCTGCTGGGGAAGCTGTGATATACAGCACTGTCATTACAGATCTATTGTTAGAAGGCTTCTCCAGTCTTCTGTGCACTGCCATTAATTTATAGCAGTAAACAATATGTAGCCCTCCAACTGCAGCAAAGCAGAATCTTTTAATGAGGTGGATGTTATTACCACAATAAATCAGTGCATTCGTGTAATGTATAATTCAATGTGTGTATTCCCACTGTAACTTCTCTGAGTAAGCTGATAGTGTATCATTGTCAGTGCACAGCTCCACAGTTTTTTTTTTTTTATTTTTTATTTTCCCTAAGCTTTTTTCATTTGGGGACTTTTTTTATTTGCTTGCAAATAAATGTGGCATGTCTTGATAGTTGTCCTGTTGCAGGCTTCAGAAACCAACTGTAACAATAACAGCTAAAATCAATACTCTGCATTCTGGCTATATAGATCTCTGCATGATACCTTTTTTTTTCTTTTTTTTTTTTTTCAAAAGAGAATGAAATCAATTCTAATTGGGTTTAGCTTTATATTCAAGGAATGTAATTCTATAACTATTGATTTGGGCTATACTCATTTGGAGAGTAATAACAATAGAGGCAGATAAAGAGAATACATAAAATGTTACAGAACCATACAGCACAACACAGTTTCTATTTTTAATTTATATAATTTGTCTACCAATGACCTTCTTTCTTCTTTTTTCCCTCAAGCATAGCTGAGTCTTTAGGGAAAATCACTACAGATGGAGATTCCAAAATGGTTCTTGCAACAAAGAGACTTCTTGGAGTCAGTTTCATACTTCCCTGGAATAAATTTGCTAAATCAGATAAAAATCCTTTTACACAGGAACAACTTCTTTTAAACGGTTATATTTCAAATTAGTGAACTGCAAAAATAGTAATTAACCTAAGATGTTTTCTTTATCCTCCTGCACTGTGAAAGCCACTCTGAGTAAAAAATGTAAGATCAGATCTTAGGTCATTCAAAGCTCTAATCTGTCCTAGAAGAGAAAATAGTTTGAAGCTTGTATGCCGATTCCACGTGAGCTGCAAAGAAGCAGTTCCTTGAATAATAATAATAATAATAATAATGAGATAATCATCATCATCTGAATAGCAGGCATAGTTTTTCCCTTGAACTATGCTTCAATTAAAGACTAGATTACTGTTACTTGTATTCAAGGACTTCTCTTTTAAAGTTTTTCCTTACCTTGTAGTGTATTTTTAAGTATATTTATTCTTGAAGAAGAGAAAGAAGGAATTTTTTTAAATGTTATTCTTCAGTTATACTTGTCAATACAGATGAACATAATTACATTAATACCATAAAAACAGGGTGCTCAATATATATACAGAATTGTATATATATTTTGCATGTCTATCCAAAGATACTTGAGATCTCTTACAGCATTTTACGTGTGGAATTGCTAAATTCACATTTGGGTTTCTCAGTGATTTCTGTGAGGTGTACTCATTTTTCTTCAAAATATATCCAAAGATGTTTCTCACTGTCGCTTCCTATTTGCAAACAAGGTAACAACACTTTGTCCAAGACATCCCACTGTGAATTGGTTTTCAGCCCTTGCCTTGAATGAGCAGGAAGTAGACGTGAAGCCTGAATTCATGCAGAAGAGACCAACCATGTGCGTGTGCATGGAATCCTCACCCCAAATACACGGATCTCATCAGGGCCTTCCAGAAACCAACAGCTGCTCTTGCCAAACACAAACCCCAGACTTCTCCATGCTGGTTACCAAAAAGAGCAAGGGGACTGTGATGTGAGAATAGGCACATTAATTTTATTTGCTTAACACATTTCTTTTTATGACTCTTGCAGCCTATTGGAGCTTTGAACCCAAAGAGAGCAGCGTTCTTCGCCGAGAGATACGAGTCGTGGGAAGATGATCAGGTTCCAAAATTTCACTATGGCACACATTATTCAACAGCCAGTTTTACACTCACGTGGTTGTTAAGGATTGTAAGTATATGTTTTAAAGATGCCTTTCCTTTGAATGATAATGAAGGCAACAAATATCTAGGAGTAAGGAAACTAAAACTCAGTGGTGTAGGAGAGTACTGAAATTTTCTAGTAATTGTAATCAATAGCATAGAAGAAACGTATTCCAAATTCCAAGCAGAAAGCTTTAACTTTTGTGGTACAACCTTTTCAAATCAGTAAAGCTTTTTCTTCTTAAAAATTGCTTTTTAATATACATTCTTCTACCTCTTTAATCATGGTTAACTTTCCTTCCTTGCGTATTTTCTTACTGGATCAAGTACAGCATTTGTGGTTCTAAATTAATGTATTTAATTTTCTCCTCTTAATGAGTATAAGTGAGCTGCTTTCTGGTGCTCGTGAAATTCTGTGGTGTAAATAATTAATTTTAAAAAATCTGCTGCAATTTGTATGGAAGTAACTTTTGAGATGGTACATATTGATAATGTATTGGTTAAACAATGCATTTTTCTATAAAATTGAAAGGCGATTTGTCTCCTAGGAAGTAATTTCTTTGGGAAAGCATTAGCAGCACATCATTAATTAAAGCTTGTTAGAATGTACAAGCATACATAAATCCTTGAAGTAATTTATAGTGCTTAGCTAATTTCAAGCAATTATCCACTAATACGTCCTTAAGTGTTCTTTAACTAAGAGGAGGCTTTTAAATCTTCCAAACATTTTTCTAAATCATAAATTATATATTAAACAATAACAATCCCAAAGCTAACGGTATTGAAAGCTACCCTTTGCATTCATTAACAGATCACCTTGAACAAAATAAATTGAATGTGTTATTTTCTTTACATGCTAGTTTAAAAAAACATGTGAGGTATCTGAGCTTTTTCATGTCGTTGAGAGCAATTTGTGTCACAACTGACTGTAGGTTCTACTCCAGCCTGTGAATATTTTCCTTTGATTTTATTTGCTTTTCTTTATCTGAGTATATATGCATGGAGTAGGAATAAAAAGCATTTATTGAACAAATAAGCATCAGTTGGTATTTCTCATTCTTGGATAATAGAACTAACCCTTTGCTATTCATCTCTGTCTGCCAGAAAAATACCATCATTGACAACCAGACCCAAACCAAAAATAAATCCCTTTTTTTTTTACCCTGAAATTTCTAAAGAAGTAATACATTGTTGTTTTTAACTAATCTTTTTATACATACTTAGGAACCCTTCACAACACTTTTCCTGAATCTGCAAGGTGGGAAGTTTGATCATGCAGACAGAACTTTTTCATCTATTTCGAGGGCATGGCGCAACAGTCAGCGTGACACTTCTGATATCAAGGTAAAAAACTGCCTGAATGATTTTAACATATTTTTATACTTGGTCTGCCTGCATTGTAACTGTAAAGGTAGGACCACAGGTTCTGGAAAGGGGAAGGAAGAAGACTGGGACCTATCCTACCACTTGGGAAAAATTGAAGGGAGATGACACGTGGTTTTGCTGTTGTTAAAATATTTCAGCGTATTATTTTGTAAAACTATAGCAAAACATTTTTAACCCTGAGGCTGAAATAAGGCAAAATTGGCCTTTGTTCTACAGATATGCTTCACTGTCTTTTTGTTCCTCAGCACAAATTTTAAGCCTTTGTAAAGTCAGTAGAATTGGTATAGATTTTTAACCACTGAGTGCTTTTGCATGATAAGGTAAGAATATTTCAGTTCATGTTATTTTATGTAATTTTGGTGCTAGGCATCCAAACTTACTTTTGGGCAATTTTTGCAGTGGTCTATTTTCTTGTTTGACTGTGGCAAACAGGTGGAGGAGGCTGTGCTAATTTAGATGCACAAGGGGCAAAAACTAGTTTTATCCTGAGAAATAAGCAGATAGGGGCTAAGGATCTGGGAGGGAGATTTGGAAACGGTCTCCAGAAAGAATGTGTGCTGGGGTAAGAAACAAAGGGCTACAGAAACACAGAATTTAACATGATATTGAACCCACCCTAACGGGGCCACTGGGCTTGGGAACTGGCAACTGAACAAGAACTAGGTGGGAACAGAAGGTCATTTAATCTAGAAAGAGGCCTAGAATTAAGTGGATCAAGAAGCTAAGGCCGGAGAACATAGAAATTCCAAGGGCAGAGGTTTGGATAGGTAGCCACTGAAGGAAGGAATGAGATAAACAAATAGTCTGGGGTCTGAGGAATACTTTGAAGTGGGAAGCGGTAAAAAAGTGACAAGGATGCTGGCAGTGGTGGGAAAGCTTTGTTGACCTCAAATCCAAGAAGGATTAATGTCAGAGTTGGGGTTTTTTAATGGAAGGAAGGATGGAAAAGTGTAGTGTGGAGAAAGTCAGAGGGTAGCTTGAGGATGTCATGCAAATAGCAAGAGACCTAAGTTACATGAAATCATTCTGTAACTATATTCATATTGAGGAGACAACTTAGGAAGGGGTTGATCTGGAAATTAATGGGATGCTCAAATTGTCAACTGGTAGTGTTGGAAAAGTGATGTCTTTCTTGTGTCTGTGAGTCCCCACCAATGGAATCAAAGGCAATCAGTGACTGGTGGAATTAATGCCAGTTACAAAGAGATATAATGTCTATACAAAATTGGGTAAGAATAGTTTAGAAAATAAAAAACACATTGTTTTTTTTTTTTTCAAGTTAACTGGTTGTTATGGTCTTCATTTCCTTGTAACATACAAGACTGGCTGATGGAATTTCAGAGAGCATTTTTGGGGTTTTCTTGAGAAATGGACGAGGGGAAAAGGTATCAGTGGTGGACAAATCCAGTATTTAGATTTTAAAAAGGAAGAAAAAGGGAGCCAAGAAATTATGAGGTGATCTTAACTATAACCCACAGAAAAATGCTTACACAAATAATCAGACTGTGTTCAAGTGCCAGGAAGATAGCAGGGAGACAAGCAAATGAAACACATGTTTATCAAGAAGAGATTATGTCAAAGCAATCACAGTTCCTGATGAGAAAAGGTAACAGACCTTACAGACAGAGAGGAAGCAGATGATGATCTTAGTTTTTTTACATTGTCTTATGAGTGAGCTGGGATTACTCTGTCTAAAAGAATCCACTGTATTTGGAGAATAGTTACCAGCAGTTCATTATTAAAATTGAACAATGTACTGAGTGGAATTCTTCTTGATAATAACAGGTTAGGCCTCAGTTCCTATTGATATTTGATTGGAAGGTACTGGAAGTGTAGTGGAATTGGGAGCACTTCTTGCAGAAGGGAAAAATGATTTGAGAAATGTGTTAAGAGAAGGGAGAAATATGTTAAATATTAGGGAGAAGTGAGAATTTTAATTTTCATGCAGGTTCTCATACAGTTATAACACAAGGAGCAATCTGCTATGCAAGAGAAAAAAGAAAGTTCATGATTCTAGTACATCACCAGTGCATGTGAATTAACAATATTATGGTATAACAGAGGGTGAGTGATGTTTCATGGAAGATACATCAACAGGACATAACGTAAATTTCAAAATGTATGTCATAAATCTTCAGCTTTGCCCAGCTTTGCCAAGGTCTTAGCTGGAATATTACATCTGGAGGAGGCTGAGAAGGAACTTGAGTCCTGTTATAAAGGAAAAATCTGCTGCCCATGCTGGACAGAACAGGAATTACTGGATTTACATATGAGGGAGATTTTGATTAGATGCAACCTTTCTAAGAGAAAATAAGCCCCAAGAATTCTTCCCTAGCAATTGTGTAGAGAGGGTTTCTCAGGAATGGTTAGGTATCTTTTGGAAATGATAGATGTGCAAGCTGGTACTGCATTTAGAGGCATCCCTGCTGTTATGGATGATACCTTGAAGTTGCTTGCAGCTTTTTGAAACTGAATTACTATGAATTACGTTAAACTGCTGTGAAGCATCTGAGTGAGTATTAAGAGTGAGTAGAGGAGTCTAAGACTGGATGAGCAACCAGGAAGGGGGATGAGATAAGGTTTCCATAGGATGTATTTAAAGAATTTGAGAGGAAAATGTTTGAAAATGCATAGAGCCATCTTCATTAGTTGTGAAAACTAAGTTTCCTGATACTTGGTACTCTGACTTACAAGTGTTTGTGAGATACTTGGCTCAAGTGTCCCATATGCCTCTAGGAATTTTCTACATGCAGAATTGCAATATTTTAGCTGACTAAAGCTTGAATATGCTCAGTTGACACACACATCAAAGAATATGAATAAAATGAAGCACGTAATTGTGCTCTTTTAGGTAGTGGTGAGTAGGGGACACAAGGGAAAAAGAAGGTTTTATTCCTCTTCCAGCTGAGAAATGGTGACATTTAGAACCATTGAGCTGATTACAAGAAATGATTTCTCCTTGCTTCTCATGTGAAGAGAGTGCAGTTACTGATGCTTGCTCTCCTAAGATTACTGTTAATGTTAGTTGGATGATTTGTGTATTACAAGGAGGACTCTGGAAGCAACTCCTGTTGGCTGGTCCCACTAAAGCAGAGAAAGCTAAAGCATATGTGTGGTCACAGCCAATCTGTGTCAATCTCTTGTGAAAGCCTTGGATGGATGATCAAAGCAGGAAACTGAAGCTGCACTGTGGTATAACCTGTGGTTGAACTTCTCGAATTTTGATTTCAGGAGGTGATACGTTGCCTAAAATTTAATTTCCTACTTTCCCCCATCCATTTATTTGAGCAGTGAAAATTAAAAAGCCTTTGGAAGTTTGCTAGTGTCTCACTACCACCCTGGCCTTGTTATTTGCTAACTAGCTCAGGACTGTTGCCTTTAAATGATTAACCATGTGTTTTTAAGTTAAATCTTCTGCACTGAAGAATACTGAATATATTTCAGTTCTGTGAGAGTACCAATTAGTACTTTTAAAATACCACACAGGCATTAACTCAGTTCCTTCTTAATTTACATGATTAGTGCAAACAGTCCTGGTTAGTTTATTTAATCCCATAGAAAATCAAACATGGATAGCCTGACATTGTATTTGCATGTACTTGTTCAGGAGATGTTCCTTCTTGTGTGGTAGCTAACCTATTGCAATAAATTTATTTGCCATTGTATTTGCAACAGCATAATTGTTACCAGTGTTGCACTTGGCATGTATTTTCTCTTTTTCAAGTGTAATACTGTGCTGATTGGTTTTTTTTGAGGTTTTTTTTCAGTACCATCTATATAGATTTCAAGATCAGCTGAAATTCTCTTGCTGTCCTCCAAGCAGCTGTGTTGCCTTCTAAGTGTCATCTGGAATTTTACTTCTGCACCTTCTCTGCCAGGCCATTAATGAGATTATTGACTGGTATTAAGAGCAGGGCAGACTCCATTCCCATGTCCTCCCAGTGTGACAGTGAGCTATTGATAACTGCTCCTGGAATATGGATTTCCAGCTTGGCTACTCCCACATTATTGTAACCTAATCTCATCTGCATTTCTCTGCTTTGCTTGTAGGAGTGTCGTGGGAGACTGGGACAGTCTCAGAGGGCTTTCTCAAAAGTGAAGCAACACCTTAACACTTTTTCTGTCACCATCTAGTCCTGCGATTTTCTTTTTGAAAAGAAAATTAGATTGGCTTAATGTGATTGATTTTTTTACTGCTTTTAACCAAGTTACAGTCACTTGTGTGAAGTTTTGTGCCATTCTTCATGCCTTTTCCCCTACTGCTTTGTGTTTGTCTCTTTTTCATGTGCTTATGGGGTTGGTTTTGGTTAATTTGATTAGTTTTGTTCAAAAGGACATACCATAAGACCATAATCTTACAGAAGACATTAAGAAGCTGCAATTACACTGTTCCAGAGTGTTCCATCATAAAATGGATACTAATAGATGAAAGTCAATTGTGTGATATGACACACATCAGTGACAGCTATTGTAAGGCTGGTGTGATGTGAATATCCGAAGTCATATCTCATACAGATGCGTTTAGCAAGGTATGATTAGCATAGTATAAAACAGCTGAGTTTAAGGTACAGAAATGCTGTTTTGGCAAGTTAACTATATTGTAAAAGTCATTATCATCGCATCATTTTAGACGATTTTCTTTCATTCGAGGTTCACGTTTAAAGTCTCTTGGAATTTTAACAGTCTTAAAGAATGTCTGCTCTTATGTGTGTGAATTGCCGTGGGGTCCTAAGAGGGTACTGGCGTCCTAAAGTGGGTATCTGGTGTATATAAACACTAGTGAGATTGGAGGATATTGGGTTTGGCCAAGATTCTTCAGGAGAAGTGTCCTTTGAGCAGACAGCTTGGGAAGCAGGAGGATGCTAAAAAGACATAATGGTTTCCTTGTTAGTAGGATACTGCGATTAGAAACTAAGTGATAATCATAGATTATCAAACTGTGGCTTGTAATAAACAGAGACTCTGAAAGTAGCCTCTGACTTCGAAGTTTTCATCCATTTTCTAATTCTTTGCCCCTGAATCATCTCTAGGTTTATGACTAAAGTTGATCCTGAACACAAATGTGTTTGATACAATCAGATTATGGAGGCTGAGAGTGCCAGCCTTGAACTAGACTTACCCTGTGCTGGCCATGGGATGTTCCCAAAATCTTTTTGAAGCTACCATGGTGCTGTTATGTGCTGTTCTTCAGGTTTTGTAAATTGTTCTCAAAAGGGATAAAGAAAACATTGGCTACAAGTACAATATTTACCAAGATTCGTTGAGTTTTTGGTACCGTGATAACTCATGCTCTTTGAAAGAGGCTGCCTAACATAAAACGTAAGACACCCTGTAACCTGCTAAGCGTTTCTACACATGCTTTGCATTGTTTTATACTTTTCCATCTGAGAGATGGTTGCTTCAAAAGTTCAAGGAGTAAAGTTGCTGCCAAACTGGCAATATGACCTTTGTATAGGAGAAATTTTATGTCATTGTAGTCACAAGGTTAAAGATGTCCAAGAGCAATGGCCGGCAAAATTCAGAAGCAGGTACCTAGAAATTCAGATTTTTAACCATGTACTCTATGTCTGGTGTAGTAAAACTTTTAAAATATTTAGGATGCAGATCTTTGCTTTTCATGAACGATTTGTTTCTCTGTAAAACTGTGCTAAGATCTATAACAGGAAAATACTTCTCTGAGCTCAAAAAGGAAAAGGAAATATTCTAAATTACTGTGTATGGTAATCTGTGGGAATTGCAGTAGTTTAAAATAGGGACATGTGGGTCTGTGAATCAGGAAGTTCCATCTAATATCCCAGCCATAATTGTATTGAAAATGAGACAAATACTTTTAATAGCTGCTCCAAACTACTTGTGTAGCTGTTTAAATAATAAATTTTAAGGAAATTTCAGACAACTTTGCTGAAGTCCAAAGGAGAATGACCACAAAATTCACATCCAGCTGCAGCAAAATGATGTTGGGAATACCTGGTGGTGGGAAAGGATGAACACAAGGGATTCCAAGGATTGGAAGTTTTAAAAGAACAAGGCAGAGAAACATCTGTCCAGCATACCTGATTGTAATTGTCTGTGGTTGGAAAGGTGGGCAAGGTGACCTTTCAGGGTTTCATCTAGACCTTTTTATGATTCAGTCATAAATCCTTTTCACCCCCAGTTAATTAAAAAAAAGGGAAGAAAGGAATGTAGTTTATATATATATATATAACTTTTTTCCTCCTTCTCTGCAAAATTAACCTCAGCTACTTACCATCTACTGTATATTTATGGTAAATAAATACCTTGGCATACTTTTACATATATTCTCAGTAAAAAGTAAAATAATTTCATGTGTCTGTGTATACACACTAATAGTATATACATTGCCTTAAAGATGCATATTTTTTTAAGCAATGAAGTATGGACTTCATAAAATCTACTTATTGAACAATTATGAATCAACTGTTAATTGTTATTATCGTCTACTTCATTATTCTACTGAATAAATATCTGGACTTTGCTTAATTGTAAATTAGAGAGGATTTTAATATTTTTCTTAAACTAGGAAACCTTTGAAATGTAATTGTGTAGAACTTTAACAGAGTGATTAAGCCCTGACAAAATTAATTTCTTCATTAATTAGATTTAGAATTTTAATGGAAACCTGCTGAAGTATTTTTCTGAAAAGTTGGCAGAATTTCAGGCGACGTCTTGAGACGATTTCTTAGTTGACAATTTCTTAGAAATAACACACATATAGCAGGTGGAAGGAAACTCATGGATACTCAGAAATTATACCTTCCCACAGTCATGAAAATTATTTCATTGAAGTGTGATGAAAAAATGAAATTTGAGTTAATTTAATAAATTAGTATATGTTTTTGAATGCCATTTAAGTCCCCAAACAGAGGAAATAAAGTGTGGCAATATGAATGTAAACTCAGATTTGTAATATGCATTTCTATTATTCTGTTTGACAGGTTATATATAGGCTTAATATTCCTTAATGTGATTGCCAAATAATTTAGTTTGAAAATTTGGTATCTTATAAATGTTGTAATATGATTAGGGATGTGTCATTGTTTCTAGACACTTTTGCAGATCATAAAACTCTGTTTGAAAATGCATCATTTGTGTTCTAAACAAAAGAGGAACATTTCATGGCAATAAAGATACAAAGTTTTTTTATATGTGTTGGCATACATGAAAATAAATTACCAGTGTTAAGCTGACATTGTGTTGATATTACATGTTTGTAAAAACATCCTTTTAGTGAAGTTTCCTTAGGAATTATTGTTTCCATGTGTTACAGGGCAATTTGTGTCAGAGAAAAATTGTACTTTAATTATTTGCAGAATTTTGTAAACATTTTAATAAGAATCCTGATACGGCTGATTTTCTTTAATTATGTTTTTTCAATAAATGCTGTGTGTTAGATTAATGTTAATATTCACTGTGAGTGAATTCCTTCATCAGTTGTAATGAAAAACACAGCAGAAGGACTGAAGTATTGCTTATTGTAAGGATGTCTGTCCCTCCCGTGTAGAACTGGTGAATTCCAACAGAGACATTTCAGAAAGTCATTTTCAAACACTGAATTTACTGTCATTTACTATAATTCACAATATGAGTTCTAGAACCACCCACTGGAACTGTTAGGGAGCAGTTTTAGAATAGGCAAAGGAAAGCAAAACTAGTGTGGAACCCATGATTAATGATTAAAAACCAGAAGCACAGTTTAGTTTAAAACCCGGTAAGAAGCTGACAGAATATCTGTGGAAAGACTCGATTTGCCCTGGGTTAGTCCAGTCCTTGTCACTATTCCAGGTGAGATATTAAATGATCCCTCAGTCTGGCCCCTCGTGTCTGGTCCTGCATCTTCATGTGGTGTTTGTGTGAAAACACTCATAACTCCTTTCTCCCCCCATTGAAAACAAGCAAAGAGTGCATTCTTTAATTTTTTTAACATTTTCACGTGTCCAGAAAGGTCCATCATTCGTGGAGTTACACACGAGTCAGCATCTGCTGTTTTGTGTCAATCTGTTCACGTGATGTGGAGGTTTGAAGAAAAAAGAAGATCCCACAAAGAGAGTTGAGAAGGACTGTTAAGGACTGCAGTACCAAATACAGGAAGGGTTTTTATAAATATGATAAAAATTAATATTTTGTTAACAGATTCATTTGCTCTTTGTCCTTTAACTAATTTTCACTGGTATAAACCCATAGAAAATGTGCACTAAATACTGCTCATTTCCAATGACCCTGTTGTATAAGTTTGCACTCTGTTTTTCCCAGGGATAAATGCTAGCACATGGTCAAGGGAAGAAAATCACATAATAAAGAAGCTCCTTTTGTATAAATGTATCATTAAGGTGGCAGTGAAAAACTTTCTGAAAACTCATTTCTGGAGTAATGAAAAGCTTTATGAAAAGTTTCTCATAGCCAAACTAGTAGAAGTTACTGATAATTTTGAAGTTTCCAGGCAGCATATTGTTTCGCTGTAATCTAATGAAAACAATGTGTTCTAGAAAGCCAAATGTTTTCTGATCTTGAAAGAAACTAATGAATAGCGGTACAGATATATATACTTAAAGAAGAAATAAAAGCATCGGTAACATATGTAATGAGCTTATGTTTTAAGTATTCAGAATCCTGGTAGGGTTTCATATTTGTGGTGCATGCTGCTATCAAATTAAGAGTCCAGTGCCTCTGCTTTTGCTTTGCTAGTTTCTGTCTGTGATAGTAAAAACTACAGCAACTTCAGCATTGCTTTCTTTTTCACAAAGTTATCCTTGCCTACATTCTTATTCTTTCACTTTTACTATTAAATAGTTTCAAATCTCTTTTTTTATCAAGTACTTGTCAAGCATTTGGTACAGAAGCCCCTTTTTACCCTGCCTAGTTAAGTAAGGTGACTGTAAACCAAACTAGGTACAATTCAAAGCCACGGAGTGTTTCACACAAGGATGGAGGTGATAATAGCTTAATTCCTGCTTGAGCTTTCCTCTTTTTGCCCTGGCTACTTCGGAGTGACCTTGTCCGCAATCTGATGACCTCCCTCTTGCACTCAGCCATTTGGAAAGCTGCTCATGCCATGGCTGGCCCTGAGGGTCTCTCTGGGAGACCACTGATCCATTGACCCATGGCAGCACTGGCTTTCAGGTCTGATCCCCTGAGCTTCTGGCGTGGCTGCATCCTACACCCACTGGAGACAAAGCCACTGGGCAGTCTGGTGATTTTTTCCCTATTTCTGAAGTGTCATGCAGTTTGCACTCGCAGTATGGAAGAGCAACTTTACACCACTCCTTCGCTATGAAATACACTTCCTGAAGCAATTACACCTATTGATCCTTTCTTTACAAAGGGAGTAAATTCTCTAATTCAGTGGCTCAATTTTTCTAAATCCATCAAATTGCCAGGTTTATTTGGTATATTGAAGTCTCAACATCAAGTTCCGTAACAAACCCCCTACCTTTAAAATATATTTAGGGCAGAAATATATGTTATGTCTTGATCAGCTTTTTCTAAAAAATTCTAAAAAATTTTCTAAAAAATTTTTCTAAAAAATGTATGCACTTCCAAGTGCATAAAAATTCATCACAGCTTAGGAAGTCGCATGTCTGTTTGCAAAACAAAGAAGCACTCCATTTCCCCAGGAGAAAATCCTTATAGTTTTGAGCTTAATTTTGCTTCTTAGCATGTCATGTTCCATTCTGCGCTAGAATGCATCGTTTTCTCATTAATAAAATTCCTTTTACCCTTACTATTACTTTGTTTTTCTCAGGAGCCTTGGGAATTTCAATTGCTGTGCTGTATGTGCTTACATTTTTAACTCAAGCGTGCTTGGCATGGCTATGCCTGCAGAGGTGCCAGAGCAGGCCAGCCAGGGAGGTGTCACTGCTGTGTCCCAGTCCTGTCCAGCACTTGTTTAGAGTAGTGATGATCCCCACAAGGAATTCAGTGCAGACCTTGTAACCATGTGAAATTCCTTCTTTTTTTCCTCGTGTGTGTGAAACTGTGCATCATTTTCCCCTGTAATTTATACACTGGACACATAATTGAGTTAATGACCTTTCCATGAAAGAAAAGTACAGACTCGATTCAGCTTTGTGGGTTTTTTTATGAAACATATGGTATAACTCCAGGTATTTTAGGATTTACAAGAAACATTACTTCTGGGCATTGAACAATCATAGATAATAGCCTAAACATTAAGTTCTTACACTCTTTATGTTAGAGAGAGAATAAGAATATAACTGGGTTTTGCACCTCGGTAATTAATATCTACAGTACTAGTTTCACCCAAGCTGCAGACTGCCATTTGTGCATTAGGAGTTTATAATGTGGATTGTATTAAAATGTAAAAGAAGCAGTTTTCTGTGACCTCTTATCATCATTGGTTGTCTGGAGCTTCCCACTGAATATTACTTGTTCCACGTGGTGTTCAGAAGTTTCTCTGTGCAATCAAAAGCAATGTTATGACATTTTTCTCTTAGAGCCTGTTGTGTCTTAGTTCTTTGTCATGTTAAAAGCTTGCTAAGAATTTATCATATCTAAAGGTTTATATTTTAGAAAGTACAAAAGTACTGTGTGATCCCTTCTGGGGGATCATTTTTGTATATTCTCTTTGCCTAATGCCATTCTAATCATTACTTATTTTAACATGCCACAGTGCATCCTCTTGACAAAATTTATAACGTGGCATTGTTTTTCATTTATCTACAGGAATTGATTCCTGAATTTTATTACCTCCCAGAGATATTTGTCAACAGCAACAATTACAATCTGGGAGTGATGGATGATGGAACAGTTGTGTCTGATGTTGAACTTCCACCGTGGGCCAAAACCCCAGAAGAGTTTGTTCGCATAAACAGACTGGTAAGATGACTGTCTTCTGTTGTCAAGTACCTTTTGTTCTGCAAGATTCTTCTAAAATAACTTGGATCTTTGCTTGCCATATATATTTATAATTTATATAGGACTATGTCTGAAATAATCTGAAGAAATAGATTTACAAGTTTAAGAAGAAAAAAGGCATATAGTATTACTCATTCTTTAGGATTGCTCTACAAAGTTTGAGTGTGGTCTAAATACGCAGATCTCACCCTATTTGTGTGTCAGTTCTAAAGAGCTGATAAAATCATCACTTTACAGAAGACTTGAAAAGGCTTCTTTAATCATAAAAATATTTGTCACTCCAATTACTTAAATGTAGTTTCAGAGGTTTTTAATTTTAGTGTCCATTTAACTGCAAAGGTCAGTGAACGCCTCAGGAAAGAAGGTTGCATTTTAAATCTTCTGTCACCTCTTCCATTTCTTCCATTAAATTGATATTTTTCAGAGCATTTTTTAACAACAAAATAAAACTAAGTTCTCCTTTGCCTGCTTCGTTCCCCAAACCTGTTTTACTGTTCTCTTCCTTGTTTTGGAAAAATCCAGCACTACCTGTCTTCCCTGTGCCTTCTGGGCACTGTAATGAGTTACAGAATAACTACTCACTGTTGGGTTTTCAGCACATTTTCAAAAGCTATGTTAGGCTCTTCTCACAATGAAAGAATTCTGCCTTGATGGCATTCTAAAATAAATAAGAGAAGCTTTTCTTAACGAGTCTTTGAAAATGAGGCTGCAGTTTTGGGAAATACTGAATTATGGCATGGAAACTTTCAAAAATCTTTCTGATGCCAGGTTTGTCAGGACAGCATCCGGATGTGTTAGAAAATCGTAATTAAAAGAGTTCTGTTGTTGGTGGAACATCAGAACACATCTTCACAACATTGTAGAACCTTCACATCAGAAGAAACCTGTGATTTAGAAGTTACCAGAATGCTTTACACTGCACTTCTCCTGCTGACATGATACCATGGTGTTCACAAATGCTACATGGCCTAGGTTTCTGCAGGCGCACCTCAATAATCATAAAGCGTGTTATGTGAATTTAGTGTTTCCCTTCATACCGAAAAAAGTGTGTGCAAATTTTATTTAAATGAGGTATGAAATATGCTAACAGTTAGCAGGACTGCTTGGCAAAGCATATTGAAACAGAACTTTTGATCTCGCAGTTGTGGTGATAGGTAATAGGTAAGAGGAGTAGCCTGACACCTCTCTGAGCTCGGTGCGTGCTGGTGATTCGGGATAACCCAAGAAAGGGAAAGCTGTGTTCCTAAGCAGACCTGTCAAAGGCAGATGGTGGCCTTGATCTCTCATGACTGTGGTATTTTAGCTTTTACATAAAATGCACTTCTTATTCTATTAATTACAGATCTGGCTTTCCCCACTGTGAAATTATTCTCCATGTCCCACTTCCTCCTTTTCTAAGATTTTTAGCTCTTAGTTTTCTTTTCCCCATTTCCTGCCTTGGGCCAAGTTTTTCTCACCCTCACTTCTCTATGTGCTTGGATCTACTATTCCCTCATTCCTTCATTTTCCAAGGTCTTTGCTACTAGTGTCTGCCTTTCTTGAAGCTTTCTGTGATATTCATCACTTGTGCTCTATTCTCAGGGTGAATTTTATGCGGTTTTCAAGTATTAATTGGACAGAAGAGATTTTTTTTTTTTAGTTAAAGACTTAAGGTAATTACAAAAGTAAGAAATAATTGATCAAGTGATGGTATATTAAAGCATGCCAGACATCATCCCTTTTGGTAACACTGTAGGTCCCTGATTCTGTTTCTGTTATTCAGATACCAAGTTTTGCTTACTCTGGTAGCATTAAAATCAAACCTCTGTGCTGATGAATTACATGAACTGCTTCTGTGTGGCATGGTTAAACTGTCAGTGCTGGTGTGGAGGATGCTCTCTGTAATCTGCCCTTTTTGCATAAAACTGAGGAAATTGCATGCAAATATTTAATTGCTTTTTTTTGTTAATACGTAGTGCATTGGTTACCATCAGCATCAAATCAGCATTGTGTAATTTTGAAATAGAATAGGTGTGTTTAGGAAGAATGCTCAAAGCTCAGATCCTCACTAATACTGTGAAGAAAAGCTTGCCACAGTGTGGCATGGGCTGATTCATCCAGCTAATATTTCCTTACTGCTTCCTGCTCCAGACAAAACAGTGATTATAGTATTTTAAGCACTCGTTTTGTAAGCTATCACACATAGATATTTTTTCCCTTTGCATTTCAGTTTACCTCTTTCAGTCCCCAGATCTTACACAACGATTGGAGCTCATGAAATGCATACTACTTTGATCTGTGACCTTTTTGTGGTGCTAATCGGGTTCCTGATATCATTATACCTTGCTCATTAATCATATTTCCTGCAGCCCGTCAGCCAGCCAGACAGCCCAAACCCCTGTTCGCAGCCTTGTGTTGGCAGGTTTCTGCTTTTCCAGATTATTACAGTGTGATACTTTGGCTTCTCCTAAGCAGCCCCACATCAAGCTGTGTGCTACAATTAAAGTCAGATGGTCCTCAGGTTGAACAGGGATATAGTGCTGCAGCTGTCTCTCTTTCTGGAACGGAGCAGCACGGGGAACAGATGATATGTAGGACAGTGCAGAATAACAGCTTGTACAGTACTGGGTCAATAGCAGGGGTTCAGAACATTAATTGACAGGCTGATAGCTGATTTAAAAGTGATTTCCAACCTATTTTTAATTCTATGAAGTATGGAGTTTAATTGAAATAGGTCGTTGCCTGTCCTCTGTGTTTGCTCCGAGAGAAAAAGCAGAATGGTGTATAATTAAAACTGGATTTTGATTGATGGAATGTCATGATGAGCTAAATGATACTATCAGGATGTCATTCTAAGCAATACAAAAGAACTCAAAAATGCAGCTATTGCCTTTGCATATAGTTGATACTTTGTACTGTACAAAGTACCAACTCTAACAGCACAAATCACTGGGTGGATAGGATGTTTTTCTCTGAGACCGTGAATAGTTTCATGGAAAAGTGATTGTGTTTTTACCATTCTGAAAACTTACTATATACTTCTAAAGCTCTGTACTTAATGCCATAGAATAATTTGCTAAGACATCTGAAAGTAGTTTTCAGTTTATGCAGGTGCAGTTGCAAGTTAATTGTATTATTGTATAAATCCATTATAAATGTGTGTAGTAAGAACTACAGTATTATTTTTATTAAAGTAAAAAAACCTCACAGGCTCTTAAATAAGATAAAATTATAATTCCTCCCCCCAACAAAACAGAAAAATCCCAAATGCAACACACGGTTGCATCCTTACTTTATTAATTCCAAGTTGTGGTATCTTTGGGCCATTAGTATGTGAGCAAAGAGCAGGGTGCTAGCTTGACCTGGTACCTAATAAAAAGAAAATACCCAACAACTTATTGGTTCTCCCATGCTTATCAGAGTGCTGTAGGAAAAAGGAATGGGAAGTAAACTGGGAAGGGGAAAATATAAAGAGATAGATGTTGAGATGTGGTTTGGATCCAGAAGTCTTAAACATTGTAGCGGGAGTTGTCAGACATGGAAATAGATATATCTTTTAAAACAAAGATTTTTCTGGCATCTTTTCTTGGCTTCACAGTCTTGGTTATGTAAGAAGCCCTCCTTTAGAATAGTTTTCTGTTAGAAATTTAATTTCATGTGTTGGAGCTAGGGATAATTACCCCATTAAAGCACATAGAAATTTTAAATGCTCTTCACGTCATGCATGACAAAAAGACCAGGTGAAACCCAAGGAAAAGTCCCATGCTTCCCACTGATAGTTAGGAAGAGCTAAAAATCCCAGTAAGGCAGTTCTGTTCTAAATGGTAAAGTGATCTATTTTGTCCTGTCATTGAAAGTTGGATGTCTGAATTGGTAAGAATTAATTTGAAGCTATTAATCAACAGATAATAACTAAATTTCACACAGACTTGATGAGCCCCAGCTTTTTGAGAATTAGATTGCTTTGATGATAATAAAGTTGTTGAGGTCTGTCAAGACAGCTTTCCACAATATATCTCAATTTAAGTATTTTAGTGCTTTATTGCAGAGTTAGTCCTTTCATTATTAGGGGTTTATCCATTTCATTCAGTGCTGGGGAAAATGCAAGACAAATTAGAAAAGCGATGAGATTACTGTGCTTGAAAGTTTTGAAATCCAATTTTCAGATAATTGAAAATGTAGTGATTGGAAGCTGGGATGCTTCCTGGAACAAATGAAATGCTTAAATACCTAAAGGTACTTACACAAAAATAATTGTGGCATGATAAGTAAAATGGCTTGGAAGGGTAGGGCAGTCATCTGCCCTAGTACAAATGAATCAGTATGAAGGACCACCACTTGGGAAGAAAGATCTGCAGTGAGAGTTAGAGGATCATTACCAGCTGATAACACTGCATTACATTTTAGCACAGGCAACTCCACCTTACGCCAGAAAACACTGAAAAAGCATCATTCCCTGCCAACTAACACACCAACAATACCCACAACTGCAGGGTTTGTGAGCAAAAACAAAAGGTGGTTTTAACAATATTATGCTGCTTTGAATCTATTAAAACTATTTCTGTTAGTTAAATAAAGGTGTTAAAGCAGTGCCTATGACTTAGAATGGACTGGACTTTTTGTGTTATCTTGGAAAAATCCCTCCGTGGTATTTTTCCTGGTTCCACAGCTGAGTATTTCAAATGTATTACAACAAGTGCTGTAGAAATACTGTGGATTGAGCTATATGAATTAAGGCTCACAAGTTCACATTAAATAGGTTAAAAGTGTTAAAGAGCAAGAAAAAGGGTAAAATGAAAACTGGGTTAACCAGCAACGTCAGAGTTGTTACCTGTGCAGCACCTACTCTGAAATTCTGGTGTCAGGAGGATTGGATGTAGTCCTAAAAAGCTGGAATGCAGATTGGTCTGTGTCCACTGCACGATGAAGATGCTTCTGCCAATCCAAGCTTTCAAGAGATGTTTACAGAATGAGAGAAGGAAAATCATAGCTCTGTGAACTCCACTCAGCTTGGGATCTTTTTAGATGGTTCTGGTGGCATGTTGGATAGCTGTTCATGCAGAAGAGAAGTGAAGGATCATGGTGAAAAAAGAGAGTTTTGATATCAGTTCTTTCAGGCTCTTTATGAAATAGATGGAACTGTTACTTCCATTTCTATTTCTGATGTTTGGTGATTTCTTGTGGCTTTTCCTTGGAAATTGTAACCTATATACTAAATAAGATTTATACAATATCTTCCGAACAGAAGATACCTATTAACTCTACAAGTATTTTAAATTTTATAAATTTGTTATAGCAAAAATAGGTTTAAAAGTAATCTGGAACTTTGCTTTTCCTGGCAGATACTTTTATTTCTAGGCTACGTGGGTGCGTAAAGCATTTTAAATAGCTCTATGTTTAAGGATAACTATTGCCATTGAATCTAAAACCACCATGCTACATTCATTTTGTGTTGCTTTCAAGCTGTGACTATGGAAAAAGGTTTGTGCAGGAAGTAAGGTTCCTTGTATCAGGCAAAATAAACATTTCCATTCATAGAAGTCTCAGAAATGTAACAGTCTAACTCAGAAAGTTGTCAGGAAAGTTATTCTTCAGCAAAGTTGGGTGGGAAAGGTCCAGTCTGCTGGCATATTGGATTTCATGTATATAAAAGCTTGATATTTTTGAACATACCTTTTTTTTTTTTATCCTTGTCTATGGAAACAAGGCAGTCCTGGGAAGCACAGGGGCTTCACTGTGCATGTACTTAAAGGCAGAGGAGCACAGAGCTGTCTCTTACACAGCTGAAGAAATGTAGGATGGTGTGTGAATGTAAACAGCAGGATTCCTCCTTCCCTCCAGAAGTGCTTCCATGACTTCAATGTGCAGTTCTAGCGATTGTCTGGTTTTCCCTTTCAATTTTTCCATGTAGAATACCAGCATTGGCTCAAACCTGTTTGGTTTTGCATTTGAGCCAAGTGAGGCATTGTTATATCTGTGTAGGGTCAGTTCTCCCAACTCAGCCACATGTGTAGCAATGTCATCACCTGTGTTGGTCACTGCAGGATGTTTGGCACTCTGGGAGTGACTTCCTGAAAGTTGGAACCTTTGTTGTCTTTCACTCAGAAACACTTGTATGCAGGGCAGGCTAGAAGCAAAAAATACCGGGGAATTGTCAGCAGTCTTTGGATTTAATTATGTCATGTACAGATCTGATTATTTGCACAGAAAGGGAGGGGAATCAGACCTTTGTTAGCCATTCTGAAGCACCTTATTCAGACCTCTTATGCAGATAAGTCCAAAATAACATTAGTAATGCCAACATGACCACACAGAGGTGAAATCAGTGCAGGTGAAAACCTAATCTGCAGGTATTCCGGGGGGAAAATAAAGGGATCATGCAATATAAGACATTTTTGAAAAGTAGAGAGGAATTATTTGTAAAGAAATGTGATATATGGTCTATTAGAAAAGATTCTGAAAATCTGGAAGTAAAAAAAAAAGTAGACTAATTTTTCTGTATGTACAATTGACTCTGTGTTTGTAAGAATAACTTATTTTTATTGAAGTGCCATCTAAGAAATATGGCCAGAAATTCATGCTTATTTAAATCCAGTTCTGTTGGAATATTGGTTTTATTAATTTTCGTGTATGAATTTTTATTGATTTAATTTGTAAAGGAGACTAATATACAGAGAAAGTCAAATATATTCAGGAATATGAGGCAAGTAATGAAAAGTGAACTTGAACCATGCTTTTGAATAGAACGTAAGGATGCTGAAAGTACTCAGTTTGGGTTTCATAATACATCAAAATATGCTAATATTGGAAGATGGGGTTTGCATAATATATATGATGGAATACATTGGAGAGGTGCATCTGTAGGACAAAGTTAATATATAGCAAAATATATGTGATTATGTAAAACCCCTTTTTTTGCCTTTTCAATGAAAACAGTAACCTAGATAGTATATCTTCATTTGCCAGCCAAAAGCATTGATTTAATTTATATCCAATCCAGATATGTAAATAGGAAGAGAAAGCAGAGATAGTAAAATCTATTCTTTCCATGACAATTCTTTCATTACATCATCTTTGCAACTCCTACCATCCCTTTAAACTCTGCATACGAGTCACTTTGTCAAATTACAACTAAACTCTGGACTTCAAGAATGTAAGGAAAATTAATTCTAAAGAAGTCCACACATGCTTGCATTTCAGAAACTTCAGAAAGTGTGATAGATGCCAGTCTTCCTGAATAAAGAAAGCTTAATGGAATCATAGACAGTTTGTCTTTGCTATTGTGGAAAAAACTAGTTAAAGAAGCTGGTATCAAAATTTGCCACACTTCAAAATTCAAAAAATTCAAGGTATTATATAATTCTAGCATAATTCTATCATTTTTAAAAAAACCCATAACCTCTTACATTCTAAAAATGGTTTAAATTACATGCTAATCGTTGTGACATTACACATTTATCTGTACATAAATATATTAGATCCACTGATTATATGTGTTTATCTTAGTGAAGCTAAGCAAAATGAGCAGGAATAAAACTAAAAAGTACAAATATTTTAAATTGAGAGCAAAATAAAACAAAAAGATATTAAACAGTAAGCCAGGTTAAGAGTAAAAAGGAAACAAAACCTAAGCTAAAACTATGAATGTTCAAGAAAGTGATGAGAGATGCAGATTTTCTAATGAGATAAAAGAATTTACCATAGCCAAGATAAATATTAAAATACAGAGGAGAATGCAGTTGGGAAAGGTTATAAAAAGCTGAATGATAACACAGTTTGAGTAGATGCAGTTAAAAAAACCCCCAAACTAAAGTAAGTAAATCTGCATTTATGAAAACAAAGTTGATTTGAAGCAATCTAAGCAATTAAATTTGCTTTCAGCTCTTTTGTTGTTTGATGTTGTAGAACTGGTGTTTGAAAGCGAGTCCGTGGAGGACATTAAAGTTATTACTGTGTGAAATGAAGTGGGAAACAATTGTGCTGGAGCCACTGCCCCATTTAACAGGTGTTCACTAAATCTGGCTCTCTTCTCTTTGTCTCTTCTCCCAGTGCTGTGCCTGGGCACTCCCTGCAAACTGTTTTTGGGGAGACTGTTGAAAACATATTAAGAATTTCGTGTAACGTGAAAATTTCATCATAAGCTCAGTATTGGTAAGGGGGAAAAAAAGTCTGAAAGCAATCGCAGTTTCTTACAGTCTGTGATTGGAAGTTGCCTTGGAAAGAAATATTCAAATTGTTCTTCCTGTAAGGTGAATTAATATTAGTCAGGACTTCCACATAGGGAATGTACTGGTAGGATGTGGTGGTGTTTGATTTGTTTCAGTGTTTATTTATCGATCACATATGAAAATACACTCCTAAATTCGAATTTGGCAAATAGTTCAAAATAAAGTATTTGTAATATGGTCAGCGTAGAGAAGTTTCCATCCCAAGTGCTGGAAAAGAAAGTGAGATTTTGATATTTGCATACATGGAGCTGTGGAGAAATAAACTGAAAATCTGTGGTCTTCTGCTGAAGAAGGGGAGTGGCTGAGAAAACCTGGCCATCTGTGCCCTACATGGAAGGATACAAAAAAAAGTCAGCTGAGGCTTTGCTTTCAGTGCTTTTCCCTGGCAAGACTCCACTCCTGGGATGAGGAGCAGCAATGCTGCTAAAACCATCTGGGCTACAGAGAGAGCTTATGACAACGATACGGATGGAAGAAGGACTCTCCTTGGAGGAAACAGTTTCTGCTTCTGAGAAGAAAGAGCTTGGTAAAAGCATACAGTGTAATGAATAGTACTGAGAGGATGCATCAGGAAATGATGTTCTTTACTTCATAACATAAGGGTGTAAAAGTTGTTAGTGAAAGGATAAGTTTAACTGTGCTACAGGGTAATAATTTTCAGAAAGTGTGTAATTAGACTCAGGAATGTAACAATACTCAGGAGGAGTAACAACAGAAAGCAGAAAGGGACATTTATACAAATACAAAGATATGTAGTTTGTTAGGTGGTACAAAAGCATGAAATATGAAATACAAGATCTGACGTTCAGTGGTTAAGACAAGCTCTAGAGGAATATGAGAGAACAAGTACTCGCCTCTTCTTGCTCTCGTAAATAGAAGTATCTTTTTCTTAATCATGTCAAATTAATGATGTTCTAGTCCTGTACGACAGATCTTCTGACTTTATAGAAAGGCAAATCTGAAGACATAGCTCCAAAACATAGGGTTCTTGCAGGGATGTGGATTAGGTAAGTTCCCCATCTCTTCTTCCTATCCCTCACCACCTTTCCCCATCTGTGTCTTTGCTCAGGAACAAATGTTTGTGAAGCTGTACTTTCAACTGCATAACTGAAATGATATGAAAACTCTTGTTTCTGATGTAGGCTATTATTTCAAGTAACCTGATTTACAATATTGTTTTAGCACTGGTGGCATTGGCACAAATGAAGGCATCCTTGGTTGCACTGCAGTGAAAGCTCAAACATTTCGGAATGGAAACTTCTGTAACTATTTTCTCTGTCAAAGTTCTCTCATTAAGCAGCAGTCAGCAGTGTGGATTTGCAGAGCTAGACAAGCCCTGCCTAGCCTTGCTTTTGGTCTTAGCTTAACTTTAGCAACACTGTGCTCTGCAGGGAGCATGGAGCAGGGGGAGTGTCAGGCTCATGGTGATGCGTGGAAACTGATGGAAAAGGTTGTGCAGCCCAGCCCATCTGCTGAGCATCAGCCTCCTGCTAGATGTTCCCTCACATCTGCCAGTTGTTACCCTTTAATAGGTGTAGCCCTTTTGGTTTAAGGAGAGGCCAAACTATAGCCCATCAGTCAAGAAGGAGAATGTATTTAGCGAAACAAATGCAGGTTTTTGACGATCCAGGTCATGCTCACCTAAGTCATAAATGTACTGGGTGGTGGATGCCTTTGGTCACATGGTTGGTCCACTCTTAAAGGACTGTGAATTCCTTTTCCAGTTTCTCTTTTTAAAGCAATTTTAAAGCAATTCAAGCAACACCAAATCTTAAAGTTTTTATTCTGCAAGGTACCCCTTAAAGTACATACTTACTGATCTATTGAACTGCATTAGTAACATTTGTGAGGTATATAGTGAACACAGAACCAAATTCAATAAAGGACCAGTTTTAATTTCCTTATTTCATTCTCAAATAGCTACAAATACCCTATACACTGCAATTTAAACCAATACAATTTCTCTACTTTTGAAGCATGAGGTAAAGAACTGTTAATAAAGCACCAGGGCAAGAGTTTCTTGTGCTTCTCTCTCTTGCTCACCTGGTCCTTTCCAGGTTGGTTTAACTACTTATAAAATGTTTTAGCTCAGTTCAGTTTGAACATGTTAATGAATCCTCATTTGCTAATTAATGTCTGTGGCAAATCTGAGGCATAATATTTTGGCAGAGGGGAACTTAAATGAGGAACAAAAAGTAAGTGTATGTTCCATGAATGTAGCTGCTTTGGAGGGTATATCTATAGAAAGATAATGTTTTCTCAGAGAAGGCTCCAGAACCAAGGTAGCCTGGCTTATTTCTCTTTGCAAGTAATTTTCTTTTCTCCATCTTAAATACTAAAATTTCAAAATAAATCTCCAACATATTAATTATATAAAAACTATCTGTCCCTCAGCATTTTTTTCTCCTCTTTGTATTTTGTTTAGGGAGACTAGCATTGTTAGTAAAAAGCAACAGCTTGTAAAGCAACATTAAAGATATTAATAATAGCAGAAGTATAATTGGCATTCAAATAGGTCATAAGCAAGCAAAATTCTGCATAGATAAAGTGACATAATATATACTCCTGTGGGGTCCTTTATGTTTGTCCTTGTCCAAATGGAAAGGATTTTCTAAGGCACAGTTTAAAAAGAAATTTTGGATCTGATCCAGGTTAGTTGTTAGTGAGACTTGAACGGGGCTCATAAAAACATGAAAGGTTCAGCAGCATGCAAGTAGTTTAGAAGAAGTGGATTTAAAATAATAGAAAACTCAAGTTGTTTCAGTTTTGCAATGTGTAGAACGAAAAAAAAATCTGGAAGCTTCATTTATAGTGTTTATTTTTAATTAATAATAAAGCAAACATTCTCCATTGTTTAAAGGAAAAAAAACCCAACAAAACAAAACACACCGAAACAAAACTTGTGTAATTGTTTTGGGGATGTTGCAAACCACATAACACAGTGCAAAGTACCCTGTTTCTAAAAATCTCTAAAAAAATATTATAAGTGTGTAACAGGACAGTCTTTAAGGGCAGTGAAGCCTCCTAATTGTTACTGACATTATCTCTTGCCATCTGCTTTCTGAGGCAGAATAAGAACTTTGTAATGAGGATTAGGCTGGGAAGATGGGGAAAGCATGCTCCAGGAGTTGCTGGGGTGTTTTCATAATCAATCCCAGAATAACTTCTTTAATAGTAGGCTTTTAATAATATATTTCTCCTAAACTAATATAAATAACCTAAGAATTAAATTCTGCTGTGTATTTTGAGGGTTCTAGTTGATTTTCAGTCCGTTCCTTTATTAATCCTTTCTGTGAGATCCCAAAAGCACATGAAGCAGCCCTGCAACATCCTGCCTTCTCAGTGATGCAAGCCCATCGTGCAGACACACCCTTGGGCTGTGTGTACACCAGAATTGAGCTAGGAGGCAAATCCATTCCAAAGCTGCATGCAAACTTAGCTCACAGCCAGAGCTCTTTCTAAGACTGCTGGTGTGGACAGATTCTAGCTATTCGCAGATTTTCAGCAGATTGTTTTCCTTACTCTTGTTTATTGAACTGTGTTCCAGTTGCAGTGGTTTAGAATAAGTTTACAAGAGAGCAATATTTAGATTTATTCTTTTGGGTCTGCATGTTTCTCTCCCAAAGACAGTGAGAAGTTCCCTTTGTATTGTAACCATGGGTGACCACTTAATGAGAAATTTCGCTTTGAGATTCCTCCCATGTGACATGCCGTCTGACCTCATTATGACCCATTTTTAGGCCCTTGTACCCAAGGTGTGAGTAGTGTGCTGACTTGTGTTGTTTTTTGCTATTGTGGTTATGTAGGGGACTGATGTGAGCTGGGCTGTGCACTAGAAATGGGTAAATTCCATGTACTCAGGATCAAGTTGGCTTGTGGCTGCATCAGCTCAGTTTTCTTTCCAGTCCTATAAATCCTGCTGATTTTGATTTGGTTCGCACACCTTTCTGCTGCAGCATTACGCTCAGTTTGGTTGAGCTGGTGATGGGCTAAAACTGCCTGGCAAGCTGGGTCTCACCAGATGGCCATCTCTGTTACACGTCAGTTTTGTCACTTCCCTGACAAGAGTAAGTCCCAGTGCAGGAGGAAAGGAAGGAATGTATTCCATTGGTATTCCCTGAAATGGGCCACAGGGTTTCCTAGAATAGATGCTTCTTTCGTAGTCACACATCTTTGACTGACAGTTCCCCCCAGTTGCTGCTCCTTTTATCAGGAAGATGTTGTGAGAAGCAAGAGAGTGAGAAAGGAAAAAACCCATTTAAAGTAGTCCCTAAAATTTGTGTTTATCAGGGCCAGTTATGGACTACAATGAAATGCCACATTTTGGGGTTTTCAAGCCCTAAGATCCCGTTCTGCAAAGAGGCTAGAGAAGGTAGTGGCACATGAGTAGTGGCACACGCAGAGAAGCAGAGAATTTCACAAGAAATTAATGAGAAACTATGCAGAGCAATCAAGAGATATGGTCAGCTATGTTCAGTTTTTCTGGGCTTTTTTATGTTACTATCTGTAAATACAAAAATGACAGGGATATGGGTGGATTGATAAATGAAGACAGCTTTGCAGTCTCCAGTGATTACAGGGCGATCCTAATTCAGGAACCTAAAATGAAGTCTATTTGATATCTTCCTGAAATTTTAAGTTCATATATTAGGTATGAAGTTTGTAGCGAGATTTAGTGACATCTGGAAGATTAACACAGCTCCTTTGGTCTCCACAAAGGACTCATTCCTGAAGTATCTTCTTCCAAAGGAAGGGCAAAATTTTTTTTTTGGTAACAATTATGTATGAGAAAAGTAAATTTGGCTGTTAATTTAACAAGTAAATTTTGGATGTAAAATGTGTGACAATGGCATAAAAAGCTGGGATTTTATTCTGGGTAAAAACCTTTATGTCATCTTACAAACACAATGACTGCTGCAGCCTCTTAAATATTCTGTTGATGTGAAAACACAGAATAATAAACATAGTCTTTCATAGCTGAAAAACTAAAGCCACCCTGCCAAAATGTAGAGCTCAATTTGTGGGTCCCATGTAATGCAATTGTATAAATAATTCCTTCTGAATGCATTTACTATTAAGATGAACGTTGCCTCCTTTTTCATTCTCATTTAAAATTCTATTTTGTATTTAAAACATTAGGACCTGTGAAATTAAAATTCTTATTTTCAGAAGGTAGTTGTATTTCTGTAATCCTTAAAATCATAGTTGTCTTCATGAGCAGAAAAGGTGACTGAAAGACGTGGCATTTTTAATATGTTGCTTGAGAACAGAGCTGCGCTTTTCACTTCTCTGATCACTTCATGCATGTTAGCTTTCTATCTTCCAAGCAGTGGGGTGTAAGCAAATTTCAGGAATTTTTAATGTTCTTGGAGCAGGCTGTACATTTGTGACCCAAGGATTAGTAGATAGAGGGTAATACCTCTTAATTTGGGGTCATGAATGCTTAGCGGTCACGTGCTGACCTTACAGTCACTCCGTGTCTGAGTTCACATCCTTCAGTTGTTTGCTCCGGTAGCTGAAGGGCCTTTCCACAAAGGCAGCGGTAGGGAAACATCAGGAAAGTGTATTTTGGTTGTGAATTCTTTCAGAACTCTGATCCCACACCACCTATTGCTTTGTGGTTTTTAATGAGTTTAGAAACCAGCTGAGGGTTCCATACAGAGACATCTTCATGCACTGTGTCATGTAATAAAGGGGTTCTTCTTTGTCTTTTTGTAGGGTTTATGGGTTAAGCACTTGAGAAACAAAATAAAGCTACACTTGTATCCCATGGTTAAATTTCAGCTTCTGCCTCAGCAGCACATCATGCCTGACTAAATGATCACATGCTACTGCTTTTATACTGTCTTCTTTCAGTCTAGAAGACCAACAGGGCTCATTTAATTCCTTACTCTGTTTCTCCTCCATATTCTTACATTTATATAGCTTGAAACCCTATTTATTGCACACTGAACTCTCTTCTGATAAAAAGCATCCTACATGGCCTTTTCTTTGCATCTGAATCATCCACAGGCATTACTAAGTTTACCTTTTTGTGCCCTTGATATGATGAGGCAAATGTATTATTTCTATTTTATAAATGCCCTACTAATTATGGGTGTCTATTTTGAAAGTATTAGGAGGTGACATTTTTCAGAGTATTAAGCGTTCTGCAGATTCTGAAAGAAAAGACAAAATGTTGGTTTTAATTTGGGTCTGTTCTCATTTGCTTTGCCTTTCAGCCCAACAAACAGTTGTGTTTGTATAACTGAGTATCAAGAATGAGAGTCTATAAATAGTGTGACAGGGCAGAAGCCACTGAAGTCCATGCTGGCAGCTGAAACCTCAGCAAATCTTACCTTGACCGTGAAATATTGTGAAAATAACCTCAGAACTAATCACAGTTTGAGAAACCTTAGTATCAAATTAGATACTCCCAAACCCAAAGATTTGCTAATGAGTACTGGTAAAAAGGTTGGTGTAATTAGATTAGAATTAAATGGCAGTCCTGTACCAGGGGTGAAATCCAGCTTTCCAGGAAAAGCTGAGTTTAACACAAAAATCTTTTATCTTTTAAATATCTAGAAAAATAACCACTCTGTGGATAAGTAGACATGAAACTCTCTTTTGTTGTTTTATGGGGTTCCAATATACCAAAGACGGTGGGTCTCTGATATAGATCTTACCCGGTTTTCCGTGACACGTAAAAATGGACTCTGGATTTTCAGTAATATTTATTTTTTATAAACGTGAAGATACAGATTTGTTTATCTGTGCCCAGGGTGATTATTTGGCATTTCATTAAATGATAGGGAAAGGCAAGTTTGCTCTGAAGGCCAACGTGCTAAGAAAGTGCACTACCAAAAACTGACATATATATTGCTGTGGATTTTAAAGTCATATTTGCTCTTAGATATGATTTTTCTCTTAAACTGAAGTGAAGTGCTCAGTATTCATAACCTTTTTCTCTAATGGGTTAGCTGTACAAGGAAATATATGTAAATATAGCTAGGTAGATTGGGGTTCTTTGCTTAAGGAGTATGTGATGCTAGTTTGTTTTGATGGACTAAGGTGGGAAAGAACTCATTACATGCTATCAAAAATTTCAAGAGTGACCAAAAATTCCTTTTAGGTGTGGGTGGATGGTTGTTTTGCCGTAGTCTGTGTAAAAGATTTTGATTTTTCCTAAGAAAAATCTGGAATTTATCACTCAGGGCAAAAGAGGGTACTCTTAGTCTTATGCTGTCAGCTACATATTTTCTTGGACGGACTCTGATTTTATTGTGTCAAGTAGTCAGTAGGCTTCTGTTAATAGCCACAAACACTGCCAGAACATGGAACTGAGAGAAGATAATGAATCTGCCAGACCCTGCCCACAAAGGTGAATGTTCCCACCAGAAATCACATTACCCTGGAATTCCTGAACGTTTCAGACTTGCAGTTTTGCTGCGAAAACTCTTCACCTGCAGCAGTTAAGAGGTCAGAACTGTTGTAAAAGTTCCAAGGTCTGCTTGTGCTGTACAAGAAAAGATCTATGGCAGTGACTTACCACCAGTCTTTCTTCTGGGACCCCATAAAATTTTCCATTGAGGGTACAGTTTTCCTGGGTAGCAAATTTCAGGTGAGTGACAGTAAGCCAAGACTTTCCTTAATTACCCTTTGTGGTCTCTTAGAAGTATTCCATAGACCAAAGGTTTCTGCAAACCACAGGTTGAGAACCACGGATTTAAGGAAGGGGCAGTAGTTAATTGTTCATGTGTCATTGTTAAAAGGAGCATCAATTCAGTCTTGTGATGAACTGTGTTTTTGCTGTGACTGGCGATTATGGTTTTGTGAAGGTATAATTGTTAGCCTTAATAGAGGTAACTGAGGTTAACAACAGGGATAAGTAAATATCATGGAATTATTTCCTGCCTTTAATCCTGGTGAGATAGCAAATATATTAACAAATCCCAAATTTATTATGCCCTGAAGGAGGGTATTTGAGCTTTACTAATATGAGGCAGATTTCATGCCAGATAAGCATGAGTAAACATAACTTTCAGGTGATAGTTTGTTTTCAGAGGATTATCCCATTAAAACTTGTGCAGGATTTTGGATGCAGAGCTGGAGGAGCTTTTATTAACTCATAATTCTAAAGATTTTACTTGTTGATACTGAATATGGATGTGTGTGACATAGTTGCTTCGGTTGGTTGAAAACCAGTGCCTATTGTAAATTGTGAATGAGTCTGTGGTCTGCAAAAACAGCTGCAATAAATTGTAAGGTATGTGTTGTGCATGCTCATTTTCCAAACAATTTTTGAGTTGTTTCGGCTCAGAAGCTGTTTTGGGGTTTTGGGGTTTTTTTCTTGGGGGGGGGGGGGAGGGGTGGCTGGAAAGCCTTTTTAAAAACAGACCTTTTCTTTTACTGAATAAAAATGAGTTTATGAAATCGGAGAGGAACATGTGGTTATGTTTGATGGCAAATGCTGAGAGGGACTAAAAAATAAAAAGAAGAAGAGTAGGTCGATACGAGTGACTAGTAGGTATGTCCCTAACTTCAGGTTTTGTACTCACACACGTGACATATTGGCAGTGCCTCTGGGCACAGGATAAATGCTGATTTGTCTGGGACATGGAGTCTTGGATCTTGCAGACCATGAGGATAGAAGAGGGCGTTGTGCCATCCCCCCAGGTAGGCAGTCCCTGTCCCAGGCACTGAGCAATCAGACTGCTGTGCGAGAAGTAAATTTGGTTTGGTTAGTAAATCACCTTGCAGGGGAATATTTAGAGCACGTGAGGTGATTCTTGCTGCTACAGAAGGAGTAAGTGGCTGGAACTTCTCTAGGGGTGTAGATTGGGGTCCTAGGAAAGCGGTGCAGCACCAGGTACGGCAGAGCTTAGGGCTCCTCCAGGCATTGCAGAGGATAATCAAAACAATGGTGGCATGTAATTTACTCCAAAGCATTTCATTATTTACATGGCTGTGGAATGACCCAATCCAACTGGTATGCAGGTGGTGATCTGGTAGTTTTGAAGCAGATGCAGTGTTTTATAATGCAGGTTTCAGTTCATATACTGGAATGACTTAAAACAGCTATATTTTTTCCTAGCCAGCTATAAATGAGTCCTTGGTTTGCAGTTGTATTCAATTATTTTAAACCTATTTACAATGTATTCTATTGTAAAGCCATGACCTTTGATCTCCAGAATGGGTGCATGTCTTTTGTGGGAAGCAGGAAGTCTTGGGGCAAGTGACACTTGCAGTGCAGTTTATTTTACTTAGACTTTGATTCCCCCCCTCCCCCCTGTTTCTAGAACTGAAGACAAATTTCTGTTTCTATTGGATTATAAACAGGTTCTGGATAGCTTCAGCTGCTGCATAGTGCAGTGATATTTTAATTTGCTGGGGAGACATGTTTACTGTGTACTGTGTAGTTTATGAGTGTTACCATAAATGAGGTAATCTTGCATCTTGGTTTCCATGTGTGAAACATTACATGAGCTAATGCAGCTGCACCACTGCTTGCTGGGTATTAGTAGACTTTATTTGGATGTAAAGTTTATACTGAGCTACTTTAAATATTTGTGCTAAAACTGGTAGTGCTGCTTTTTTGGATGTGTTTTATATGACACTGACAGATGCCAAATTTCACAAAGCGATGTAAGAATGTACCTTCTGCTTCATACCCCGTTGTTCTCAATAATGGAGATTCCAGAGTGAAATAAAAATTAATGGCAAAAATTTTAATTTATGTTCGGTTAGTGTTTCAGGGACTGGTTCATATTAAGCACACATAGGAACAGTAGCTTCCTAGCATACTGTAGCAGTCCTAAAAACACACACATTCTCTCCAAAATCTGGCTTTGGAATTTGGAGTGACACGTGTGGGTTGTGAGAAAACAGAAAGCTGACTTCTGCTCTGTGTTTGAAGAAATTAGTAAAGATTTTTCTGTAGTTTAGTTTTACCTACCAAAATCCTCAAATCATCGTGTTTTTTTAAAGTCTATAGGTTTAGCATCTAGGGCTGCAGTCTTTTTACTTAATTAAAATATTGCACTTTTTCAGTTTCTGTCGCTAGTTAGGAAGGTGTAATACACAGTAAGCTATAAAATATGTCAGTATATTTTGCTGACTCTAGTATTAACACTTGCATGTAATTTCTTGGATTGAACTGAATTTATGTGCTCTTTTATAAGTCAGAATAAGGGACATCTGTGAAGTACATTTAAAAAGACACTAAAATTATTTTGCATTATGAAGCACTTAAAAATAAGCACTAAAGAAACAGGTATATATATTTCATAAGCAACCTTTAAAGGGCCTCACCCTGCTGAGTACACATTCTGAAGATCTCCAACATTACCTCGTGCTTTTCTCAAAACAGAATTGGAAATTATTGTTATGTGGAAGTTCATCTTTAAAGCACTTACCTGGGGAAACCAACCAGTTGTTGCCAAAACCTGCTTTCCTATGTATGTGTGTCCTTTGCTTCTTGCTCTTCATCCCTTAACAGTGACTTCAGCTTCTCCCAGATACTTCTTATGCCACTGCAGCTGGAGCAGCACTGCCACTTTTGGTGGCTGCCAGTGAACTGGCCAGTGTATTTGGGATACGTATGACCTGGATTTCTCTTGGTGGGAATATTTGTTTACCCCGCTTGCCTGTGCCTGACCGTGGATTTTCTGAAAAGCTGTACAAATGTAATTATCTTTGAGACTTTCCCCCATTTTCAAACCTACTTGAAATAAGCCAGAGATTTCCATGGCACTAAGGGAGACATGGACAAATAGGTGAACTGACAAGAAACTTAGCCCCAAAGGCTTATTTCTTTGGGGAAGAGATTTAAAAATCAAATCTAAATCCAGTATTTTAAGCCCTTATGGTTCTTATGTAAGCTCAACTCAGCACACAAATTTTAAACTAACAAATCATGCTTAAGAATTTTACTACTGGATTTTTACCAGTACTTGAATCTTCCTTTGGCATCTATTTTTTTCTTGTTTCCTAATTTTTATTTTTTTTTAAACTTCTGTAAGGGATATTATGGTTATTCTTGTTTGGGTGTAAATTATACTTTAGTTTCTTACAGTAATTTTGCTCCTTATATATATTAGTCATTATGATGTGTCTAATCAGAGGAATGTGGAGTCATTTTGCATAGTCGGAAACAAAATGACTCGATGGCATGGTTTTGATTTTGTTTTGCCAAAGTCCAAACTTAGGAATTTTCTAAAGGAGAAGTCTTTGGGATCAGGTATTAAAAAAGGACAGGCTTGCTATACATATGGAATTAATGAAGTCCTTTATAAAAGAAACAAGTTTTTGAAATCTAACTGTTGGTAATATTTGCATCTTATACCCCTGTGTGTGCAGAGCTTGACATAGGGCTCAACGTAAACTTAGTTGCTTGTTTTCATATTTTTATTAATTATGTGCTTTTTACTAGCTGTATTAAACAGTTTGGTTCCCCTGAGTGGTCCAGCAGCTGTGAGTGCTTTGAAATCATTCGTTAGTGTACGTCTCACTCAATATAACGTGAACCCCCCACTGTTTTATGCAGAAGGATCTTTAGGTTATATAGTGAAGTTAGTCTGCAATCCCTTTTGACTTGTAGGTTCCAGTAAACATTTTCTATGAGGCTTTTGCATTTTTTAATCCCCAGCCTTTCTCACTTTAAATTTTGCTGTAGTTTATGTTTTTCCTTATGCTGATGCTCTTGAAATTGTTTGCATTCAGGAGCTGAAGCTTTTATTATTTATCATTTTCCAATGCAGTTTTTTAATTCTGTGGATAGGCGGTTGAAAATGTGAACTGCAAAGTCTCAAATTTTCCTAGGCGACTAAAAATTACACCATATTTCGAGGTCCAAAAACGTTTAGAATGATTTTCAACTTTTAACTCTTGCATAACTGGAAAGAATGAATTCTGGCTTTCGCGGGCTGGCTCCTCCTGGTTTCCTCATGCAAACTTACTGATGGAACAAAGGTCTCTTCTTCTTTCCCTCCCTCTTCCCCACTCCTGAGGTCGTGTTGTTGGCCAGGCAGGATTTGTGCCCGGCAGAGAATCTCCCACGTGCTTCTGAATTTACATGGTTAGGCATCTTGTGGCACTGAAATCCCTGGAAAACAAACACTGGAACACAAGGCAGCTGATGAAGTTTCTGTCCATGACTAAGTCACAAGTTTTTAGGGAATATCTTTTCTACAGGCACCTTTTTCTTTTTGTGCATAGAGTGTGATACTGAATTTCTTACGTATATCCATGGCTCGGGACCAATAGAATAATTGTAATACTTAAAAAGTAACACAAACTGATTTTAAGAACTCTTTGCATTTTAGTGTTTTTTAGTCCTGCAGTGTCCAGGAAAATATTTTGCCAGCATCTTGACTTTCAGTTTTGGGGCAGAAATACATACAGTTATGTCAAATATGAAACCATACAATTTTAGTTGTCATCATGTCGTGATAATAATAATGGCTTTTCCCACATACACACTTTCATTTCTGCAGGTAAAAAGATTTTGTCTTCCTCTATATCTCTTTGTGTGTGTACACACTAAGCTGAACATTTTTCTTGTGAGTTTTTAGTATTGCCAATAATTGTACACTAAAAATTTCCTTTCAGCTCATAACAACAGGGCTTTTCATAGGTAATAAGAAGGATAAATCAGTAATTATGCATATAATTGGCTAATAAATCATGGCACATTTCCCTTATTTTCTGTAGTGCTATGCTAAATCTTTATAATGTGGCCTGGTGTGTTTTTGTGAGAAAGAAAGCTAAATGGCTTGTTTAGTGCGTGTTTAGGGCATGTGCAGTGCATGAGTGGCAAAAATATGTAAAGCCTCCTAAGGTGTTTACTGTGTTATATGAGAAGTCCCCGTGATTACATACCTGGGCGTTTTATGAAGGTATGCTTTAAAGGAGGTACTGAAGTTTTAGAGTTTACACTATATCATGTATATATTTAGTATGTAAATAGCAAGAGGGGAGCTTGTTCAAGCTAAAGTAAATTTGCAAGAAACCCTTCAATAGAACTTTTTGAAATACATGCATTTGTAATTCTAATTGTTACAGTATCAATGCTCAGATTTTTACAGTTAATTCTCTTAGTTGTCAAAGTGGCTATTGTGATTTTCTTTTTTTAAAAAAAAGAAAAGGTGAATGGGAGATTCATTTAAATGCTTTAAAATTTGAGAAAGGTTTTAGGTAGCAGAATCTCTGCATGTCATTTCCATCAACACTGCAGGGACAATACTTCATTTCCTTATGAGTTAGGGCATGGGGTCATTTGATACATTTGTTCCCATTTAGAGGTTGAATTTTTCCAAAAATATTTAATGAGTAAAATAACATCAACATTGCCACAACTCAGTGGTGAATACAGACCAGGTTAGATACAAAAGAATGAAATGTAGATACAGACAGACCTTTTTGTAAACCACTTCTTGCCTGTGGAAAGCCGTTGGGCATTTTATTGTTTGCCTGCATGTGAGGAAACTGGAGAGCATGGTTGTTACAATAAAAATCAGGATTAACATCACTGATCTGCAAGAATTTAAGGCACGAGCGACTTCAGGTTATATGCTTAGCAAATTCTGTCATCTCAGTGGCAGGGCCATTATGCAAATACACCCAAAGTTTTCCTTGATTACACTTTCAGGAATAGTTAAGCAGAATTCCAAGATTCCTCCATTTCTGTACATGTATGCAAAGCAGATTTAACTGGATTTTGAGTTTTTGTGAGGAGGGGAATACTGAATGTATCTTATGGTAATTGCAGTCCAGTACGCTGTATGTTTTCAGCTCTAACCTCCAAAGGGGTGTGGATAGTGCACACTGCTGTCTAGGTGATTGCATGCATTAGGGCAAGTGGCAAATACTGACTTGGTCTACAAGATTTCTGAGAGAGATGGGATTTTTCTGAGTGTGTATTTCCATGTCTCCCGATGCCTGGAGTAGACTATTAAGTATTGCTATCACAGAAGTTTGTTTTGAGGGAGAAAGGAAAAGGGTTTTCTAAATCTAAACCTTTACAAATAATTGTTTTATAAAGCAATTTACAACATTTTATAGGTGGAATAACAATAGCAAGATTTACCTTAATAGCCAACAATATTTCCAAGCACATTTTAGTATGTGTGCATGCATTCTAAGAGAAGTAGTAGAACATACTCTATTATTACATTTCATTAAGAAAAAAAATCCACCTGAATGAAGTGGCTGCATAAATGTCTATTCCTTTGATGTTTTGATTAATTATAAAATGTCCAGTTGAATTTACTTACATTGGGAGGGGGGGAGTATTTAGAGAATTGAGGGCATTGTAAGCTGAGGGATTAATAAATGGTTTCTAACATTACATTGCTAAACATTTGGAATATTCTGCATCAAGGTTGATGTACTCAACCTAGAGCCCTCAGCCATCCCCTGTGTCACTCCCCAAATTAAATACAGAATAACTCAATAAGAAGAAGTCAAAGCAGTTCATTTTACTTGGGATACTTTTGTAGTAAGCAAGCATACCCTGTCTAATCCTTACATGGCAAGAATTCTCTTGTCAGCTTGTCACAGAACAAACCTTTTCCAAATGTGGCTATTTATGATTATCCCAGGTATTCCTTGTAACAATAATGAAGTAGTAACAAGTTCTTTCCAAGGAGTGCTACCTATTTTTCCTTTGAGTCTCACAGTTTCCTTAATCATTTGTTTTAAACTCCGTGCTAGTTGGAGGACAGATACAGAACTGAATCTGGAATTGAAACCCAAACATTTGATTGAACAAAATGATAACTTCCTGAATCTTTTTCCCCAAAGGTGTAAAGGAAGACAATTTCCCCACATTCAGTTATCACATACATCATAATGGAAATGTGATACGTGGCTTTAGTAATTTATGAGTGGCGCAAAAAAAGATATTTTTATTCCAAAATACAGTCCACCACAGCCATATCCCTCCTGATGAACAGTCTGATGAATGACTCTTTTCCATTTACCCACTGTGCCAGTCCTGAAAATGTCCCATCACTGCTATATTATTTTCTATGGCCATAATATTGTGTTGTATTCTGTTACAATACAATGGAAGAGAAGTGTGGAAAAAGCGGGAGTCAATCATTAAGATACACATTTTAAGCAAAGGTCGTGTCTGAAGTTAGATTGACAACACTGCAGTAACGTTTATAGACAGTATACTCCTATATTTTGATTGTATTTCTGGTTCTTTTTCTTCACTTTTGAGTTAGAAGTTCCTGGCAAAGCTGAATATACAAAATGAATATAAACCACAGTGCAAGGATGGGTCCCTCGGAGAGAGAGGAGAAAATGATTTAATGCAATAATGATTTTAGCTATACACAGGCATCCCTTTTTTGTCTCGATTTGTTAAATTACCTGACGTCTGCATGTGTAATTTAAACAAAATTTTGTTCTCTAGTCTTTCTTCCTTTTGAGCTATCTTCTCAAGGAGAAGGATGATGAATGGAAACATAAACACAGCATGAGAATGTGAGCTAGTTCCCAAACATTTCAGTGGTTTTTATAAACAACTGGTCATTGTTACCTTTTGCTGGATTACAGTTTCCTTTAGAACAACAGTGCTCTTCAGCTGCATTACAGAGTGGATTCTAAATGTTTTTGCATAGTTGCTTAAAGGCTTTAATGTTTAAATAATGGTTATATAATTATACGTTGTTTAAACAATTAGCTTTTAAGTCTAGCAATAAGCTCACATTTTATACACATACTACCAAAAAATGATAATGAAAATGCATTTTAAAGATATGAGCTGACCTCAGAGTGAGCAACCATCATTTATGGACATTCGTTTTGATTTTAAAACATGATTTTTGCCATGTTCATTTTCCTTTGGAACATGAATAGTGATTCCTGGGCCGCCCTGTGAACACAGACATGGTCAGCAGCAAGTCTTTCTCCTTCTGAACCCCCCTTTCAGCATTCCTGCTGTGGTGGGTGCCCTCTTCTCTACCATAAGAAATGCCAGCTTGCATCTTGCTGGTCTGTGCAGGCACAAAGTATTGTCTGAGGCTTGATTGAACTAGATGGCCTTGAGGGGGCAGGATTAACATCGCACTGTGTTGGTTGGCCCCTAAGACATCGTGGCAGCTCTTGGTTTATATTTGGAAAAAAGCAAAACAACAACAATTGACACAATAAATTAAGCTAATGCTTAGTATTTTAACTTTTAAGAAAGCTCCTCATATTTTGGGTTCACTATTGGGTTCACTATTTTTGCCCAAGCTATGATTTGGTTACTTTTTTAAAATAACACAGAATTGTTCTTTGAATCTTCTTGAACAGTATTCATAGAGTGATTAAATTAGGAATTTTTTAGATGTATAATAGTTTAATACAGTAGCAGAAAGTCTAAGGATTTAAAAAAAAAATCACTCTTTAAAAGTTAAATTCATTTTATCTATTTTATAGAAGCATTTTAGAAATCCTATTTTATAGCCTATTTTTTAATACGTTTTCATTTTAGGCCCTGCACATCTTTAACAACTTTCTAATTTATACAATTTTTGTTTCGTTGTCAAAACATTTAATTATATCATGTCTTGAAGGTGTAAAGCTGTCAAATAAATCAGAGGCTCAGTATAAACATTTGGTGAATTGCTTTTGCTACCACACTGTAGTTGTTACCGGGCAGTTAGTGGAACTTTTGGAAAGCATTTACCCAGCAGGTCCAGGACAACACTGGTACAATGAATTGCTGATGGCTTGTAAAACAGCAGGTAGTAATGCCCTCCCTCTCTGCAACTCTGTCAAATCAAGTGGCAAGGTGGTGTGGCACAGAGAGCCAAGGCACAGTGAATGTCTCCTGCCTCAGGGCTGCTAGAGATTGCCAATCCTATTAAAAAAAAAAGAAAAAAAAAGGTATGTGTAATTGTTACTGTTTTCCATGGCAGGAAAAATGAAGTTCCCACCACTAGAGGGAAGGGACCGCGTTTGGGCTTTGTAAGATTTGGCAGCATGGGAAATGGAAAGCCTGGATTTTTGGATGAGGGCCTTAATGGCTGTATTTAAATAAAATAAAATTGAATGAGCAAACAAACATTAAAAGAAAAATCAAACCAACAACTTGCAAGGGTTTTAAAAATGTTTATCCTCCCTCTGACACGGGACAAGCCTTCTTTTTGATTTTTGACCAATATTTTGTCACGGTGTCCCTACAAACTGCAGGTTGCCCAAAGCCAGCCTTGGCTGGAGTAAATTATCTCTACTTTGGAGCTTTTCTTCTGTGCCCTTTTCAGAGTGAATGGGGAGGCCCTGAGCCCAAAGCTGCTCTGGGAAAGGAAGAGCTCCCTTAGAACACACAAGAGCAGGGTGAAGGAACCCTTCCCTCCTCGGCCATGGGCTGTGCAGCTCCTGCCTCTCTTCTCTCTCCTTCCACTCAGGTGGCCCCTAGTGTGTGT
>JAWWMP010000132.1:13258550-13296227 GCA_035047865.1 Dendrocincla tyrannina
TTCCCTCCTCGGCCATGGGCTGTGCAGCTCCTGCCTCTCTTCTCTCTCCTTCCACTCAGGTGGCCCCTAGTGTGTGTTAATTACTGCAGTCATTAATTACGATCACCCTGGTTCGGTCATGGGTGGCACGGTTTGGAGCTGTCCAGGTTTGGGTTTTGCCGCATTCCCGGGGTGAGGAGCACTGGCACTGCAGGAAAAGGGCACCCACTGTTACATCACCCACCACTTTGTGTTATTGCCAGGCTCTACCACAAGGTTTCTCTGCAGGTTGGCGTTTACCTGGGGGAATTAAAATAAAGGGTAGCGCTGAAAATACAGAGCAGGTTTCCCATGTGCTCTGCAGGGTGCTGCACTTGAAGCTTGGGTGATGGAGGCTGGAGGAGGTAGATACCTGTAGACGTGAGGTGATGGAGGTTGGAGGAGATACCTGTGGCACTGTGATGGAGGTTGGAGGAGGTATCTGCATCCCTGAGATGATGGAGGTTAGAGGAGGTGCCTGCATCCCTGAGAGGATAGAGGTTGGAGGAGGTACCTGCATCTCTGAGGCGATAAGGGTTGGAGGAGGTACCTGCATCCCTGAGGTGATAGAAGTTGGAGGAGGGGCCTGCATCCATGAGATGATAGAGGTTGGAGGAGGTACCTGCATCCCTGAGGTGATGGAGGCTGGAGGAGGTACCTGCAGCAGTAACTGCCCTGTGGCGTGGTGGTGATACTCAAGAGCTGTGGGGACCTTCAGCTGTCCTGGGTAAAAGTCAGTCCTTTGTGGCTCTGAAGAGCCTTAGACTTTGGGACAAGGAGCCGGTGGTCTCCTGGTGCTTGGCATGCTCTGGGTAAGGAAGCTGTGTGCCACTCCACAGGCATGGGATTTTATTTTAAAAAATTCATCTCTTAACCTTGCCCTCAGTCAGACTAGGTCGTTTTATTAGAATGTTATTTCAGCGTAACCTTGAATTTGGTTGTTGCTGCTTTAAAACTTGGCATAATGTTGTACTGGGAGTTTTTGGGGGTTGTATACTTTTTAAGCGTGTTCTTTTTCCATCCTGGGAAGTAATGTCATAGATAATTGCTTGTTTTTCCTTTATAGAGCAAGAGCTGCCCCTGGGAGTTCAGCCTCTAAATTAAATGTTTATTTGGAAGATGGGAATTAAATATAATTTTATTGCAGTGTATTTTTATTTTAATTCTAAATGTTAGGGAGTTTCTAGGATATCTATGAAGAAAAAAATATATTGCTAATATAAGGGAAAATTCTAGGGTTTTCTAACATCTTATTTAGCTTATAACTGGGGAAAATGTAATTGATAAAACTTTTAATAACTGACCATAATCTTTTTCAGCATATAACCTCTGCATGTTCATAGTATTCATCTCCTGTGCCCTTCCCACTAACATGGTTCATGGCAGAGTAATATAAAGGTTATGGAAAGTTTTTGTTCTCAGCTGATTATAGAATGTCTGTTGTACTTGGAGGTGTTTATGCCTTGGTTTCCTGAGCGTGCTCAATATACTCAATATATCACTTGTCTCTCTGTGTACAGCTGTCAGGGGAAATTTGAAGCTGTTCAGGTGAAAGAAGAGAATAATATCTAGAAGAAATTGCTCTGTCTATAAGAAAGCAATATGAACAAAACTATTTGAAATTCAACATGCAGTACATGATGCAATTAGAATAAAAATTAGAGATTTTGCATTCTCTAAGGATGGACATTTAAAACAGTAATTTATAAACACAATCTATTTTCAGTTCGATTTCTTTCAAGCATTGAACCTGACTTTTGAGAGCTCTGTGTTCTGTTATGAATTCCAACACTAGCCACCCTACTCCCAGAGAGCATGAGACAGCCCAGTGGATCCACTGGCACAGGGCATGGCAAACAAGACTGGGACAGTGTCCTCTTTAATCAGGAGACTGTGGGAGCTCTTGTCCTAGTGTTTCCACAGAGGTGAGCCACCCTGAGCACCAGTTTGTCTGGATCCAGACTTCCTGAAGGCTTGCTTAGATCAGGATGTTAAATGAGAACCTCCTGTGTTTGAACAAGTTTGCAAAGAGCATTTAATTTTCCAAATAGTATATTCCATAAATCTGTTTGTTTGGGGTTTTTTAGCTTAAATGCTAAATGGCCCTGGTGCACAAATTCTCCCTTTCTCTGTAAAGTCAAATTATGATTCTGCTTTGTCATTCCAGTTAAATATTACCAACTTGAAGAAGTCTTTCTGACCTTGCCAAGCACGCCTTGTATTGTCCTGCTAAGCAACCACTGAGAATGGCTTTATAAAAGTTCAGGATTGCATTGTTCATCATCATCATCTCAGGGAAGCAAATCCTGTGCTTCTCTATGCACCTTGGCCCCAGAGTGGGTTACACGTTTGTCCCACCTGACGATATAGTGCAGTTTCCAATTTTTGTAGCTGTTTGATTTATTCAGATGTGGTACCCTAATTGGTTTTGTAAATCTTGTGCTCTGTTCCCTAAAAGCTTTGGAATAGTTTTATTCTGTGAATGAGCAGACAAGTCAGATGACAAGATTGAAGTGACTTGTCTGCCTGACTTGCATCTAAACTGTGTTTTGAATTTTAAATTCCTTGACCTTTTGTCATACCGTTTCCTAATCTTAAGCAATTTTTTCTAGAACGTTTTTTCCACACAACTGGCTTCAAAGACAAATTAGATTAGTCTCTACAACTCTTCTAAGATGTTTGCTTGTGCTGTTTGCAATGATTTGAAGACCATGTGTTTGCAACCATTTCTGTCTCCTCTTACATGCATACTAATACTTGTTGATCATCTCAGTTCTTGTGAATTGCATGTACAGCTGACACATCAAAGCACGGCATAAATGCTGCAAGCTGTTGAAACAGAGTGCAAAAATAAAGCAACAATTGACTTTTTGGGCTTACAGAGTGAATCTTACAGAAGGAAGAAAAGCGTAAGCAGTTTAAATGTAAAATACATTAGAAAACTCACTAGTTTCTCACAGTTTGAAGTGTACTGTGCTGTCATTAACCAAACAGTATGTTTAGGCTTAAACTTTGAGGATTAAATGGGCTGGTAAGTATCCAGCCTAAATACTTAATGTGAAAGCTGTTTCAAGTGTAGTTCTGTCTGTGTTCACGTAAAAAATTTTTTGCATTTTAATCGTTCAAGTTCAGTTCATGTTTCTGCTGTTTTCTAAAACATCATGCCCTTCACTGCAGTCACTTAAGTTTCACCATATATTGCACTAGAATTATGCTAGTTGTGTATTCAGTAAGTGTAGGGTAAAACCTCACAGCTGCATTCTAGTGCTTTCCTGAATTTCAGAATTTGGCCTGTTTGGAGCTCCAGTGTTTAAAAAGCTTGTACAATCTCAAAGGCAATCAAATGTTACACGGCTCAAAGCTCTGTAGTGTGTGTTTTGCACCTCTCTCTTAATGGGAATAATCTGTAACATAAAAAGGTGAATCACTGTTTACCATCCTTTCAGAGGTGTGGACTTCTCTGACCTTTCAGTTTGTCTTTGGCTGATACTTCACGTTCAGGAGCAACTGTGATCATGTTGACAAGGCTCAAGGAGATGCCAGGCAAGTCAGCTGAAGTGTTAGAAGCAGTTTATCTGCATTCACATTCTGGGAGAAAAGATCAGTCTGCTCAGTCAGGACACAGCACTGTATTGTGAGGTGCACTCATAGCTTGTGGGATTTTGGTGTTTTGGGAGTGGATTTTTTTTTTTAAAGTCGAAACTTCATTTAAACTAATTTGACTGAGCCAACTGTCAGCTGTGTGGTTAACAGCCTGTACTTCCATGGGTAATACGTTCCAGATCCAGGCTGTCAGTCTTCATGCCAACAAGTGCTGCAGGAACTGGGAGAGGAATTGCTGAAATTCGGGGAGGAGGGAACTTCCTGCCTCCTTCTGGTGCCGTGTGTGAGGATTTTCAAAAAGAATTTTTATTCTCTGTCTTGACCTCAGGATATTGATGACTTTTCTCTAGGAGAGAGTCCTCTTAACAGCATAGCAGACATTTTAAATGTGGACAATAAATGCAGGCACATGGTTGGGGGAAGTGGAAATGGTGGGTAACTCTGCACACCTCCTGATGTTATAAATACTTGCTTTTAGCCATCTTTGTAGTAATAAATGGTTATGGTTTAGCCAGTCATAGTTAGATTTTCCCAGTGTCGCTGGGGAAGGACAAATACAAGTCACATACATCAGTACTACCACAATTATGAATAATTATAGCCATTAGTGTGACTTCACCACTGTAATTAAATATGGGTTTTATATATTATTTTCCATGTAGGGAAAGTTAATAAAGACCTGCTGATCATTTTTTGTTTCTACCAAAATTCTGTATCTTTTCTACCTCTGGATGAAGCCAAACAATTGGGAAGGGACAGTTCTTGGTATGTCTTTTGGTTGATGGAGCCAGTTGGCTGAGACAGGTTTGCCCTCTCTTTTTTTTGGGCAGGGAGGTTAGTATTGACCCATTGTGCAGAAGTGAAGGAAGCCAACATGGGAATGTATTAGCTGACCAGTACCAGTGTGCATGCTCAAGGAGAAGGATGTAGCAATTAAATGCCCTGTGGGCAAATCAGCCCTTTTTCAGCCTCTGACATTGTACTTGCAGTGCTTTGGGATGAGTTTTGGCTTATTTAACCATTTTTCAGTTTCCCTACACTTTTGTGTCATCTTTGGGAGTGTGTGTATTTTAAATCTAATTTTCCAATTTTCTAACAGCCCTGTGCTTGTGTCTTCTTCTCATGGGTGACTTGGAAGATCCTGAAGCCAGGATGTTTTACTTCACCTTTTAAGTTGTTCTAGTGAAGGCTGTGGAATTGCTCACAAGAGTGAAGATAAACTTGCATGTAAATGTTTTCACTTTTGGCACCTAAGGTAGATGTCTAAACTTTGAAACTCAAAAATAAAAATGAAACATTTGGTCTGTTTATATATCTTTCATGGAAAATTGTAGCAATTTTGCCTTAAAATGTTTCTCTCAAATTTGCACATTATCCAGGTTGTACTAAGAAATAATTTTTTTAAGTTTGATCACTGCCCTTTATGGAAAGAATAGCTGTAAGTGCTCCAATGCAAGTTTTCATATTCACTGAAATCTTTTATTCCTGGCACCTAGTAATAGACATTTTAGTTGAGAATAAAGACAAATTTTAAAGGAAAGGTAGCTTTCGTTTTATAAAATACACAGCAGCAGTCTGACTTCTCCATTTAAACTACAAAATAACTGTTGTAGTCTGAATATACAAATCACCAAAGGATACAAAAGCGCTCAAGATTTTTAGCTATATGTGCTACTAATCGATTCTTACTTGTGTAATAATTGTGTAAACTCAGATACGAGTTAGTCATTAAACTGCCAATTGCCTTTGTTTACATGCTGCTTATGCAGAATATACCTTGTCACAAAATTTCATTAAGTTATGCTATTAATCAGGTTTTTTATTTTGTTTTTACTTAGTAGATTATTTTTAAATACAGGGAAAAAAGAAGGAACAGAGGAAGGGCAGTTTATCTCACAGACATCTCTTATGTCTGAGCTGCTTCTCAGCTTGTTGATATTCTCTGTTCTGTAAGATTAGCCTTCTTCAATGAAGCATCTGAGTTAAATGTCTTTATGGAGATTATATTTTCCACAGTTCTTTTTCTATTTTATCCTGGCATCAGTAACCAAGAGAAATAAAGGAAAACGCCAACTTTTGTTGCAATGGTACCGAGGAATTGGCAGTGCATTTCTGGAACACGCACACAAAAGGAAAAATGAAATAGTTCTTATAACATTATCTGTATAGTAATTGCTCAGTTTATGAAGTATTTCATGCTTAAAACAAATTACAAAATACAGTAAATAAAACTACATGCCTTTGCATTGAACAGTTACTTAGCAAGTTCGAAACCCCCAGTCAGGTAAACGGTTTTGATGTCCCTTTCAGCCTTTTGAAATTTGCATTACCTCATGCAGAACTTGGAGTTTTCTCCTTAATGCATCCGCTGTCCTCTTCCTTCTGATATCTTCAAGACAGGCTGGAGCTCAGTAACTTTTTATACATCTTTTTTCTCAGATGTCTACCCGTGCGATCGAACAGTGTCGCTGGCGAAAGTGTGTTTGGTAATTTACTTTTAAATCCTGAGAAACCTCCGAAGATAAAGCCAGCACTTCAAGGGTTAATGTGTTATTAGGAGGACAGGAAATCTGGCAACTATTGCAGAAAGTAGACCTAATGGTGCACACAAACAATTTGTCAGTCTTCGTAAATGTGAATAGCTTTCCGCAAAGTGGCTGCGTTTGCTTTGTTTGAACAGCCTAAACTTTTCCTTTTCGGACTTTAAATCTTAGAAGTGAAATGTGATCCACATATTGAATCAAAATAATTTAATTCAAAACATATTTTGATTGGAACAAGGTTGACATGGAAAGAAACTCTAGAATAAAGGAAAAAAAAAAAGAAAAGTTGAAAGGACTTTCTATCATATATTTAGCAGGAAAATTTGAAACAGTTCTAATTAGGCTGAAAAAACCAGCCTTCTTCATTGTAACTTACAAAGGTCATATATCAAGGTTCAGGCAGCATTACCAACTTGTGTCTGAAAGCCTGCACATGCAAACATCATTCCAGTTGTTTGGTTTGCTTGGGCTTTCGGGTTTGTTTTGAAGGCATGTGCACACACAGACCTCCAAGCCAGACATGGGCTTAGTTTAAAGTAGGTACCTGGTACTGCAGTTATGTGAGTGCTTTGTCGTGTTCAAGAAGAGGATTTTTCACCCGGAAACTGTGGTTGTGCCAAAAGCCTGGGAGATCCTAATTCATGCTTTTCTCTTCATACATAAATATTTTTCCAAATGGAACGTAAAAGGGACTCCATTGTTTTATGTGTTTCGTAGGAAATTCTTTACTTCAGAGAGGACTTAAAATGTTTAGTCCATTAAAGGCAATTATTTGTACTTGAGATACATAATTTCTTTCTTGCGGATGTAGCATATTTCTTATTTGTAGGTTTTTTTCATCTTCAACTGAGTGAATGGGGGAGATTATTCATGTGTGAGCAGTTTTGGTTTCTCACCAAAAAAGTTTCTACTTTCATTTTAGCCATATAAACCACACATTGTATAGGTTGGATTTCTCTTCTGTCTTTCAAGTAAGAGTTGCATGCATGCTTTATGCTGTGCCTCAAAATTATTTCACTTTAGTCAGCACAGAAATAAGGCAAGTCTGTAGTTTATTTCTGAGTAGCTTGATTATGAATATATATTTGTGTTGATGAAAAAAATGCAGTTAAACCTTTTGTCTGATTTCAGCATTGGAGCATCCCAGTCTCAAGCACAGTATATATTCATTTTTAGCAGACATCATTTCATATGCTATATGTCATTGCATAAAATCTGAAGCAGGGATAAAAGTAGAGGGCAAAAGCCAATAGTTGTCACTATAAAGATACAAATCTGAATTCCAAGGGGATAATATTGTTTGGGAAAATATATCATAATAAATGTTTAGAGAATTTATACTGGGGAAAGGAAAAATCTTTTCTAACCTGCTAGTTTTATGTTTTGTCATTCTGACCATGTTCTACCAAATCATTTATATGAGTATTAGACTGATGTTAGTCTTCGGTTGCCAGCAGTAAATTATTCTCCATTCATTCCTTTCAGAAAACCAGACAGAAAAAGATGCACATTAAATAGTGACTTTCAGAGTCGTTCATGAAGAGGTAGTTTTGATTTCACACATTTAGGGACATCACACTGTGCACTTGAAAAATATTTCTAAATAAACTAAAATATCCTTGTAAAATCAAAGCTTCTGTTTGTTCATGCATCTGAAGTGTTCCTATCTTGGGAATAGAGAAATGAAAGTTACTAATAGGTGTTTGTGTTTGACATCTGTATACTGTACTTTTTAGCATATCTCAAGTGCTTTAGTCTCTGCCTAATAGATCTCATTAAAAAAACAGATATCAGCCCCAAGACAGTTTGTCAAAGTTAATATGAGTCCCGGTGGACAGGATTGACAATTCGTGTGTGGCTTCACCTGGCGGTCTTTTCATGGTCTTGTTTGATCCTTTAACAATTGGACATTAGTCGCTGATTTGTTTTACAATAACTCAATAGGATTGACTATTACTGTGTGATGCTGGACATTTTCTTGGGGGGTTTTCTTGTTTGGCTCCTTTTCCTCGGAGCACACAGTAAATGATGTACCTGCTGTGCTGTGGGAGCGCTACCAATTGATGGGTTCGCTTAAAGAGCAGCCCGGGAAAGATGTTGGTATCCCCTTATTTAACCCGAGCCTTAATGAGCAATGGCTCTCCTGGATGCTTAGGGAATCCTAAATGCTCAGCCACGGGCACCCTTGGTTTGGTTTTGCAAGAAGTAAAAGCTAACAGTAATATTTAAAAAATAAACAAAAAACTCACCCAACCTCTCTCCTTTTTATAACCAAATAGTACTTAAATAATACATACCAGCCTGGCTACAAACTGCATCCCATGGACTGGTGTGGTACATTGTGTTGTTTGCCTTGAAAGCTGTGTTTTTAATCATTATACAGGCTGTTAATTATTGTTCCTTCATTGATTGTGTCATAGCATAAGCACTTCTCTCTGGCCAAGAGCTTAACCATGAACTGAAATGCCAGGCAAGCCTATTTAGCCTTGGAATTATCTACTATCTATTATCTACTTTGAATCTTTACAAATTACAAGTGTAAAAATATTTCAAACTTGAAAGGGAGAAGTCAGTTCAGGATAGCTCCCAACCATTCCATGAGAAGGCAAAGAGTGTGTTTTAGTTTTGCTTTTTTTTAAAAAAGAATCACATTTATACATATGATAATCGAAGGAGATTGCAGTGGTATTCCTTTAGTTATGTCCAAATGCTTTGTAAGGGTAATATGACTCACTAAAAATCTAGCTTTTGTAGAAAAGGAAGATATGAACAAATTAATACTATTTTTTCTAGGCAATAAATAGTTATGATAACAGTAAGTATGTTCTAGGGTTAATTTTTTTTAGCAGGATGGCACGAAAATTAATTCTTATCATTGTCATTTGCTGAGCCCTGTAGAATTTTATGGCTGCACATTGTGGTATTATGGACACTCATGAGACTCCTGACTGGTTTTATCTTATTAAACAATTTTGAAATCATTAATTTTTAATGGCCCTGCTTGTGGTTTTTTATAGTTTTAATTGTGTGTCTGTGTCTAAATATTGGGTGGGTTTTTTTAAATTAAAAAGGAAAGAAAAAGTCCTATCTAAGCATGTATGTTGTAAGGTATTGCTATGTGAACATCCAAAGAGATACTATACTGCGTGGTAATTCATTTTAAAGAACGCTTTCAGCAATTCAGTGTCCTAATAAAAGTAATAATAAAAAAAGAATGATATGATGTCTAAGATATGTACAGGTCTTTCCTTGATTGAAAGTTCTAATTAAGTGAATCGAGGAAAATTAACTGAAATTAGCTGTCAGAAAGTCACATTTAAATGAGTGATGATCTGGTGTGGCAGTAAACATTTAAATGATATAAATTGCCATTTAAGTGTATGGTTTAATGTTTGTCATGCATTAATATGACATGAGACTGCAGTGACAATCAAGCAGCTTGCTCTAATTTGAACATATTTAGAGCTTTTGTATGGAGTGCACCACACAAATTAAGACAATTGCTGGTTTTATGTGTCAATTTAAATGTTGTTTTCAGGCATCGGTTAATGAAACAAACCCATCATTTTTGTGTGCAAATTGCAGAGTGATTTGCCTGGTTTTCAGATTAATTTCAACTTCCTCTGCTCAGAATTAGGAATTTCCTTTGCAAGGGAAATGCCATTCATTCTGTTAGATGAAGAGAAGATCAGTTTGTTTCATTTGCTAATTCAAATAAGAAGTACATTGCACCCTCTGTATAAAATAAAAAGCAAATCCTGCTAGTGATTTAATCCAGTGAATTAACTCTTTAGATGACAATGATTTTTAGGTTACCTTTTAATACAGTTGTGCTGTACCTAATAGCAACATGGAGAGATTCTTCATTTTTGGGATGCTTTTGTCTTGGGGATCGGGTTGTAACTGGATAACATATTCAGAAAAGTGGCCTAATCATTCAGCATAGTGCTTCTGTATAGGTTTCTGTGTAGGTTTATATAAGAGATGGATACAAGAAATGCATTAAAATCATAATAGTTTGGTATTCCAGCATGTTAAATAATTTGTACCCGAACATCCCTAGTTGGTTCCATTTCCCCAAATCTGTCTGGCTGTCAGAATCAGATAATTGTGCTGTTATTATTCCCCATGCAGATCACACAGAAAAGCACAACTTCATCTTGAGACTTCACAAAAACATAGTCTGGCTTTCTGTAAAGGCACAAATGTTTTTTTTTTCTTATTCCCACAGTTAAAAAACAAGGTCTCCTGGTCAGTGGGAAGTTGAGCATGAGACCTTGGCATCTATCACAGGGCCCACCTCCTTTTTTGGGTAGAATATCTCAAATACTCTTAGCAATTCTGTGTTTAGACTTGTTAAGCTAATTTAATATGCTATTAAAAAGTATGCTTCTATGACTGCCAAATGATGATGATCAGCAAACTCAAGTTTATGTGTTTTGTGTGTGTTTTTTGTCCCAGGCATTAGAAAGTGAGTTTGTTTCCTGCCAGCTTCACCAGTGGATTGATCTGATTTTTGGCTACAAGCAGCAAGGGCCAGAGGCTGTTCGGTCGCTGAATGTGTTCTACTATTTGACTTACGAAGGAGCTGTTAATTTAAGTTCAATAACGGATTCCGTATTGAGAGAGGTAAGTTGGTACTTTAAATCTGGAAAAGAAAAATCTTCATTAACCACTGCACTGCTGAAACTGCAAAGACTCCACATTGTTCAAGGCTTCTGGGGAATGTTCAATTTCTTTGCATTCTCTTGTGGTTTGGCTGCAGGCCAGTCAAATGCAAGGTGCCTCAATCAGTTGTCACAGCGTGCAGAATTAACAGGACAAGCATGCAAGTTGTTCTTAAACTTTGTGCACCTGGATTCAGCCCAGACTGGATGCCAGTATAAAAAGAAGTGGTCAAGGACTGCTTCAGTTGCTGACATCAGTCATTTTGTTCCCTAGTACTGGATCCTAGTGGCAAAAGACAATGAGCAACCTTGATTTGACTTGCACTTCTGAATTTATTTTTGCACTTCTAACAATTCTCTGTAAGTGCAGTCTTATACATGTAGTGTACATCAAACACCATAGTTTTGTTGCTTTCCATATTCTAATTTGGTTTACCATCAGACTAAAATATTTTGTCCTGCATCTTTCATATATTTAAACATCGGAAAGATCAGTAGTTTTGCTCAAACTCAGCATCGTTCAGAAAATCTATTTGTATCTCATAGGATATTTTGGGCTTAAAGATTCCTCTCTCCTCCAACTAAACAGCTGTTAAAAGAAGAGGAGGGTGGAGTGGGCGATTAAAACAGATTTTTATCAGTTTTATGTCCTATATTGATATCTAGTATAGCTGCAAGTATATTAATTATAGAATAAATTTAAGTGACAGTTTGTTATGAAATATTCTCAGTCCCTGAGAACTAAGTCATACGAATGGTATCAACTATTTTATTGAAATGGGTGATTAGATGTTCACCAACAGGGAATATATACCTGAACTGAATGAAAACAAGAATGAGTAAATTTCTGCTTACAAATAGTGGGGTTGAATTTCATAGCAGAATTCTGGGTTAATCCCAATGGAAAATTTTGTTATCAACTGCTTCTTTAAAGAAAGTCTGAGAATAAGCAATTAATGTTTTAAATAACACTATGTTCTCTGTACATATTTGCTATCTGTGTGGGGCACCTCGCCAGCCTCTTAAAGTCACCTCAGAGCAACAGTGTTTGTTGTGGCTGTTTTGGGTGTGCAGTGGAAAGGTTTGGGGGCTTTGCATGGCATTGGAACCAGTCTCCAGACTGCATTTTAGTCTACTTAAAGCTAAAATACTTCCATTGCACATAAGTGCATTTAACTGAGCTAAGAAAAGGGGTATTGGGACACTTATAAGAAAAAATACCATCCTCTGGGTTTGAAAAAGTTACTGAGCCGAGAGTACTAGATGTTCACCCTGTCACATTTTCATTTCACTGATGATGTTTGCCCACTTTGCACTGACAAGGAATTTTTCTTACCTAGTAGGAATATTTATTAGACTCTTGAAGTGCTTTGTGTAAGTGTGAGCTGAAATACGGACTGAGTATTATGTGTAATTTATTTTCAGTTTCGTTATTAAATGAACCATCATTTAACCATTGCTTATGAAACTAACAGTTGAAGTAACACTAATCAAAAGAGCAGTCTTCAAAGACAATTTTTGTGTAGTTTTAACTTTTTTCTGGAACAGTTCTCTTATCAGACTAACTGGGATCTGTTCTACTTGTGTTGTAGCCTGAAAAAAAGTATCTTAAGACCTGGAAAGTTACAAATCTGTCTGGATATGTGGATCATCTCAGAGAGGCATTCACTATGTTACCAGATATTTCAGATTTGTTATTTTTTGTTGTACTTTACTATGATGCTGCTTTCTTTTGAGTTGTTCTGTGCTGCCTGAACTGAGAGGGGTATAAAAATGAAAACAGGAGAGGGAGAATTGCAGTGTCGTTGAGCTCATAATAATGGAGTAGCTTAGCAGCAGCAGAATTTTGAAACACTAGTGATGGTGTCAAAAATACATAGTGATAAATGAACAGTGTCTTGTAGCACTTTCGTTCTGAGTTGCTTGAAGATTGGTCCAATGGAATATTTTGTTTGGCATTTTTAAGCAGGTCACTAAAATAGTGAAAGGATTCCTGTTTAGTTAGGTACCCCTTGCCATTTGCATGTATTTTGTAAAGCATGCTTTTTATTATCTAAGTGTGTGCATGCAGTTTGAAATGGCACGTATGAGCAGCTCTGGTGCAGTATTGGCCGTGCAGAGATTTAATGACTATCATCACCAATGGAGACTTACTCTGGTTTTACTTATGGGTAGAGATGAAAGTAATGAAAAATCTGTTGGTGTGTATATCTATGTACATAATCATTCTATATCTATGTGCTAAATGAATTTATCATGCACCTTTGACAGCATCACCTTCTTCCTGCTTGCTAATCCATCTCCCCGAGGACCTGGGCTAACATTCTGTACTGCCAAGCAGCTTCAATCAGCATTTATTTTTCTCCTTCAGTCAGCTTGCCAGAAAATATTTCGTCTTTTCTCCACCAGATTCCTGGTTAGAGGCCAAATGAGTTTCTGATCTGGGAAATTAACAGTATTTTTAGGCAGGCATGACACCTCAGATTTAGTATCTGTTTATTAGGCAAGTATTAAACCGGAAATTTTACTCTGGATTCCTTGGTTTCAAAAAGGGTATTTTTGGCTTTTTCCTCTCGAGGAGATTCAGGGTTTGGGTCTACAAATCTCGACACTTGTAGCAGAAAATGTATTTTTGTTTGCAAACCTAAGCCAAGGAGAAGCTTCTGTATGCTCTGAGAGCTGCAAGTTCTTGAGGCTTTTAGGTGCAAATAACAGCGTGTTCTTAAACTATTGCCCCACAGAGATAGTCAGTGCTGAGCCTGGGCCACATCAGTAATGAGAAGCCTATGATGCTTGTGTTTCTGAAGTATCTGCACAGGTATTTGTGTGGATATTGGTGACCTGACTCATCAAGGAGGCCACACACAGAACAATAGTGGAAGGAACCGAGGAGTGGAGGGGTGTAGGTTAATGCAGAATTTCCTTAGGTCTCCTAAATGGCTCCAACTGGCACCTTTATTTTTATAGGCAGTCAGGTTATATATATTACAAGAAGGAAGTCCTCGTCTAGGAAGGAAAACTACTTGATTAAAACCATATTCCACCTTTTTTTTTTCTTTTAAAACTGAAAATGTAGAACTTTTACATCCTCTTATACTGCTGTGAACAATTTTTCCCTGCCATTCTTTCTGCCTATGGGAATAAGGGAAGTAAAGTACTTTGAAAGGATCTGACTGCCATAATAGAAAATTTTAAACTAAAATGCAAACCAATGGCCACATGCTACCTTTTGGCAGATAAACCCTGGGGAGTGCAAGGCTTGCATAATTCAAAGGCAAATCTCAGGGGGAGGGGAGTAGATCAAGAGAGAAAGGTTTCAGTCGCAGTGGGGGAAGGGAACTGCAGCCAGGAGAAGCAAGGCAAAAGGTCCAGCATCTCTGCTGGCATTGCCCATCCCTGCAGCGACCATTCCTTCAGCCTCCTTTTGGCCTCCAACCATTTTAGTACCAGTCATTGACTCTGATCTTTGTGTGAGGTTTCAGCTGCAGAGGGAAGGTGCTGTTCAGCTGACAAGGAGGAACTTCCCTTCAGGTGAAAAATACCATGTGTGGTGTGCTGGATCTCTGCCTTCTGTTGACTTGTTCTTGAGCACCGTGTTTTGGTCTGTGGAACTCCCAAATGCAAGATCTGCCAAAGAAGGGCTCTTTTTGCTGCCTGTGGAAGAGGCAGGGAGTCTTGTAGCACAGATACATGTCATCCTGCTGGTCTGGAGAGAGTTCACAGCACCTTCTTATCACAAATTCTGCTCTCTTTTTGCCATAGCTGTCTGAGAATGGAGAAAAAAAAAAAAGGTAGAATTAGATCTAAGTCATTTGGACAAGCAACTGATTAAGAGCTGAAGCACAAACCATAGAAAATCATTTGCATCTTGGGCTGATTTGTGGGTATTTCATCAGTGTCTCAGTCAGGAGAATAGAAATTTCTCTTGTCTCTGGATTAGTGTAACAAAGGATGATTGTGAATCTGAGCTGCACTCAGAGTTCCTAATTAGAAGTCCATTTCTCCACTGATACTCCTCTGTAGTTAGTGTAAACACGGGATAAGAGCACAGGAAAGAGATGAAGTTAATAGTGGTAAGATAGAATATTACCTGGAGGAACCCCTGCACCTCAGGAAGTGTGCTGAATTTTTTACCATGCTTACCAAAAAGCATCTAGGCATACTTTAAAAAAAATGAAAATAGCATCTGGTATTATCTTTGAAGTCGGCATCTGTGGAAGACTAATGATTTTTAAATTAGCAATAATAGCTCAAAAAACAGGAGAATAAGTCCCATGCAATTAACAACCTCCATCAGGTGATTTGCTTTCAGCCTTAGATGGTTCTGTTGTTTTCTACTTCTTCCTTTGAAGAGAAGGTGCCTTTTTGTTAAATGAAGGTAGTCTGTTTAATATTAGGAAGCCCGACTTTCTCCATTCCATCGGCACCTTTCTTTCTATTGGTGATATTTTATTTCCATGTGAACCGAGGAGTTTCAAAAGTTGTGAGGGATCAGCTTAGACATAGCGTTTGGTATGTTATTTGAATGTGCCACTTCTGATTATGTATAGAGAGAAAATAATTGTTTTATTTTCAGTTTTAAGGCATATGGGATAACTTATTTTATGGATAATAGCTTTTAAATGTTGCTCAAGATTAATATCTTCGGGTAAGTTTTAGGCAACTTAGACCTTTCTCTTATTAGCCTTATTTTATTTTTAAATATTTACGGTTTGAGGCTTCTGTGCTTTCCAAAAGAAGTTACAAGGATGTTTAGTTTACATGACCCCAGTTTCATGACAGCAGTAGCAGATCTGATATCTTATCCCAGAGAAAGCATTTTTGGCCTCTCCTTTAGCTGTGTTCATGGTGGGAGTTAATAGCATATTTCAGCTCTAACTCAGCTGGAAAACCCTGACAACAGTGAATCCTTCACAATGTATAAACACAATTTGTATTTATAGCATAGTTAACATTTACTAAATAGTTGGGAAAATGGTCAGTCTGGTTTTAGCAGGTTGGGCAAGAGTCTTTGTTGTGGCTGTGGTAAGTTTTAAAATATAGAATGAAATGGTTATAAAATACTGTCTCAGAGCAGTAAATTCAGATGTGCTGTATTGAGTAACAAATTCATACAGGCAAAATTCAAAGTATTGTGAAAACAGCCTTTGAAGCGTGTCTGGCCAGAAACAGCTTGATGTTGTACAGCACAGGAGCAATGTGAAAAAATTAATGTTAAACATTGGTTCTCGTTTTAATTGCAAATCTCTATTAAAATACCATTATGTGGAACCAGAATTAAGAAGGATCTGTTTAAAGGAAGCATCCTGATCTCCTGGCTAAGGAGGGGTGGATGTGGCAATGCCACCAAACCCGTGCCCTGGTCTTTTCCAGGGAAGGTATCTGGGAGGTGTGGCACTTCCTTTGATTCCATTCAGCCCAGGGTTTGACATGATGAATGGGGATTTATTGCCCTTTGTCTTAACTTAAATATTTACTACAGTGCTTAGAAACAGACATGAAAAGTATTCGGCTAGGTTCTGATCCAGAAAAATATGTGATCTGGTTGTTCTCTTTTATCTTTCATGACAGAATAGATTCTAATTTTACCTGCTGCTTCTGCTTCTCTATCCAGAAAGAAAAAGGTATTTTAGGGTTAATTAAAGTAGGACTGAGATGCCTGATGTATAAGGATCTAAAAACCAAGAATTGAAGAACTGCTTTAGCGGGAAGTATTAAAGCTTTTTGGAAGGAGGTAACTAATGTGAATTAGTTCTTCAGCTTCGAGTGCTTTTTTAACTCAGCCTCTGGTTGAAATTCAAAAGATAGAAATTTTCAGGGCAGTCAGTTCTCTCACCTCTTCTTGCTTGACCTGTCTTGTGGATCTATCAGAGCCAGAGAGGTCTGGAGACCCCCTGGGCTCGTTACATTTTCATTTGTGCCTGACTGGTCAGTCTCAGATAACTGACATATTTTTTGGCCAGACTTAAATAAGAAAGGGGAATCAAAAGGTAAACAAGGTATGGATAAAATCCATGTTCATGCTCCTTCAAAAATAACTTTTTTTAATAGAAATTATTTCCATTTTTAAACATTTTTGTCTTCCTTATGTGGAAAGGATGAGATATACTTCGGTTTAATAACTGCAGTTATTAAGTCATTTAACCTTGAATGAAACATAGAATTGAATAGGCTACAAATTATTATTTTTTTTGGTGTCATCAGCATGCTTTGCTTATTCGCAGGTTCCTTATGCTGTCCACACAGTATCTGTATTGACTCTCACAGTAATGGGGAAGCTAAAAAGATTTGTTTTCAATGCTTTCATTCTCTTTGCTTATTACAGCCTAGGGTGTCTAGCTCATCAGTGTTCCTACTGTGTCTGTACATGCGTGTGGTATTTATTTACCAAACTGTATTATTTTAATTATTACTTATGTTGGATCAATAGGTGCTGCTTGAGTGAGAAAGCTTTGTGGTCATGACGAAGGTGCTTTTCCTCAAGCAGTGCCTAAAAATCAAGTCTCAGCTAAACATTGCATACTATTAAATAATAACAAAAAGTTCATTCATTGCAGTAGAAGACTCTGAGAGAGTGTTGTATCCATAGTTTGGAAACAGAAAGTTTGGCCTTGCAGGGGGCAGTTACGAGGGTTTAATTAATATATGTATTCCGTAGCTTAGGAAAATGAGTTATTTGTTTCTTTTTCACAATTGTTAGAGATTCTGAAAGATGATCACATAAAACAGCTTAAAGACCACCACATTTTGGATTTTTACATCGGTGTATTAACCTCCTTCAGACTGAAATGTTTTATTTTAATGAAACTTTTTTATTTAATAAATAGAGATGATGTCAAAGTTTAAGAAATTCTGTGGAATGCTAACAACTTGGATTGGATTACTTTTTTTTCCAGAGAAAAAAGTTTTATGTTAGAATATTTGGGGTCAACTGAATAACAAGTAGAGTGTGCAAAGGCAGAAGTTTTAAAGATGATGTTTAACTATTTAGTAGAGCAAATGAATAATGCCAGAAATTGATGAAGTTTGGGAGTGTTGCACTCTTTGTGACAATTAGTGATTTTAAATGAAAGCAGTGAGTTACTCGCTTGAAATCTTCAGCTGCCACAGCAAAGAGAAGTGAAGTGATTTTGGTTGTGGTGCTCCACTGAAACAGAAACTTATATTTTTAAAAACTATTCCCAGAGCTGCTTAGGATTTTGCTTGTAGTGAATCCAGTTTTAGTTGCAGGTCTTTAAATTCATCTTAACTCTCCTTTTAGTCTCTTTTCCCTCCTTATGTTGTCAGTCTCTTTGAAGTACTACCAGACCTGTTTTTGTAGTTCTCGTGTTTTTTATCTGCTGCTTTCCAGTAGCCAAAGATTTAGGTGTTTTGAATGAGCACATCAGTGCTCCAGACAGAGATACTGTTTGAAATTATCCATGAACCCAGTGCCTCTGAACATTATTGAGTGACATTTGTTTCTGTTGGTTGTGTCTGCTCCGACTAACTGGTTTCTTTCAGATTGGCAGCTGGGATTACGCCGCAGTAGACGGACAGCTGCGTGAGCTGGAGATTGCAGCCAGGCCGTGCTGTGCCTCTGTTTAATATGCCTGGAATGTATAGGCTCACATTGGAACAACTTGCACGGCCCTGAGGGGGTTCTATTTGTATTCTCACAAACTGTGATTACTTCCTGTTTCACTTTGATTGCCATGTAATTGTCATACTGATTTGTCTGGGCAAAAAAAAAAACACTTCCTTTTTCTTTATTCTCGCAGAAAATTTCTTAATGCAGTTTAAGAGCTGGGTTAGGGGGTTTGTTTTTAAAGATGTGCTGGAAGGCATCCTGTGCTGTGCTCCTTTCTACACTTTTCTGATGTGAATGGAATAATGTATTATTCATATATGGAATGTCAAATAGCTTTGAGAAAAAAAATAATCCTGCATAGGGTAAGCCCTCCCCCTCCGGGTATCTTGGATAGTTTAGATTTTATATATAACAACTGGTTAAACTTAATAACCAATCTCCAGACAGCTCTGATATTTTGAGCAGGAAGAAGGAAGTGAAATTGAGGGGTGGGATGAAGAAGAGAAAAATACTATCCAGCGGATGTGTTTCTTGCAAGGAAGAAAAACCTCCATGCTTAATTTATATTTGTTGGCTTTAATGTCTGCGTGTGTCTGTTGCTTTGTCGTGCAATGAGGCACACTCAGTTTTGTTACATACATCCCTCAAGCACCACAGCAGGCAAAGGCGATGTCCCTTTTGCTTCATACCAACTTCTTGTGTACTCCAGCAATGCCCCCCTTTGCAGGCTGTTGGCAGTATTTCTGCCCACGCTTGGGCTCTGAAGCCGTAAACCTGTGCTGCTTGGCTTGAAGTAGTACCTGCATTAGTGGCAGCAACAGGCACCTTCTACAGCCTGCTTGGTTAGCAGAGGGTATATCACAAACATCTCACACTCAGATTTAATAATACCCGGAGAACAGTATGTAACTCTTGATCTTGTGGTTTCTTTAGCCTTTCTTCTGTCCTTGCCCCATTCCCTGCTCTGCCATTTGTTGGGTTGCAAAGCTTGTAGAGACAATTTCCTTAAGTCAGTATGTGAAGTGAATAGCGCAATGATAAAACAAAAATCTGAAGTGCCGCGATTTAAAAGGTTTGATTTGTGAAGTCAAAACAAGAGGAATAATTTTCTGGTTTGACATGAAGCAAGCAGACTGCTCCTTTTATTTTTAAAGCAGCGAATGGGGGGTGTGAATTTATGATACTAACATTTGAGCGCTGTATTTTTTCCTTGAGTCAAGTGTAGTGCAATGTCCCCAGGGCAGGTGTACAGTCAGGCAGCATATACATTGCCTGTGTCAGAAAAGCATTTTGCCCATTTTTCACAATCTTCATCTAATGGGGATTGTTAGGAAACAAGGGAGATGGTGCTACGAAAAGCTTCTCTTTAGAATCTTTCTCGTCTTTTCAGCGATTTTATCTAATTGTTACGAATCGTGCTTGTTCCCTGCTTAGCGTTACCCGTGTTTCCGTAGTCCTTGAGGGATTTGACTGAGAATCTCCCCATCGGAGCGTAAGTGGCTCTCTGGCCAGAGGAGCTTTGCTCATCACTTGTTACCAGAGCTGGATTTTAATCACCATCCCATGGGGAAAGGAGCTCATCGGTCGGGCCGCTAAGCCATTCAGCCTCACTGTCTGAGGGGAAACCTGTCAAATAGCCTGTGCTCTCTGATGCTGTAAAGCAACATCTGGGTGGAAGGAAAGGGAAAGCAAGTAATCATAATTGCATACCGCTCAAGCCAATAGAAATCACTAAGGAACATGTGTGTAAACCTTTTTGAATATTGAAAAGTGAGGTAGGAGCGGCAGAGAGCCAAAGTAATTATTTTTGCAAGGGCTGTTATTTTCTGGACATAAATACTGGGTAGAAAGATGGAGGATGAACCCAAAACGTTTTCTGTCCGTGACACGCACGCTGAAATAATACATATTACAATGCATGATGTTATTTCACCTGGGTTTTCAAATGCCTGGCAATTAAATCATGGAGATTTGAGAAGTAACTGGGAATACTTAGGGCAGATCTGTAAGGGCACTGAAAGCAGCCTCTTTGCAGCAAAAGGTTGGAGCTTGCCGTGCCCTCGGTGTGCATTTTTAACGTGGGTGTGCTGTGCCCTTGGACTCTTCAGGCAGTTTGGTGTTTTGTGTCTGAGGAGGCATGATGAAAGCAACTCTGAGCTAGTCCCTTTAAAGGCCTTTAAATCTGCAGTTAAATGGCATATGTCTTGCCTTTTAACTATTATGGGCCTTCGTTTCAGGATTGGAGTTCAAAACTGGAGACCGTTTCATTCTTTCTCTGTGACACTCACTGCAGTTTCCCCTCCATCCGCCCTCCCTCATATTTAATTTTATAGTTCTTTCAGACATAAACATGAAAAAAAAGCAATTTTGACTTAGTTTCTGAGTGTTGCTGCAAAGAAAAGTAACAAACATCTGTTTTTACCTTAACTGCATCCATATGTTCAACCTCCCCATCACCCTCCTTCCCAAAAAATTTACAGCCGTATTTGGTGGGTACTGCATACTGTTGAATTAACTTTCTTCACAGTAAGATTAGAGGGCGAGTTCAGAGACTGAAAATATCTGTACTAAACAGTGGCCAGAAGCTACATTATAGCTAAGCCAAGTTTTCAAGTTTTTCACTCTTCATCTTCTATTTTGTTTCCCTGTTCCTGTTCTTCCCTGAAAGAGATGCTCTAGGAGACCTTTTTAGGAACAGGTTATTGTGGTGATCAGATAAATATTAACTCTGTGAAATCTGCTTATAGTCTTCATGCTTCTGAATTAATTAACATTCAAAATATCATGTTGTATGTGGTTTGAGATGCATATCGTGTGGATTATTGTAAAGGGCTGCTTGCCTTGTTTTGTTTTATTACTTCTGTTGTAGCATCTGGAACAATTCTGGCCTTACCAAAGTTTTGTTTTTGTAGAGCATTAACAGGAAGAAGGCAGTTTTACTGAGATATTTGAGAAGCACTGAAACAGAATGTTGAATGATACTATCTTTTACTCTGTGGCTTGCAGCACGCTTTCAGCAATAAGAGTTTGTGGGGCTAAAGATACCTTTCAAACAAAGGTTATTTCTTTCCAGTTATATGGTGCCTTTAATAGATGTGAAACTAGTTGTGCAAATTTCCCAAGTATTTCTACCTACAGTCATCTGGCTGGATGGATGCTCCAGAGAGATTCAGCAGTGTGAGAGCACATGCCCCTCCTCTGCTGCTAGAGGCAGCTGTCTGTCTCTCAGTAATACTGACTAATGCTGGTAATAGTTTTTTTTCAAGAAAACTCAGAAACTGGGCTATAAAATTCATTAGAAAGCAAGTGGGTGACTTTTTGACTGATGTTAATTTTACTCTATATTCTCAGGTAAGTGGTAGCTTGTTTTCTTCAAAGGAGATATTAATTATATCTCTGAGGAAAAGATTCCCTGCCCCTACCTGACTTTCTTTGACAGCTTGAACAAAAGTCTGAGTGACATGTGGTGGCTCTTTCTATTGTTATGTAAATTGAGAGAATGGGGATTGATTCTTGCTCCACCATCACATTTCTGCTGACAGAGGCAGGTTCTGTGTGTGATCCCTCAGACTGAGACGTCAGAACCTGGGGCTGACATCTGGGTTGATTTTGACTACAATCTGGGAAAAGGAGGGAATCATTTGGGTTTGTTAGTACACTCTCTTGGTCATTATTATAAAATGTGGAAGTTAAATAAAGAAACCTTTACATTTTTTTCTCGGTAATGAGAAGGAATGCAGAAGATTTTTTTTCAGAAGTCTAGCCACTATGTCTAGACATATTTGTCCAAGTGGTGTTGCCTTTAGTCAACAGATTTTCAAATTTCTTTTGGCTCTCTGAAGACACCAGTAAAGATGACATACAGATACCAGTATCTGTGCTTTTATACTCTATGTGCAGTTTTTATGTTTGTGAAACCTTATTTTCTGTGGTACAACATGATCTGAATGTGGATTTTGCCCAATTCTGTTGGCTAAAAGGGAAAGATAGTGTAAAGGAGCTATTGCAGTCCTGGAAATGTGGACTCATGTTTTTTGGAAGGACCAGATGGAACCTAATGAGTCTAAAAGACTTGTTTGTGCCAGAACTGTAAGTCGCAAACTCAAGCTAGATCATGAACAGGGATGTAGAAACTGTTAAGACTGAAAACAGAGAATTTGTGATCCTCTGGGACAGGTTTTTGGCAAAACCACTGTCCCACTGGCCAGAAGTTTCACCAGGTCTGACAGAACACTGTGAAAACAAGTAGTGACTATCAACTGGTGGGTTGAGTAGAATATTTTATACTTGTCTGGAATATCCCAGGGAGATTCTCTTCTGCACTGAGTGGGGGTGGGAGACAAGTAGCTGCTCTTGTGCTTCTGCTCTGTGGTCTAGGAGTGTGACTATGATGAGCCTTGTGTATGTGAGTGAGGAGTGGAATCACAGCCGTGTCTCTTCCAGTTTTTACATTGCTGGAAAGTAGTGAGTTCCTCTGAGATTGGGACTGTGGAAAACAGCATCCTGCCTGCTGATCTTCCAGTGATTAAAGCAAAGATAGCATCTGATTTTTCGTTCTGCATCAGTTTGGGCACTTGTTTTGGTGAATGTATTGGTAGTATTTGAAATACTCTGCGTCGATATGTGATACCTTTTGTTTCATCTTCCCTTAGTGCTGGTGCTGTGTAAGAGTATAGTTCCAAACAGTAGCATTGGGAATTAAAGGACGTACAGATTTCATGATTAAGAAAAAAATCTGTTTTTCTTTAAATGCTGAACACGGGCATTTGGGAATGAAAGTTTCTGTGTTGATCATAAGTCAATACACAACAAAGGTAACACATCTGAAGCATATTGTTCCCTCGCTTTACTCTATTTTTTGGCTCTAAAAGAAATGCATGGGAGTTATACTTCAAGAATATTTTATTCATTTTGAATAACTCATTAGATATATATTTAATAGGAAATAAACAGTAGATCCTTTTGACCATAGATTTGCCCTAAACATTTTAACAAGCATGGAATAGCTGACATCCAGGACAGTCTGCCTTCGGCTCCTCCCGTGTTCTTCTGGTTCTACCCTCAATGCAAGGCAGAATTCCCATTTGCTAGTGAAAATGTGCCACTTAATCTGCAAATAAATATAGGCAAATCTTTTTAAAATCTGGATGTTTTGAAACATAACAGCTTTTTATGGAGGGGGTAGAGCTGCTGGCCAATATGCTGTTGCTTTGTTAATGCCTCATGTCTTAAGAGGCCTCAAAGCCTTTGTGATTCCCTTGATATCTCGAGCCAGAAAACCCCAGATTTGAATTTTAATGTAGCATGTCTCATCAGCAGGAAGGAGACCCGTATGGTCTTACTGAGCTCCAGTGTTTCATGCACTGATACTGCTGTTCCTCAAAAAGTACTCACTGAATCACAGTGTGTATCTCAGATTTCTGCCAACTTTTTGATAAACTTACTTATTCATCAGTTCTTTGAAGATTATGATGCTTCCCAGAGTGGTCAAGAGTGTTAGAATCTGTTCATAGAGTAATTTCAACTCCTCCACCGGTGAGTTCAAATGTTTCAAAAGCCCTGCCAAATGCATTAAAGTCAAGTGTTTTGGATGGCACATTTCCTATCAGAGGATGATTATTTTAAGGCCTCAGGTGCATTCTGCTTTTGGCTTTCTTATTTCTGTTATAGGAGAACATTGTGCGTCCCAGTAATGGTCTTTATTATCATCTAAAAATAGTTGTTTGTCAGAATAAGATCAGCATAAGTGTTATTCCATTGTCTCAAAAATTCTAGTGAGGGGCTAAAATAGAACAGGAAATAGCAGTGTAAGAAGCCTGCAGGAACGTTGAACCATGAAAAAGAAGACTCTGAGAGGAAAACATGATGGTATCACATAGCTAAAACAGTGGCTAGTGATTTTGTGGTTTAGCATTCAAGCATCCCATTTAAAGCACTTTTTTGATGAGCCTGATTTTTCTTTTGAAAATAGAACCTCACCTTAGGTACTCAGCGTCACTGGATGCTTTTGAGAATGCAGAGCTCAATGCTCCATGCAACAGAGAAAGTGAAGTATCAGCTCACGTGCACTCTGTTACCCCACAGCAAGTGCGAGTATTCAGTTCAGCTCACCATGACAGAGATGTAAACTAAGCTGAATGATTTAAGACTGAATTTTGGCTCCTTGATGTTATCTTTAAGTCAGTGGGCCAAGAGGTGGCAGCATGGAAAACTAGCTAGATGTGCCTAGGGAGGAGATGTAAGTTCACACATTTCAAAATAATTATTTTTAAGAAATCACTAGGCACGAGATGATATTTTCATGTATTGCCTATGAAGAAAGTACTATGTTGCTGAAGATACAGAGAAACTTTAAAAAACTCCTTCATATTATACCATCACATTATCCTTTACTGCATTTAATATTAGTCTTGATTCTGTTTAATTCATCCTAACCTTGTTTGCTCTTTTTGAATAAACCTGTAAAGTAAAAAAAAAACAAAGCTCAGTATTGCTATGAAACTAGCAATAGAGTTTAAATAGAAAGAACACTCTTAATACCTTCAGAAACTTTTTAAAATTTAACTTTTGCTTTTGAGTTACGATACAAACAGGATAAGCCAGTGCTAGAAAGGAAAAATGGAGCCAATAAAGAGGGTTTCTGATTATAATAGCTTGTTTCTGTTTAATATCATTGAGCGGGATGAGGTTTTGCAGAGTTTCTCATGGAAATAGCATCCACAGGACTAAAATGATTACCTCATTCTTAGTACCAGTGCCAAGCACTTAGCCCCACAGTGAACACACGGGCTTGATTTTCAACATGAAACAAGCCAGAAGTGTGGAATGACATTTTCAGGTGACAGTTATGGTTCTATTGCCTGTAATTAGCACCTCTTAACATGCAAACCTGCCTGTGCCTTTTCCAGGCTGTCGAAGCTCAAATACGAAGTTTTGGACAGACCCCTTCCCAACTGCTCATAGAACCACATCCTCCAAGAAGCTCTGCCATGCAGGTGGTGAGTACCATGTTAACTCTTTGTGACCTGCCACTGTGCTCTCTTCCTTTGCTATCTTGAAGTTGCAGAACCAGCCACTTTGCTTTGCTTTTATGTGGTCGTGGAATTATGTTATTAAAAACAGCAGATGAGTTATGATTTGGTAGGAGTGTATGCAGTGCTTAACTACTCTTTTATTTATTGCTGAAAGGGTTGCATTGATTTCTGGTACAGATTTTTTTTTTTTTTTTGTCAGTGTAGTCTAAGAACACTTCATCAGTTGATTTTGTTAATACCATACCTGTACAGGTGAGAGCCAGTCATCATGGAGACAATTTAGTTAATCTTTGGCAGATTCCCCAAGAAGCATGGATTTAGGAGGTGGAACTTCCTTGTGTTTTCCCCCAGGCATAGGTTTTCCCCTAAAACCAGGATTACTAGGAATTCATGAGCTGAAACTTACATGGCAAAGAATGTGACTAAATGTGTTTTGCAGTAAAGCTAGGGTGATAAAATCCAGGCAGGGAGCATTAACATCCTTTCCCTTTTACCTCTACTTGTGTCTAATATCATTTTATTATACAAACTATTATTTTATTACTGATTACTTTTCATATCATGTTGTGTGCAGTCCTTGGGTTTAAAATATCACTTGTGTTGTCATAGGTCCAGGACTAAGTATGTTAAGTAATATTCTGACAAGTGGAGCAAATGGTGTGCTAATTCACAAGTTTTTCGAAAGGTTATGTTCCCCTATTGTTAAGATGGACATTTTACACTGTAATATAATAAAAGAGACATTTTCTTCTTTAATGTCCCATAAGACATATGTCCTGGTCAGGCAGACTAAGGTTAACAGTTTTAAAACATATCTGAAGTGGAGAAGATTTTAAAACATTACACAAAAATCTGCAATGTTTCCAAAGTAGCTTACAAACCTTGTGATGCAGGAGCCTGAGAAACCTAAACTTTCTTGTCAAATTGAGCTACCCTCCTTTCTCAAACACATCATATGTTGCACGTGAGAGCTGCTCAGCTCAGTGTGCCCCCATCCCCAGCACCCTTCCTTCAGCCTGTGTGTGCAGCCCACAGAAGAGCTCTGTTTAACAGGGATGTTGGGGACCCAAATGCTCCCCCCATGCAGCGACATGCCAAGTGTGTGTCCATCTGTCGTGGTGCCATGCACGAGGCACTTGCTCTGATTTAAAGGGATTTGTTCCAGGAAGAGAAGGAACTCGAGAAGTTGGTTGTTGATGTGTTTGTCAGACCCATTGTAATATAAATAAATTTGATACCAGGAAGCAGTTTGTGTGGTTTTATCCATAATATTTTTCATGATGCTGAATTATAAAAGATTTAGGATGTAATAGAAGATGTTAAATTCTCTGAAGTAACCTGTTCCTAACTCCTGTGGTTTTGGGGCTGAGGTATACACACAAAAAAAGCCTCTCCGCTTGCATTGACCAGTTTTGTGGGCACTAATATGTGACTTTATAATAAGGTGGCTTTAAAGGCAGTATTCCTGGAGCTGGAATACAGGAAGGATATTTTCCCTGTCACACTTCTGAATTATTTCTGGTTACGTTATTTACTGAGTTTTGCTTTTGTGTGTGTGTGTGTGTGTGTGTACGCATGAATAGAGGCGGATTGGAAGGCACCACGTGCTGTGTTAAGTGCACAAGCCATAATATACACCAGGTGTAGTAATTAGCAGTCACACGAAGGCTGCCTATTTGTCTGCTTTTGCTGCTGTTGCTGTATCCCCTTGTGTTTTCAACCATCAGATAGCTGGATTTAATTGAGGCCACATCAGATGAGGCATTACTGACACCTTTAATTGAATGAGCATCCAGGGAGGATTAACTCATAATATTGATTGGCTTTTAGCCACTTGCTCAGAAGGGTGTCTGGGTAGCTTATTAGTTGCTTTTATTTACACCTTTATGCAAAGACTGTAAATAGGAATTCATAGAGCAATATGTTTTTCTAAGTACTCTTAATAACTTTTTAAAAAGGAGTGATAATAAAAATGCAAATGTATTTAATTTTTTTATTAGTTCTGTATAAATATACATTAAATGTATGCACTTACATACACATATATGTAATGAAATACTGCAGGTGGAAAATGGCCAAGGACACTTCATTAGTATTTTAATTTGGTTATTAGAAAATTACAAATACTTGAGCAATGTGGCTACTGGTGACTAGGATGATTTCAATGGGGTTCTCTTTTGCAGATGCACCACACAGTTGCAAACCCATTAGGTTTTGCTTTTTCTCGTCATGTTTGGTATCCAGATCTAAGGCCCTCAATATTTTGCTTTGACATTTGCAGCTTTCTTAGAGAACTTAGTTAAAAAGTTATTAAACTTTTCAACTTACTAAGCTAAAAAAACTAAAACCTAAAAAAATTATGTTGAAAATGAGAGTCTGGATTTATTCCCTCCCTTTAGTATTTCGGGAAACAATGCAGGATAGTGTCTGTAATCACGTCCACTTTATATTCTTTACAACTGCATTTAATTACGTTTGTCCTTTGAAACACATTTGCAGTGAAGACTTCTACTTTGCATTCAAAAATCTTATTTCTGTGCACCAGAAACATATATAGAACATACATCTCGTGTATGTGTGTATCTGTTTATTTTAATGTGCTTTCATGTTCTCATCTGGCTTGTAAAGAATTACAGTCTGCCAATTTAGTGCAACTTGAGACAATCTCTGGGAGCAGGAATTTCTTTTGCTCACTTTTTTTTTATTCTTTTTTTTTTTCCCTCCTGGTTAGGCATTGCTTTCCTTGCCATGCTCTCTCTGCAGGCATGAAGGAGAATTCTTTTGGCAGAGAGAGGTGATTGCAAACTTTTAGTTTAATCTGCTGTCATGTGTAGCAAAGTCTGCGTGCAGACACACTGTGTTCAAAAAGGCCCTCAGATTAATACTGTATGTAAAGGGTTTTCTACCCCAAATAGTCATTTCCACAAGCCTGTCCACTATTACTGCATTTGCTTTTCTCTGCAGCTGCTGTTGGATCTTGCGTGTTTTAATCCACTCTTCCTTCTCTTGTCCTGTCCTTTCTTCTCCCCGTGTTTTCTTTTCCCGTGTATTTGGGTTCTCGTTGTGTGCACTCAACAGTATCTCCTCCTGCAGAGCCCCTTGATGTTCACAGAACAAGCCCAACAGGATGTTATCATGGTTCTAAAGTTCCCCTCCAACTCCCCTGTCACTCACGTGGCCGCCAACACCCAGCCTGGCCTGGCCACTCCTGCTGTGATCACGGTGACTGCAAACAGGCTCTTCGCTGTAAACAAGTGGCATAATCTCCCCGGTGAGTAAAGCACAGTAAGAAGCCTAAGAAAGCCCTGTTTGTCTTATCAAAACTTGCTGCAGAACTGTTGTAAGTTTGAAGTGGAAAGAGCAAGTCCGGTGTGTTGACACAGCACCGGTTCTTCGCATGTGGATTTAGTTTCTCCTTGAGAAGGTAATCTTAGCTATTGTGTAGTAAGATGTGTAGCACACAAAAGGTTTGTAAAAACAACATATTACTTTCCAGGCCATCAGGCACTATGCAAGCTGACAAAAAAAGAGTGTATCACTATTTAGTCATGATAAAGGCACAACTCTTCTCCTTAAATTTGTTTTTCAGTCACTTGGAAGTCTGAACCATATCAAACATGTCAAAGACAGTTTTAAAACATGTAGAACTTGTCTGAAATCTTTTCTGGTATCTTGTTTATTATAAGCACCATATTTTCGTGTTAAAGCCACCCAATGAGAATTAGTAAATAAAATACATGGGAAGTCTGTATCTTGAACCTCTCAAAGTTATTAAGTGCTTATGTTTCTGTCAGTATGAAAGGAAAACAACATAGCCATTTGCATAACAACTACTCAAATTAATTTTCCCTTAAAAATGTGTTGGTCTGGAGAATATTTCATTCTGCTTTTAATTCTAAGATTCTCTAATCTTAAAGACATTCATCCTCCTTTCCCTGACAGTCTTCGGCCCAAGCCGTCAAAGGTAGTTTATTTCAGTGCTATGCAGTAAATTTGGTTAAAGACTTTTCAAGAAAGGGAAAAAAGAGCTTCTACTCAAATCACTTGAGTAGAAGATATTGGCACCAGGGAAATACTTACATCACTGAAATTCCTCCTAAGAAATCTTGACCCATGGTCCTTGATTATTTTTTGAAAAAAGCCAGATGACTCCCACACTTTTTTCCTAATTCTTACAAATTACCTCTCAACATTGTCCAAATAGAAGCATCTATGTATTATTTTACCCACCCAAGAAATGCTTAAAAAGAAAGGTGGGAAGGAAGGGAGAAGGGAGACTTGTCTAGATAACAAGTTGTGAGCAAGAACTAATTACAGGGCTCCTGAGATCTCTTTCAAAGGAAGATGACAATATCCTCTCATACCTTGGATGTGTGACCTTGGGCATGTAATATTCAAGGCTTTTAAAAAGTGGCCTTTGTGGACATACAACAGTCAGGGGGGAAGAAAAAGATTCTAAAGTGGTAGGAGCTGATTTCAGTGCATTTCTCCTGGTTGATGATCTCTGAGCAAACAACCCATTTGATGAGTGTAGTAATCAACTGGTTTGAGTAGAACAGAACTTTAAGATTTTTGGTTTTTCTCCCACCTCTGAAAGGGACAACAGTAAGCTGTGCTTTTGAGTCACTGTCTTTTCATTTATAGGCATTTTACACCTGACTTGCCTTTACAAAGAATTTCAGAAAACCTACAGATCAAGCCAAACAAAAGCCAACCAACCCAAACCCAAGAAAAACTCACCTCACTCCACTCCAGTGAGGCTGCTAATGGAGTACTATGCTTAAGATATCTTAAGTACTATCTTAAGATATCTGGGAGCTCCTGACATGAGCCTCCACTATTGTTGACTTCCAAATTTATACCAAAGCAAGGTCTGCTGGGATTAGAAAGCAGGTATCATTACTGCTCCATATCTCCTGCTGGGGGCTAAGCATTGTCTTTACTAATGAGGCATCATGATAAAAAAGTTAAGTTGCCAAGTGACCTGTTGTCACTAATGTGTAATTAAAAATCCCATCCCTGCCTTTGTATATGAATTTGGTGGCTTTGCTGACATCTAATGGCACTGGTACCCAGCAGGATGCTCTGCTTTGTCACGTAGGTTTCATGTTTTGTTCTGTGTTGCTGTTTCATTGCAGCAGAACTTTGAATTTATTTATGAATTAGTTATTTAAGAAACCCTTCTATTGATGCTAATTTTTATATTAAGCTGTGGATGGTAGATAGAAAAATCATAGGTGTAAGTATTCAATCATTATTTCCTATTTCTCTTCCAAGAATGTATTGTGGGCTGGTTTGGGGGGTTGGGGAGAGAGGGGTTGCTTGTTTGTTTTTAGTGAAGCTGTGGGAAAAAAAAGGCTTTCTTTCTAGCTCTGAAAGAGAATTCAGTACATAAACATTTCACTGGTATGCCAGGTGCCCAGATGAAATGTAGGTTGGCAGAATTAATATATTAACTTCCGTGCAAACTCACAAATAAAATGGGTTTTGGTGATGGATGAATCCTTAAATACTGGATGACTACGAGATTTCCCTGTTTGCATCATAAACAGACTTTTTTAAAAAAATGTCCTTTTTGCTTCATTTGTTCAAAGCAGTGTTTTAAAAAGTAAAGAGGAAAATAGTATTTGCTACAGTCAGCAGATGGTTGTCACATTTTGTTTTCAGTCCTCTTTACCACTTAATTTTGTTTTGTTGCGACAGGAGAGGTTGCCAGTAAAGCATCTGCTGGAGCTTATGGCTCAGGACCAGAGCTGCTGCTCATGGCATACATTCAGAATAGCACTAATCTAAAATAAATGTTTAATAAACAGCCCTCAAAAGCACCTGGATATTTTTTTTTTAATTCAATTGATGCAGAAGAATCTTGGATAGTCAAAAAAAAAAGGCTGTAGCTTTGATTTATAAAACTATGTGGCTTCATGTATTAAAAAAAATTGCAAAGTTTTAAAATCTTCTTTCCTGAATTCCAGCTCATCAAGGTGCTGTACAAGACCAGGCTTACCAGCTGCCAGTGGAAATCGATCCTCTCATAGGTCTGTCACTTCCTTCTCTCTTTGCGATTCATTAAGCTCTGTATGGTGGCCCTGAAGTGTAGATTACGGTTGTTTTTCACTTGCTGGTTGCTGGGAATGGAATTTTCCTGATAAACCATTTGCATGCAAATTGGAATGCAATGAGCTGTGGCTATGCTGGTATTTCATCAACTCCCCCTCGTTGGTTTGCCTAATTTGAACAGGCCTAGGACGCGTGTCAGTGAAAATTAATATGGATGCTGTAATAATGTGTGATTGAGAATGTGCATGAAGTACTGTCAGGATAATATTGGATCTTTTCATCACTCAGACTTGTTGATGAGCAGGAGCAAGGCACGTTATGATGAATTGGTGCACTGGTAATGTGATGGAGCTCCTTTGCTGAGGAAATTTTCATAATAACAGTGGGGTTCTTAACTGCACCGTGTTGTGAAAAATAAAACCATGGTGCCAGGGTTTCATCATTAAAGGAGATCAATCCTTTCTTCATGGACCTGCTGTTCAGGCTGAGGGGATTAATGTGTAATTGCAAAGTGGTTTCAAAGTTGAAATATATTGCCCGCTCCAGTTTAGTGTTGAGGTATTAGTATTCATTTTTCAAGGGTATTGCATCTTTTGATCGGCTTCACGGGTTAAATTTGTATATGTTTTTCTTTTATTAAAAAGGGGCGGAGGAATGTCTCTCTTTTATTTAATGGCTCAGTGTGATAGATTCAATTCATGACTTTTATTATAGAGGTTTATTAGTTTATATAGGGCTGATTTTTCTATTAGCATGGTTAGAATTTGGTCAGTTCTTTCATTACAGCCCCCAACTTTGGCGTGTGCATCCTTGGACTATAACTCAGGAATCTGCAGCATGGCAAATGGGACCTTAAACATGATCAGAAAAGAAAAACTCAAACAATCTAAGCCCAAAACACAAACAGTAGAACAGCAGCAAAAGAGACAAGATTCTGTGCCCCCCAAATACTATGAGACTTAGTTTAAAACTTAGTTTAAAACCCAGGTATTTTAGGGTTGCAGTTCAAGTGAAAAAGAAGTGGCCAATTACAGAGGCATGGAAAAATGAACTTGCCTGGACAGGTTAGAATGACAGGTTCTCCAGCCAGTGAGAATTAACTTCAAAACTAATATGGATATCCCACTAGGAACTGCACTGTGGGTACAGACTGTTTGTTCCTGTGTAGCCATTTTGGTGGGTAAACCTGTGATAATTAAATCAGGAAAAGTGTGAGTGTAAGAAACCATTTTATAGAACTGATAAAATCAAAATGTTTTTCCAAAGTTTCTAAAATCAATTATCACCTGAATAATGCTATAGTTATAATTCATAATGAGGAGGACACATGCTGTATGTAACTCTCCTTTCCTTCCTGAAGCAGATTTTCTCCAAAAAAATGTTTGGAGCAGGAAATGTATGTTCTGCTTTAAAACCTGCTATCAAGTAGATCTTAGAAGTACGAATAAATATTACAGCAAAAGTCCCAAAATCACATTGAACCTTTCTGGTTAATGTCTTACATGTTGCAAAAAACATGTGTAAGGAAATGACATTTTTCTTTATCCTTTGTATTTTTTTCATTACTTTCGCCTGCCTTTAATTTACAAAATACTTTGGCTTTTGGTTGGTATAAACACCTTTAAAATTAATATTCACATTCTGAAAAATGGTTTAATATTCTCTTCATATGACAGATTTCAAATCAGCCTTGTGATTACACTGGACATAGTTTAAAGGGTTTAAGGCTTTCTTTGTTAAGTAGCATCATTGGGGGCGAGCAAGTAATTATGTAGGTAATATTAAAGGGTTTTAATTGTGGCTAGACACATTTACCTAGAAATGGCACCTAAGAGGACCACAAAATTACACTTTCATGGTTATAGCAGGGATCTTGTTGCTGTCTTAGTCGTAAGGAGGGATTCCTGCCCTCCTCATTTTCCAGTTGCCCAGGAAGACATAAAGAAGCACTGCCTGATATGACACAGATCCCAGACCTTTTTTGGAGGTGAAGTGTTTTGAAGGTGTGCATTTGCATGGGCTTTGAGGGTTTCTCTGCTGTTGTTTTGTCACACGGAACATTTCACTGTGCATTTATAATGTGGTGTTGTCACTCTTTAAGTGGCCCCCCCCAACAGCAGTCAAGGCCAGGTTATGTGTTACCTGCAGAGCGAGTGGCAACAGCTTGCTAAATTATCTGCTATCCTTATGACAATATCAACATTTTAAACATGGCAAAAGCATAAAGAAATGAAGGATTTGATACAGAGTAAATGGAATAAGCCTCAGGCTTAGGGGATAGCTAACCTGTGAGAACAGAAAGAAGTTAAAGAGCAAGAGGTAAAGAACAATGCAAGACCAGGACAGAGGCCAGCGTGGGGACCAACTGGAGGGAAGTCATGGTGCTCCAAGCACTTGGCAGACAAACCCAGGCCCAGGAGAAATTACTTGCCATGGATAGAAATCAGGTTCCCTCAGGAATGATGCACATTGAAAGTTTTTCCATGAGTGTAGATTTTCATTAGATATGTGTGTAGGGATCTATATATATAAATACAGGTATATATAGGGACACACATTGGTGAGTAAGGACAAAGTATAGTATGAAAAATGTGTTTGCAAATTGATTTCTGTCTATTCTATGGGTTCTCAGCACAAGATGCTCTGAGAAAATGATGATTATCCCAAGGAGGTGCTGGAGTCACAGTCCCTGGAGGTGTTTAGGGAAAGACTGGATGTGGCACTCAGTGCCATGGTCTAGTTGATGCGGTGGTGTTGGATCAAAGGTTGGACATGATGATCTCAGAGGTCTTTTCCAACCAAATTATTCTGTGATTCTGTGAAACAAAACATCAGGTGATCAAAGTAGGGCGAATGTTTTCTCTCATCCCTAAAGGTGATTGTAGAGATAAGCTGGTTATTTTTTGTGCAATGGTCAAAAAAGTGTGAAATGGTTATGATGTTTACTGAAGTTACTCCTTTTTTAAATCGCAGTGTTTGCAATGAAGTGCAACTGGTGTACGGTTTTGGAATCGTGATTCCATTATCTGCTGTGTTTGAGCCATTATATGGTTTATGTACTGTCTTATCATTGCATTTGCTTTGTTTCTAATTTTTAATTTCTTGTACTAGAAGAAGGGGGAAAGGAAGCTTAATTATATTTTTATGTTCCATGCCTTTGTGAAATATTTAATTCGTGTTTCTCGGCTGCCTCTGACTTAAAAAGGGGATTTCTTCTATTGTAGAATGTATACTAACAAGGAATTAGCATTGTTGCCAAAAATGTAATGAATATTTCATAGTAGAAGTAGAAAGAACACGTCCCTGCCACAAAAACCCCCAAGTAATAGCCAGGAGGAATATATTTGGTCTGAACATAAGTTTCTAAAATGTGCTTTTGTTCTGTGAATGTAGGTGCTAAAATGATGCCTTGGTTTGTTTCTTTCTGTTCAGCCAGCAATACAGGTATGCACAGAAGGCAAATCACTGACCTCTTAGACCAAAGTATCCAGGTACATTCCCAGTGTTTTGTCATCACCTCTGATAATCGTTACATCTTGGTCTGTGGCTTCTGGGACAAGAGTTTCCGAGTTTATTCGACTGACTCAGGTAATGTAGTTTTAAAATATGGGAATAGCCTAAAAGATTTTTTCTGTTCGTTGTCAGCCTGTTTCAAATAAAGAAAGAATGAGGAGTGGAGTGTGTATTCATTCCCCTATCAATCAGATTTGGCAATTCTTTTCTTACCTACTGCTGTTGTGTATTGTATGCTACCATTTTTGTGCAATGATGGCAAATGTAAGAGAAGGAGCTCATGTTTAGCCAGAGCATCACACTTCAAACCTATAGGACAGGGATGGCTGTTCTTACATTGCAGTTCCCACAGGTAAGTGAGTTTGGGTGAAGCCTTGCATACCAGGAGAATTAATTATTCTGAGAGCATTTACCTGAATTTAATGCTAGTTGGTTTACAGCACCAGAGAATTTGAATTTTTTTGAGGAAATACAGACAGGTACTGTAGAATAAGAACAGAAGCAAAAGCTTGAAATCTGGTGAAGGAATACTTATGAAAGCCTTTGAAAGCTATGCTATAACAGAAAAATTGATTTGGAGCCACTGAATTCTTCTTTATAACATAAACTGATCTATATAATGGGCAGCAGTTAAATTAGTCTGTCAGCTGGAGTGTATCCAAACCATTGAAGTCATGCATGTGTCATGCTAAATAGAAAAGAATCTTTCAGTGTGAGAGCTGCAGGAATTTAAAAGCCGTGGAACCCCAGAAAAAAATAGGTATGATTTTTTCCCTTTCATTATCTTATAATGGGAACAGCGACCTCACTGCAAGGTACTTCTTTGGGATTAATGACCCAGTGTGGTTAATGTGTGTGTGCCATCAAGCCTTCCAGGAGGTTATTAATCCCTAGTGAATATCCTACATGTTTGTCATAATTTCTTAAATATATTAGTTAACAGTTTTTTTCACACTTGGCAAGCCAAAATGTTTAACAAAACAGGATGGTCTTTAATGAAAATCTGTTAAGACTAGATCTTAAGGCATATTTTAGCATAGCTGTCATTTTTGCAATTTTGAAGCCTTAAGTATAAAGGAGAAGTTCCATTTACGTCATATTGACGGCCTGTGATTCATTATACAGACATCTTGTTAGACCCTTCTTAGTTTAATTTTCTCATTGATGAAAATAAATTTACATAAAACTGTGAATTTAAAGTAGATCTTCAGAAAGGATAGCTAGCAGTAATAAATATTCAGTGTATATTCTTGATTTATATGAAGAGAGAACTCATTCTTTTATGTCCAAGGGTGCATTTTACCTTACACTTATGGAAGGAACTTGTATTATTTTGGTAGCTTTGTCCTGTGTCAATCTGCACTACAAATATCTCTGTATTTCCTCTGTGTGCATGTCAGATTTACCAGGCATCTAAGGAGGGTATAAACCTAAATACTGTTGTCAGAAAAGTTTCAGAAGATTTGCGTCTTCTGTGTGTCTCCTGTCAGTATAGCACCTCTAGCTCTCACTTGACTCACTGAATCCAGATGTAGTTTATTTTGCTTTGAATTAAAAAGGGAATGTAGTAACAAAATATTTTGAAATTGGCAGAACAGCGAGGGGAAAAGATGGTGTGATCAGTAATGCATAATGGCAAGTGATCACAAGTGTTGAATTCAAATATGTTTTAGCACTTACACAAAAAAAAGGAACCATTTTCCCATTAGATTTTGGGTTTGTTTGTTTGTTTTGAAAAGGAAATTCTTCTACCATAAATCATGGGTTCTCAGCACAGCTAGCAGAGCAGAAGCACAATAAAAATTTCCTCCAGCAGTGGGAATGATTTCTAGAGAGCATTTTAGCTTCGGTGGTGCTGACTTGAGTCTTATTTTTCTTTTAATTATTTGTAGCACAGCTGTCAAATAAAACATTAACTAGAAAATTTGTTCTGTCAGAAAGGGATACCTGAGTGCCTACAGTAGAGTTTGATGTTACTGTACAGACAGGACAACTCATTTTAAAGGAAACAAAAAAGTTGAGGAACTCTTAGGAAATTAGTAATTTTTTTTTACCAGTATAACAGGGCAAGGTCTTATTTTGATGAAATTGATTGAAACTTAAGCTGCACAATAACAAAGTAAAACCAACAAAGCAGTGCAACTACCGAAACTGTCAAGCAAATAGCCTTGAGGAACGTTCATTTTCTAGAACAGAACTATAAACATAAAAATAATGGAAAGGAAGATCTCTACAACTCAGTGATGTTTATAGCATCAACCTCTGTTCTAAAAGTATAACTCACCTCAGGTAGTTGAATACCTGTGGCAATACAACTGAAAAATATATCACATGATTATTCTCAAATCTAAACCATGTAATTGGCAACTTGAATTTGCAGGGGAAAACATACACTTGGTAAGATGCTTTTGTATATTGCCAAAATGCAGTTTCAGTGCTTGTAGCTGTGAAGGAGCTTTTCCTGGCTAAATCTGTTGACCGGTCAGCATCTGAGACAGGAATGAAAGCCCTGCTGGGCAGAGGTGGCCACTGTAGTGATGCCTAAAATCCTGGAAAATAGGCACTCAGACAAACATCAATTGGAGAAAGATAGATAATACCTTTATTCGGGAGATCGGAGACGCCGTGTCTCCGCTGGGCCCCACCAAACGCGCGCGGGTCAACGAAGAACG
>JAWWMP010000132.1:13296327-13339889 GCA_035047865.1 Dendrocincla tyrannina
TTAATATGTGAGCAAGAAACCTATACCTCTAAAATCCCAAAAATCCACAAAATTCACCCCAAACCTTAGGCATCAGTAGGATGTGATGACAGCCTTCCAGGGCTGAGTAATGCTTCATCCTGGAGATGTGCACAGTAAGCGTGCAGCCAGAGGTCCGCCCCATCCAGTCAGAATTGGCTCCTGGCATGGGACTTCACCTCACAGCTTCTCTTGGAGGGTTAGAGCAGCCTAATAACTTCTGCCAGTGTTTTATTTTGACTCTGATGTACAGGCTTCCTTTAAATTGCATCTTGTTATTCTGTTTTGGATTTTTTCCCATGTATTAAAGTAGTTTCCCTTTTTCTAGATATCATACCTATCTCTTGGGTTATTTTTTTTCCCTGGTTTTCTCCACTTTAATGTAATTCCCTTTTTGATCTTCTGTTATGAATCAGGCTGTTAGCATTATTTTTGCTCTTTCCTCAGAACCACTCCCTTAAGTCTTTTGTTCCCATTAAGTGTTATTTAGTGGCTGGATACAGTGCTTTTGTACTGCATAAAAAGAGGGCTGTGAAATGTTCCCTACTAGCCATATTAAATGATTGACGAATCATTTTTATTTCATGCACCAAAATATCTTATTAAGATATGCTGAATTTGAATCCCAATACTGATTTGTGCTACTTGTTATTTTTAAGCATTCTTCAGAACTATTTGTTTTATTTTTATTTATTTATATTCAGAAACCCGAGGTCACACATTAGAGCCATCACACATCACACGTCCTGTGTCAGTGGGTGCAGAATTTGGCCTGGCCCCTGTTACCTGTCCTGTCTCTCCAAGTTCTGCAGTTGCTGGGCTTCAGCAGATGCAATGAGATGGATTACAATGGCTCAGTTCTCATTCCACTGGATCATATATGCTGCTGGCAGATCCACAAACCTCTGGCTGGGTGGTGGCAGAGGTCTGCTGTGGGTGACCTTACGTGTGTTTCCTCTCCCACATGCAAATCCACTATGCATGAGCATCCAAATTTTCATTTTTTTCAAAAATACTGTCCTGTTTGGTTACAGTTAAAAGGTAGTGATCATATTCATGGCATATTTTTAGCTGTCTGGGCTTTCCTTTCTTTTCAACATTTACAACTCTTATCAGTGGTACAAGTATTTGTCCTATATGCAGTTAGTAAGAGAGTTTCTCCAAGTCTTCTGAGCTCTTCTGAACATTACAGAAATTCTTAAAAGGGAAGGATGCTGATTGAAATAATTGGCAAGTGTTTAAAGGGTGATGGAAAAACCTGGGTACTGGAGTAATTTTTCATCTAAATCTCCTTTTCTCTCTTTAAGGAGATGCTGGAATGCTGCACTTGCTGTATTTTCTAGGCAGCTCCCACACTACCAATTTCCTCTGGGTCCTGAGTGTTCTGTAAATTCTGATTCCATTTCCCACATCACCATCAGATTTGCATCTTATTGTTACTTTCATCAGTAAACTTGCCTTAAAAGGATATCCCATCATATTTCCTGTCTGTAAAATGTAGGTAGACATACAGATTTTAAAAAAAGCATCTGGCATGTTTGGTCTTTAGAAACTAAAATAGTTTAAAGATTAAAAGTTTGGTCTTTTAAAAAAGTATAATATTTATGGCCTGTAGGTATTTTTTGTATGCAAAATGGATTACTGTACTTTTCAATAACTTTCCACCAAATACCTAAAAAAATAGTACTGCCCACTATATTGTTTTTTTAACCTTTTTTGATAAACAAAACATTTCTAAAATACTTTATAATATATTTAATTTGCCTTAACGTAAAAGTATAGTTTTAAAAGAACAAATTTCACGTCTTTCAGGTAAACTGATGCAAGTAGTATTCGGACACTGGGACGTGGTAACGTGTCTTGCTCGTTCTGAGTCCTATATTGGAGGAAATTGTTACATCCTCTCAGGATCACGCGATGCAACGTTGCTGCTCTGGTACTGGAATGGCAAAACCAACATCATTGGTGACAACCCCAGAGGTAAGCAGAACCAGGAGAACCTGTTTTGTGAGGATGATGTCTCAAAAAGGCTTGAGCGAACGCTTTGCAGGACAAAATTTTAGGTAACAACAGTAATTTTGTAGTTGTGATCAGTTCTAGTTAAAAGAATTGAGGGTAAACAGTGTTTGCCTTGCAACATAAGTAGAACTATTTTTTAAACTTATAGGATATTGAATAGTACAGATATGTTTCTTCTAGTCACCCATTCAGCTGGGGAGGAGTGGCTCCAGGAGTTAGAGAGGGGGACTCATTTTTTATATATGTTGTTCAATCTGAGGAAATATTTTTCTCTCAACAAGGCAATTTCTTTAAATACCTGCATTTGAGTTGTTTAGAACAAAAAATCCTGTACATCAGTCCAGTGCATGCAACTGCAATCTTATGCATAGAGGTTGTCACAACAGTACCTTGGCTATCAATAGAATTGCACAGTGAATTTTAACTTGGTCTAGTGTCATCCTAACGGGATGAGGAGTGGCCTGAGCAGGACACTTGGGTGAAAGAAGGAGGACACATGGGACACATTAAAGAAGCAAGCTTTAAGCTCTTTTAGTTTGACTCTTTGGTAGGGTCCTACGTGCTTAATCCTCACTCTGACACACCAGGCATTTTAAATGGTTCCAGTGCAACCCACAGGGCTCGTGCCAGGGCTCCCACTGTAGAACCAGCCTGGTAAATCAGAGTAACCCTGCTCAACCTAATCCAGTTCTAACCCCTCCCCACCCAACCCCACCTTGCACTTGCAGAATAATTTAACCTCTCACAGGGGTGAGAGGCTTTCAAGACAGCTTGTGAGAACACAGTAATACAGGGGTACATCATGGCCAAACAGAGGTCATGTTCAGCCAAAAATAAAATGCCCTGAATAGAAGGGGCGAGAAGCAGTGTATTCTGTCTTAAAAAGAGTATTGATTAAGTTTTGTGCCATTCACTTAAAGTCTTCTCTGACCCTGTTTAAATACTAGTGAAAACATACCTGCTTTATGCAGAGGACGAAATGGACATCTGGAAAACAAGAAGTGGTCTTAGATCTGTCATATATTACCATTACAGCTGGCATACAATTTCGTATAATTTAAACAATATCTGACATCTTCCAAATCAATTGATCTGGTAAAGTTGTGTGTTCCGTATTCAGTCTGATACTCAGCTGGAGTTATTTGAATTTGAAACACAGAGGTGGTTTGACTGAAATTGCATCCTGTGAACTACTTTGAAGAAGCACAACTAATTAATATCAGAATGAATATCTGAATTTAACTTGCAAATTATTTCATGTTGACTGTGAAAACTATTCAAAAATTGAACAAGATAGAGCTCAGTTCACAGAGCTGCAGAATTTTAAGGCAAAGGATGTGAGCAAACTATCCCTATTATCCTTCCAAGCAGCCCTGTACAAGAGATGGGAATTTTTCTGGGAAGTGACTAGCAGAATTTTACAGGCATCTTTACATAAATATGGCATTGGTTGAGGGATGAAATCTCTGTGAAACCTTCATACAAGTTTTGCAATCTGTCAATTTAAAGAAAATGCAAACTCGGCGCTATTTTTGCAGAGCTTTTAAACTGGGAAGCTCCAAAGAGTTGGTGCAAGGAGCTTAAGAGTTTGACAGTCAAATGAGCTTGTAAATCCTGAAGAACAAAACTGCCCTTTTGGAGAGGAAATCCTGGATATTACACTGGTGTGAAGCAATGAACAGTTGTCTCCTTACTGTGTTGTAGCCCACCCTTGCAGATTCCTAGCCCTGCCCTGAGAATTTCTCCTTGTTGCACATTTCCCAGGCTTCCCTGACGTGTGAACAAGACCTTGAGGCTTTGGGCTCCTTTGTGACCTTAACAGATCATATGCTGGGATTTTGTACCTGGTATCTGACTCACATAGGTAGATTCTGTTATAACCTATTGACTGTCTTCTCTAATGCAGATTTCTAACCTAGTAAAATATTGCAGTTTTCAAAGTTAATTCTAGCCTATTTAAAATGCTATTTAAAACCAAACAAAGCTACCTGGTAAATCTCTTAGTTTGTAGTTCTATTAAACTGGTACTTTTAGGGACTTGCCACGGCTCCTGTGTTTACTAGTTCCATTATGTAGGGATTTTTTGGGATATAGCACGCCTGGAAGCCTTTGTTACGAATTGGAATCTCATGGCACTATGCATAGCCCTAGATATGGGTATGGTAAAAGACAGTTTCTGCTTCAAAGAGATGGTAATCTGGGGTGTTTAATTTTTCCCAGAAATAGCTGTCTGTAGGCTTCTCTGCTCGGTCAAATTTTGTCTTCATTTTGAAAAGACAAATAAAAAGAGCTGTTTCTTCTTAGTTCTGATTTTGTTAGAAATGGAAAGCATGAGCAGACTTGTAGGGTTTTGAACCCTGTTACTGCAGCTGTAACTTCCATCCATTTGTGGAATGTTAGATATCTGACTGGACTTTCTGTACTTGAAGCTCACAATTTTTTACCTGTATAGTTTATTCACGCTTTCAGTGAGAACTATGCAATGGAATTTTAGATAGTCTCACAGTTGGTACTTCTTTCTATTTTTAATCTTTTGAATGAGCTCTAGTTTCCATCTTAAAATGACTTCACAGGAACAAGCACCTAGTGGCACTTTGCCAAATCATGATGCCAGAGTCATTTCAACAAAAATAATTTAAAACAGGAGCGTGCATTTCCTTCTGTCATAGTACCTGTTGCCTCTGATATACATCAGTCAGCAGGCTAGTATGCTCCATCTTCCCTAAGTACTGTCCCATTAGGCACCCATTACTCCCCCAGTTACATTTTATTTAGATTCATTTATCTGGTTTCCTTTAGAAAGCACTGAGTTCTGCATTTCTACTTATATTCGTGTTTTAGAATGATACTTAAGCTGACAAGCCAGGTGGCCTATGGCACACAGGATAAATAAGTGTTTGGTTTGATATTCTTTACCAAGGACAATTTTCTGGCTAACTGGGCTGTATGGAAAAATTCCTGAAGTTTTTTGTGTTATTGAAATACTAATTATTTACATTCTTTAATTTTTAGCTTGGAGGCTGACTTCTTAAAGAAATTACACCTATGCAGTCTCACAGTCCATTTAGTTTCTCCCTAATAACTCTAGAATGCATTGATCAATGTAAACCAAACCTGACAAATTTAAATCTCAAAAGATATGAAATTTCTACATGGGACACATCTGCTGGCAACTATTTTTATTCTTCACAAAACAGCTTGATTACATTTAGGTTAAGTCATTTTTCCTTTCTCAAATTAAAACCTGAAATTCAAAAAAATACTTCATCATGCTCTTTGATCAAATGTATAGAGTTTTTTTTTCCTTTCTAAATTAATTGGTTTTGAAAATGTAAAAGCATGGCAGTACTTCACTTTGGAGCCCAGGCCTTTTCTGATGCAGAAATGTTTCTGTGGACAATTTCTGACCCAGCCTTTGGGATAATTCGGAACAGAGCAGAGGATCTGAAGTAGTTGTGTCCTTTGGAAGAGCCCTGAGCTGTTCTGCGTTCACATTAATTAGCATAATTTGCTGGGGAGATGTAAAGTCACTTTGCATAGCGTAAGGGGCTTTTCTTTTTCTCCCCTGGGCATGTGACTTGCTTTGGGGGGGGCTGGGGGAGGTCGGAGGGAGAGTATGCGACCCTCCCCTGGTGCTCCTTGAAGCCCATGTGTGATCTGTGTCACGGAGTTGGCTCTTGCATATTTAGAGGCTCCCAGGTCCCACTCAGGGATGTGACATTATACTTGAGCATGTGACATTGTACTCGGGGATGTGACATTGTACTCGGGGATGTGACATTATGTGTCAGGACTTGGGTGGTGGAATGTTGTACGGGTTCCTGGGAGAGGGCCACAGTTTGTGCTTCCCAACATAATGTGGTGGAGATGGAGGGGAGGCGAGAAGAGGGGGGCAGGAGGAGGAACTGTGTGATGGCTGGAGGAAGGAGATGAGAGAATCCATTTGCATACAAATGGGCAGCATCACTTTCAGATCCCACTTTTGCTTTGAAGATCAAGTGGCAACTCCTGGTGTTTGGACATTTCCGAGGTTGAGGGGTTGCATTTTCCTTTGTAATCACAGAACCGTAGGAAACAGGGCGGGCAGGAGCTTTGGTCACCTGATCCATTCTCTTTTCTCAAAGAAGGCTTAACCACACCAAAACCATTCTCTGCTGGAGTTTGTCCAATCTTCACTTAAAAACTTTGACAAATACATTTTGGGGCCTCAGCAGCCCTGTCCTTAGCAGTCTTTTCCCAGCCTAGCATCCTGTTCTCTTTCTGCAGCAGTTGCATTCTGTCATCTTTTATCTGCTGTGTCTTTGTGTAGAGGAGAGATTCTTTTCTTCTTGCAACAACTTCCAGTTATTTGGATTGCCATGACCTGCAATTCTTTGCCTCTAACTTTAATAACTCAATTCTTTGTCTTTTGCCATAAGTCTTGCTTTTCCAGACCTCTGATTTATTGTTTGTGGTCCTCTCTTCAGCTGACTGTCTTCCTCGAAGTACTCAGGAATGCAGCTGAAGCCTTTCCAGTAATAAGTAGAAAACAACCTGTTTTACAGACCATGGGATATCTGTTTATTTCAAAACAGCATGACAGTGTCTGTCCTTCTAAGCGTATCAGCCAATATGAATTGGAGTGTTTTCTGAAGAACTACCATCTACTCATTTGTTTCTCCTTCTCTCTGTAGTTTTGCTGTGGAATCTTGTCTTTCGACTTTCTGAACTGTATTCTTTTTAGGCTGTTTCTCCAATTTGTCAAACTTATTTTGAATTCTTATCCTGTCCTTCATCAGACTTGCAGCACCTCATGGCTGCAAATACACTTTGCAGTCTTGCTCCATCAAATTGGTCATTAAACTAGCCAGTATACAGTTCAGGGATGCCCATCAATATATTTACCATTTTGACAATGAATAGCATTCTGAATATAGCTTTGCAATGTATAGTAGCCTCTTCTGGACATGTGCTTCCCCATTTTCTTTAAGAAATTGCTCATGTGGAACAGTGCTAGACTTCTTACTAAAGTAAAAATATATGATGTTTCCCTGAGCACACATCTTGTTACTTTGCCATTGCAAGGAGAAAGTCACTTTGACATGATCTGTTCAGAACAAATCCAAATCAGCTGTTACTCATCTCCTCATTTTCTTCTAGGAAGTTGTGTGTGTGTGTGTGTATATATAAAAATATAAGTGTTCTGCCAGTATTTTCCTGTTCTGTTCTATCTCTTGATTTTTCCTTTTCCTGTTTCTTAAGCAACACAAGACTTTTTTTCATCTTGGAGAGCCTCACCCAATATCCAAAAACCAGTCGTTTCAGCTCTGAAATTATGTAGCTTCGTTTTGCCAGGATCTTCAGATCACTGTCATCAGGCCAGTTGAATTCCAAACATTTACCTCGTTTAGGTATTCTTTGATTGAAACAGCAGTTTCTTCCCAAAGTATTTTAAAAAATTACCTCATTGTCCTTGATCTCTCCTTTATAAAGCATATTGGACATTCTCATATCTTCACATTCATGTCAACTCCTTTCACCAGCAATTTTTTATTTGTTTTTCTTTCTTGGTTATAATGATATCTCGGACGTCGTCTCTAGCTGTTGCTTAGATACTAAAAATTGTCTCCAAATTTCTTGCTCCACACATACTTGTTGGATTCCTTTACCAACAAATACCTTTCTAGTTGGACTGTCCCATTTTCTCCAGCCTTCCCTAATGATCCCTCACCTGCACAGACCAGGGGGAGGCCAATCCTATTAGCAAATGGAAATCGGTGTCTTTGAGGTTTTGGGGTTTTCCCTGTAGTTATTTTGTTTGGATGTGCTTTCTTGGAGTGGAGGTTTACAGTGGTGAATATAATTGTTTTAATGTTGCTTATGCTTATCAAATGTTTTGTGCTTAAAAAATGGGAGGTATTTCCATAGTCCAGTGGAAGATAAAAGTGCTTTTCTGCTGTTCTTGCTCTTTTTTCATGGCAAATGAAAAGGTGGTTCTGTTGCTCTCAAAGTATTTACAGATGTGTTCATAATTATTTTTCAGTTTTCATACTTCAAAAAACAAAAATACTTTTCATTTAGAAATTTGATTTGCCCAAGGAAATTAAGGCTTGACTGATAACAATATTCAGTGCTAGTGAAATGTGGAGTCTGTGTATAACTGTATCACTACTGCTGATACTAATGGGATCTCGTCTGAGTTATTGCATTGATCTTCCACACATATGTGAATAAAACAAATTATATTACCTCTTTTATGTTAGCCCATAAAACTAGAAAATGTTACTCTCTGTATGTATCACATTTGCATCACGAGGATTAAGGAGGTGCTTTCATTGCTCAGCTTTATATTTTTTAGAGGGTACTATATTCAGCTATTCTGAAGTGTGTTAGAGAAATGGTTTTAGTAGTGTAGCAGGACATGTGAACATAAGCATGTGATTTCATACTTAAAAAATCAGCAATTAGTGCATTTAACTGAGATTTAATTGATTCACTGAACACTCTTGCTATTGATAACACATAGGATATCTTCCTCAAATGTAAATTTGAAAAATGCATCATCTTTTTAATTTATAAAATACGAAATCTCCCAAAAGATTCAAAATTTATTTACCAGTTTCCTGTCTTGCTAAAGAATAGTCTTGCTGCTACTCAAGCTATTTTTAAAAGAAACTGTCGTTTGATTTTTTTTTTTACAGCTAGAATTTCTAAATAAATGTTTGAATACCTGCAAGACTTTTGATCAATTGATATGGTTATTAAAATTAAAGCTATAGTCTCGAGACTAGAGAAATCATTAGTTTTAATTTTATTTGTAACATAGGAAAAGATAAAACATCTGTATTTCATCAACTGCTACACCCATTTTTCACTTTGAAAATTCACTTTTTTACGAGTGAATGCTTCGTATTTAATTATTAGAGTGGATAAGGCAAGTGATTTAAACTTTGAAAATATATTTGATGAGCATCTCTGTGTTGGTCGATTGAAGAATAACGTCATGGGTAATAATTCCTTTGTACTCAGGCACACTAATCCTGTAAACTTGATTTCTGTGAAGATTTGCATACGTGCTTGCCCCTGTACACAGTGAACAGTCACTGTTAACTTTGTAGCTAAAACCCCTGCTTTTCCTTCTTCCCTCATCCTGTTCTTGACTCAACCTGCATCTTGGTTCCCAAGTTTCTGGACTTTTATTTTCAGTTTCAAAACCAATGCTAATAGAGAAGATAAGGTTCCACACTTTCAAAGAATGTTTGAAGCGTAAATATTTATTTAGAATTCTAATTATTTTAAAAATAAATGGAAATAATTTGCATGACAGCTTCTCTTCTTAAAAGAATAAATTAATGGAAAGTAGTTGCAACAAGCTTATCTGTTAATGTTCTATTTTGAATTTAGAATGCTAAGTAGTAGGAGTATCAAAATATCCATAAATGGCTAATCATGTTAGTTAGTAATGGAAATTCTGCTATTACTGTTATTCTGCTGTTACTCTTATTCTGTTGCTTTCTGTCAAATGATGGGCTGCCAGAATAGCTAAAATTGTGCAGAGCTTCAAAATAAAAAATATTTGGAGTCCCTGCAGCTATTAGGAATAGAGTTGCTGTTCACAGGAGTCAGCCTGGTAAGAGAAGAGTGTTGCTTTATGATAGTCCAGCACCAAGAGTTTAAGGACAGTCTGCACGTGCTCCTTTGGTGCTCAATAGCACTTTTATTTTTTACCACTAAATGCATTATACTATTTTGTGAGCCCCCCTTCTTCAGAAGTAAATAATTCAGTATTATTTTAACACTGTTTAACTGCAGACATAGCAAATATTCTTTGTTTCTCAAAAATGGCTGGACAGTAGCAAAATGTTGCATCTAAAGCAAGAGTCCTTCAGCACCATCTGCTGGCATCCAGTTGAAGATGATGGTTGCTGACTCCTAAGCTCTGCCTAGAAATATATTAAAAATAAACATCTATGCACATATTGGGAAAGATCCATCCACATATTTGGTGCAAAAAAAAAGTATTTAATTTTTAGTATAATTTTTATCCTTTTTATTCAAATTATGAGGAGAATGTGAATTTAAGTTCTACATGTGAAGTGAAACAGAAATAGGTCTGGAGTGTTTTGTTAAAACGGGACCATAAAAAGAAATGAAGTACTTTTTTCTTTTTACTAGAGCTTTAGCAAGCTCACTATTAAATTGTTCTGTTTATGCCCTAAGTCAAATTCAGTAAAAAGTATATCAGAGAGAAGATCCACAAGGCTTAGAAAATATCTGTAACATGTTTTTGAAGAGGGTAGCAACCACTAAATATTCTTTTACCTAACATTTATTGCATTATTTGATGTTAGTCGTGAGAGCTCCATGGACAGAGATGCTGATGCTGCAGTTGGTCCTGCAGTTCCTGTGTATTCACACGGGTACTGGGGCAATCTGCATGAGTCTAGAGCAGAGCCTCAATTTCTGCAGCTACAAAAGGTCACTGTCGTTTCTTCTTTAAGCTGTAACACATTGATACCTCAAAGAGTTTGAGGCCTCCTTCCAACAAGTACTCCATAAATCACATACAACTGATGGTTCCAGCCTCCACATATTCAAACTGAAAAAAGATGAGCTTAACAGGTGGATGAATTCTGGTCTATCTGCAAATCTGCAATGGTGCTGCACAAGCAATGTAATTTGTAATTTTGTATTTATATAATGCCAAGAAAATCATGTCATAGATACCTATGAGGGCAAGAAAAGAGCTTGCAATAACATTCACTGATGGTTTGGAAAGCAGCTAAATAGTCACAGTGACTTGGTACTGATGAGCCTGTAAGTTTGTGTGCCATGAATACTTGCTTGGGCTAAAAGTAGGTCCTACAGGGTTAAGTGTAGCATCTCTATCATTCTTGTTTTCAGCTGGCCAAGAGAGGTTGAGCTTCAGGATTTGTCAATCGGAGTAACTAACTGCAAACATTTGTAGAGCAAATTTTGAGGCACAGTCCAAATGCAAGTGAGGACAGTTTTGAGACTGCCCGCAGAGTTTGGATGCTGCTTTGTTGGCAGTATCGAGCTTCAGGTGTTACTGAAATGAGGTGCATGAAATTCTCCAGAAGCAGAAGGGTTTTTAGTGCTTCATGATGCAATGCAGGCCTTTGAGTTGCAGGGAAAAACAATGCTGTATTTACAGCTTGTAACTAATAGTTGATGTGGTAAAAGGAATTATGTTTGTATGGTGAATGAATCCAACCTTAATGTGCACAGAACACGTAGTTGTGGGATGATTTACTAATACAGCACTTTTGTTTAGCTTGTTTGGTTGCTGAGAAAAATAACCATTCAGTTCAAAGTCTCTACCATGTAAGACAGAAAAGAGTAGTGCATAAGATATAATAATTTAAAGTCTAGAATAAAATTACCACCATAAATGTTGTAAAAATTATTTGGTCACTAAAATAATCCTGACCTGAGTAAGAAATTATTTCATAAGTGTTTCTGGATCCAAATTCTATTAATTAACAGTGGCATCACAGAGGTGAGCATTAGTCTGCTGAGTGCAAGAATGCTGTATGTGACTAGAATGATGGCCTGCTTCATTGAATAAGGATCTGCTTCAAGAGCGTTACTTGTAAAAAGACAGCTAATTCATGTGTGCTCTGAGCTTGTGGTATGCCATTGGTGCTCCCAGTTACATTGCAAAGCCATGGTGGTCAGCCTTTGAAATATATTTTTTTTAATGGAGTATTTTAATAGGGGAAAAGATAATCAAAATCTGACAAATGGAATGGAATTCCCATACAAAACCTCTTATCTCAGATTATTTTCTGCCCAAGTTAAGAAATATGTTTCACTAGACATGACTTTCATCTTAAAACAATTCCTCAGTAGCTGCTATTTCCGACTGAAATAATTGCTTGATGAGTTTTTTCCTTTTCTCTTTTTTTTCTGTCATCTTTTACTGAACTCACTAGGTAATGGTAACTATAAACCACAGAAGAGAAATATGAAGAAAATAGATTTTTTATCATAAACAAAGCTCCTTCATAACCTGTTTTAGAACATTATCAGGCAAAAATGACAGTGATCTCAAACTTCAAAGCTGACATCGAAGTAACAGTTTATGAAGTCAGGATGGTGCAAATATTAAATTATTAATGTACACTGACCCTGACTATTCACCTGCAGATACTTTCTGGGGGCTTCAAAAAGTCCCGTGTTGAGTGGGAGGAGTCGTGTGGAATGACTTCCAGCACTTGCAGCAGATGAATCCCCAGTAAGGGCGAACTCATTCCAGAAAGCTTTGCCTTGCACATGGTGTAGGAATTAAGAGGCTGGGGATCATTGGCTTTTGAAATCTGAATTGTAATATCCAATTCATGAAGGCCTGATAAATCTTTATTGTGTTTATTGTGGAAACACGGCGAACCTGCTCTTGTGACTCAAAACATATGAAAAATCTCTTTCTAGTACTGAATTCGTCACTTGTTGCACAGTGTGACTGTGGGAAGGACGGTGAGCCTTTCTGTGTTATGTTTGCTGAGATGAATTCTACAAGATAAATCTGAGTTATTTTTTCTATAGCGCACTATAGCATCTCCCATGTTTTATGTGTTTTGATTTTGCTTCAGGACAGAATGGTATCAAAGATACTCCTTTGCCAGAAAATACACAGTTGAAGTGTTTCTTGCAAAATCAAAACTTGCATCTAGGCATAAGGTTGTACTTTTTGTGGTAAAGTAAGTCTGAACAGATGGGGAGTGGTTTGAAGGAATTAAGAGGAAATGCTGATGGAGTGTCATGTGAAGAACCAGACAACAATGAAGTTCCTATATAATATGAAAATATGACATTGTTACATAAAAATGCATATTTAGAAAGGAAAGATTATTCAAACTGAAGTTTTAGCAGTACCATACTAATATTGTGTGGTATCACTTGAGTAAAATACCACATCCACAAGATAACTTTCTGTGCCAGTGAAGTGGAATTCTAACAAGTTGGCTGTTATTTAAGTGTTCACTGTTTGTGATCTGTAAATAACATTAGTACACAGACTTTATATGATATTCAACAGTTACCACTTTGATGTAATTAAACTCTGGAACTTGCTGTATAATCAATACAGAAGCGAAGTAGCAAATTAGTTTTCTTGATTTACTTATGTTTTGCTGGAAACGCTGTTGTCCAAATGACCTGTATTTGGTATTTCTCAGGCTTATTTGAAACCTTTCATTGTTTTCCTCAATTTTTATCATAAGAAGCAACTTCAGAATTTCTAACATGTGTAATCTGGTCTGGTTGATGCATCATTCTGAGAAAATAATCAATCACTTCCTTTTGCAAGAAATAGGTAAAAAGATAGATTAACTGATGCTTCATTTAATTTGAATTTTATATTGACATAAAATCACATAATTAATTTGCTATTTAAACTGTCCCAAATCCTCTGCAGTCATAGAATAATTATTTAGAAATGGCTTTTTGTCTCTCTGTGACTTATCATAATTAACTGTGTTCTCAGTGTGAAACATTAAAAGCAGCATAGTCAAATATTTTATCTCTTAATGTGTTGCATAATATTATCTCATCAATAAATAGTAGAAAGAATATCTTGTATTTAATTTTGAGCTAAGCTTTTCAATCAGTCTCTAGTCTGATTTCCTTCCAGGGGGATATTTTTCTTTAAATGAGTTCTCATGTTTGGCTCAGCTCTTACAGCTTTGTGCTGAAAATAACACAAGCGGATATTTTAGGATACCCATGGATTTCCAATGTCCTGATCCTGCTTTGTGTTGTAGCATCACCGAAGCTGAAAAAAGAAATAGCAGAGGGAGACCCAGGAACACAAACCAATTCCTTGCTCTCCACTAAGGCGTATCTTCTTCTGGATGTCATTAAACCAGAAGAAAGTTTTGGCTTCGCTGTGATCCCACTGTTCCTTTTTAAATGCAGTTTCCAAACGCCTAACATTTTTCCACTGATATATCACCGCAGGCTGACATGATATCATGTGCTCTTCTTTTATCTTCTGCAGCTTGAATTTCATGATTTAAAATGTCCTTTAGTCGCTTAAGTAAGAGTGATATTTTATGTTATTTTCTATGGGAGAGCGGCTTTGCGGAAATTATTTATTGGAACGTAGGAGAGTTCTTTTGAAATAATTTGAATGGTTGCTGCAAAGGTAAAGTATTTTGCCCATTGCTGGAAAATAACTTTATGTATAACTCCTGTGACTTAAATAAATCATCGATGGCGTTTGTTGCAATGTGTGTGTGGCATTAAGAATCTTACAGCAATCCAGTGATGGATATATAGACTAAGGATATTTTTACATCCTATGCTGAGAAAAACACATCTGTAAAACTCTTGTGTCTTGGTTATTAGTGCTAGGATTTGAACTATCTTTAATTTCATCTGACTTGTTCATCTTCCTTAAGGATCTCCATAAAGATTCACTGAGTATTCTTTTCAGTCCTTAGTTAGGGTTTGCATCAGTGGTCGTAAACCTGCTTAGCGGACAAAGACTCTTTTCCCTTTGAAGTCACTTCCCCAGCTTTTCAAAAGGTCTGCAAGTCGGTTCCCCTAAAACAATTTAGAGAAGTTTGAAGTGGTGCCCCTTAAACCAGCAACAAAATAAAATTTTCTCTTTGCATTATTGAAAACCATGACAATCTTCTGAGGCAATAACAGTTTAAAAGCTTTTAAAGAAATCTGTTCTGCTCTATGACCAGCTTTTAAGTTGACCCCATTATTTGGAAAATCAGAGGCTTGGAAACCCCTAAATACTTGACATTCTTATCAAAGGAGTCAGCCTGACTTTTCACAAGACTTCTCTTTTACAGTATCTATTCAATTCCTAAGTTCTTCAAAGTCACTATTCTGATTTCTTCTTCTTTTGTTTTTTAATTGAAGTGTTTCTTTAGGACAAATATAATTTAGAAAACAATGGATGCAATTTAAGAAACACTGATCCTGCCACCTGTAGATTTATACTGTTATGTTAGAAGTCAAGTCCAAATTCTGAAAAGATTGTGTTACTTAGGTAATGTTATTTTCTGTGAACTGCAATAAATATATATATATATATATATATATCAGTTTCTACTTCTAGTTTTAAGGATCTTATCTCCTAAATTTTAAATATGTAGTTACTGGCAGTCACACTCAGGTAAAGCTTATAAAAAGTAGTTGCTGCAAGCAGCAAGTTTGCTCTAAGGATTTTGTTTATTTGCACGTCCTAATAATTCATTCAGACATTGCCTCTCCCAGGTCCTTCTAACTACAACATCTTACATTCATTACCTCCACTGCAACCTTGTATATTTAAACTTCTCTGACTTCAAAAGTTTCCTTAACGTGTACTGCATAATTAGATTAATTCCTTGCTGGTCTAAGGGAGTATGTGTTAATGCAATTTCTGAAAGCAAAATAAAGCAATCAAACCAGAATTCTAAAATTTTGCCAACGCAGGCAGCTCATTTAAAAGAAAACAAAGTAACAAGACCCTTAAATGCACAAAGCTGCCTCCTTTGCTTGGGGACAACAGGGAGAAAGAATCCCCCTAAAACTGCAAATGTGTGGCTTGTGCACAGAGTTCATTTATGAATCCTCTAAGGTGCCTGCCCCGTGTTTGGGTGAGGGAAGTTCACTAGAACAAGTTTGCTCTAAAGGGTTGTGGTCCTTCATAGGCTCAGCCACCTGAGAAGTTCTTAGAGCTCATTAAGTCTCCCCTTATGCTTCTAATTTGGTGGGAGTTTTTTCCTCCCCTCGTGAGCTGTCTGCCATACTTCCTGGGTTTGAGCCTGTGTATTCCAACATTATACAAAACAAAAGCCAATAGCTTTTCATGATTATTTACTAAGAGATTAGGGACAATTCAGCAAGTTGCTCCAAAGCGTTTTCAGATTTAAAATGCTGATAACTTACATGCCTCTGTGTGTATATCTATATATATCTATATATTTAGTGTCCATGTCTATATCCAAGAAGAAATAGATTTATTTGATTTTCAAGATTTTGCATTGTGGATATAAATTATAGATTATTATAGTAATTACAGAATAAATTCAATTTTACGAGGTCAAAATTCCTGGTTTGAGACTTTGCTGTAGGTTTGACCTTTACAAAAAACCCACCTTTGTCCTGTTACTGCTCTGTCTCTTTGCAAAACCATCTCCTGTTTGCCAAGTAGTAGCTGCGTTACTGCCTTGTTGGTATCTCACATATCATCATTTATTGTGGAGTGAAATTATTCCCTGCTGCTTAAAAACTCATCCAAACCTTCTTGAAACTACATAACATTGCCCAAGATATATTTGTTAGAGTTTAAATGCTCTGTAGAAAGCTGTGAAGGCGGTAATTATATGATAACACAAAGATAACATTTTCCTTTCCGTGAAGTGGTAGCACTCTTGAAGCGGGCAGTGAGTAAGTAACCTGTGAGCAAAGTTATAAACTATTTAAAGAGCTTTGTGGCATTTGCTTACCCTTTCTGTGTCCCTTGACCTGGAGAATAATTTTTTTTTTCCCTTTAAATGTGCCAGTTGTACAATTTCTTTTTGTATCCATATATGTTTGATCACAAAGACACTCTCAAAACCCCACAGTTTTATTTTTTCTTGTTGCAGAGCAATGTCCAACAGGACCAGTGGTAATTCAACACTGGTTTTGGGTGTTTTGTTTATGCAAACTCATGCGAAATTCACCCTGAATATGATCCCAGCTCCACATCTTGCAAAGAACTGTTCTTCAGGCTGAGGTTTCAGCACTGTTACTAGGTTAAAATAAAATCAGTCAGTGGGTGTTTCATCTTTTGGCACTTGTAGGTGTCTTCTCTCAGTATCTGTCACAGTGATACTTATGTTTGCTTATGCCTGTTATAGGAAAAGGTAGTAATTGACTTAGATCTCTTCCTCCACAAAATATAAATAGAGGGGGGAAGTGGAGGGAGGGAAAAGACAGATCTGTGTGCTCCAACTTTGGTTGGTTTCACTACACACCTGACTTCGCTATTAATGTGTTAGTAAACATGCACAGTGAACTCCTCCAAAGATGCCTCAGTGATTGAAAGCAGTGGGTTTGGAAATAGATTGTAACCAAGGATTGCTTTTATTGTTTTGTCATTGAAGGTGATTTTGCAACTCCCCGAGCTGTTCTGACAGGACATGACTATGAGATCACCTGTGCTGCCATTTGTGCCGAGCTTGGCCTGGTAATAAGTGGTTCCAAAGGTAAGGTAGCTGCTGTCATTTCTTTGTGTTCATGAAGCTATAATCCTAATGCAAAAAAAGAATATAGGCCCAGGTGGCAGAATTTATGAACTTTATAGAGGTTTTATTTCTAACCTTCTGCTAGTTGCTGTGGAATTTAAAACCTCTTTTTAAACACGCTAAAACTGAGGATTATTCAGACATTTACAAGAAGAGGCAACCACATCAGTTTCCATCCTGATTGCTCTCTCTGTTTGTTTATCCACTGGGTAATTGCATAGGGCATACGGTTTGGATACAGTTCTTGATGGCCAGGATGGTAAAGAGTGGTTGTAATGCAGAACTTCTCAAAAAGGGAAGCAAAAATTAGTTTCAGAAGAAAGAGAATGTGCTGGATTGTTTGTTTGATGAAGGGTGTACATAATTTACTAGTGATTCTGTTCAGGCTCTTTGTGCTTGGCTGCAAAGCCTGTAATATGCCCCATTTGTGTTCTCAAAGATCTGCTTTTGGCAGGCAAATTATAAAGAATGGTGTTGATTCTAGGGATGTTGTTTGCAATTTCTCATTTGCTGGGCCGCAATTACTTTTAAACTGTAAACTAAATTTCTTGGAATCAGGATCTTTCTGCTTTAGTGTTTCCAAAGTAGCTACCTTGAGGCACTTTTTCAAAGTTGGGTATAAGCACCATATGCACCTGTCTGCATTTCTGTTGCATGCCTGTGAACTCGTGTGGCTTATGTACAACCCAGGTACTTGCCCAAGGATATTAAAAAGCAAATATTTAGGGGATCATATATGAGCTCAAATCTTAATATGAGAATATACACTTTTAGAACACCTACACATGTAAATTCATTACACTTAGCTCTGTGCGTCTTTGTGTTTTGAAAAAATCTCATTTTAAGAAGCAGTACTTTTAATTTAGTGCTCTCAAAATTAACTACTACTAGTTTTAAAAGAAAATCCGCAAAAGAAAATCTGGTAGGTCTCTTAACTTGTCTTGATAGGTGCTCTAAAATACCTTCATATAAAGCCTTTAAGGAATACGCTGTTCATCTTAATCTCTGGCACCTTTAAAGTCATAGGCAATCCACTTAAACATGGTAAAAAACAGTATAATAGTGATTATTTAAGTAGAAGTCATTACTTATTATGTGATATATGATGTCTTCAAATGAGCATGTAAATCAATAACTAGAGATTTTATTCTCTCTCATTAGAAGGACCATGTCTGATACATTCTATGAATGGAGATCTACTGAGGACATTAGAAGGTCCTGAACGATTAGAAGGTCCTGAAAACTGCCTGAGACCCAAGCTTATTCAAGCTTCAAGAGAAGGCCACTGTGTCATATATTATGAAAACGGCCTCTTCTGTGTGTTCAGTGTGAATGGGAGACTGCAAGCCACCATGGAGACAGATGACAAGATAAGGGTGAGTGTCCTCAAATGTGTGCTAAGGGCTGTCAGTTCCAGTTTCAGGAAAAGCCATCCTTGTTGGACCTGTGTGGAGACTCTTTCCATAGCCACACCATAAATACATGGTACTAGTCCATAATAGCAGCATTCTGAAAAACTTTTAGGGCACCACATACTCCTAATAGCGCTAGGAAGTTTTTTACAATTTTAATTGTCAAATAACTCTGTTCATAAAGTAAAGAATACTGTGTAGGCATTTTCTTGAACTGAGGAATACAAACATTACTATTTGCTGACCAGGAGAGCCCGGGCTGTGTCTTTACCTTCGAGTCTGGAGGCAGGAGGTCACTGGACATGCTGCTTTGGGTGTTACCTTCCCTTTTCTTGGCACCTCTGCCTATATTCTTTTATCTTAATTCAGATAGCTTCAGGAAGTTTATATGTCTGTATTTCAACTCTTTAGCCCTTTGGCATTTGCTAGGCAGGCAGCTGAGTTCCACATCTTTAGCTGCAAGAGACATGGAGCAAGTCCAAAACTATGCAGGAGGCATTTTAAGCTTATGGTTTTATGAAAATTATTTTATACTACAAAATGCAGGTCTCTTGACAGTGAAATAGTACCTCTGAAGCAGAGCAGAAGCTGCCAGCTATACTGCAGTGAAGCAAAAATGTCAAAAGAATGCTTTCCTTGAATTAAAAATATTTCCACTTTTTCCTTGAATGGGAAAAAAAGGAAACTATGTAAAAAAAAAGAATGAACAAGTGTTGCCAAATCTGCTAGAAAGTGACGGAACGCAGCAGAGACATGAAGCAAGATCACATTTCTGGGTCAGGGCTCAGGCTACCTGAGTTAAAGTTATGGTCTCCATGCCTGTAAACGTGGTCTGGGAGGCACAGAATCACAGAATGGTTGAGGTTGGAAGGGACCTTTGAAGATCCTCTCATCCAGCCCTGCTTCTCAAGCAGGGCCATCTAGGGCCACATGCCCAGGACTGTGTTCAGATGGCTTTTGAATATCTCCCAGGACAGAGATTCTACAGCCTCTCTGGGCAACCGAGCCAGTGCTCAGCCATCCTTGCAGTAAGGAAGTGCTTCCTCTATAAAAACTGGTTAAATATTTAACATCAGCAAGAGGAGACTTTTGCTGTAAGCACAGAGCAGTGCTTACACCTCCAAGCTGACTTTCCTAATGTGATGGAAGATCCCAGCAACTCAGCAGCTGGGATTCCAGCGTTCTCTTGAGCTGAAAACTCTCAGAAGTTTTTCCTGTATTGGGATTACACACTTCAGGAAGAAAATGCCTCTTCACCCTTGTGTTTACAGTGTTATAGACAGTCTTTCAGCTGTTGTGCAAAATTGAGCATTTTTAACTTTACACCAGTCCTTTTCCTGACTTTATCCATACTAATTCTTAAGATGGAAGAACATGTCAGTATATTTGAAAGAATTTTGATCTTTGTTATTTCCATTTTATAATTAACACGGAACAGTGAAATGCTTCTTTAGCACTGAAGTTTCCAGAGTAGTTCAGTATATTCCATTTAGAACCTTCTCAAACTCTGTCATGCTCTGTTAATCCAGTATCCCTGTGTTTTCAAAACATCAGATGTGCTGGTGGTGGAATATGCAGAAATAACTCTCTGCCAGGTCTCTTTTCCTTAGTGAGAGTGCAGTCTGCAGGGGTGAGAGGGCATTCTGCCTTTGCATGCTGTGGCAGCCTCAAATGTGGATTTGAGGCTGGGGAAATGAAGTGGGAATGTGTGTATTTCTGTCCCAAGACATTTTTCCAAATGAATGTAGATTTTTGCATCGGTTCTCTGAAATTGTACCTTTGGCTGTCCGTGTAGAAACGCTTTTGAGATTTGCAGCCTACCCTTCCTCCCAGTTCTTTCCATAAAGCAAGAACATATCACAGTGTTTTCCCTTTTTACATTAATAATGTTGATAATCTGTCACTTTCAGTTGTGATTATGTTGTCAGCTAGGCCAGCAAATCTGTAAAATATCTAGAAATCCCTTGCCGGCTAAAACAATTTCTGCAGTGTTTCAGTCAGTACCCACAGCTTTAGGAATGTTGCTAGAGGCAATGGAAGTTGTGCTCTCTGTGGGCCAGAATTACGTTTGTACAGGGTTTTGGGTTTTATTTTGTTTTGTTTTGTTTTGTTTTCTTTCTCTCCCAGTGGTCCCAGCTGAGCTTTACGCTTAAACAACCTACAGCTTCTGCACTATATCATCTTAGAGGGCGAGTGGCAACTGCATGATTAAAGTGGGGCATTTAAAATGAATAGCACCTACCCATGGGCTGTGCTGACAAATACTTCTCGTTGGCTTTTTGCTTGAGGAGGATGGAAAAGGGAAGGAAAAGGTCATAAGTGTTGAATCTGTAATGTGACATTCATAGTTTCTGTTTCCCTGTGTCATTACTGAGCAGGATTTCAGAACGTCGTTGGCAAAGGTAGCAGTTTTCAATAGCGGTGTTTGGATCAGCGTCCTGATTTTCTTTCTTGTGTTCTTGGGCTAGAAAACTGCTAGAAAAATTTCAGGCGCTCTGGGGAAATTCAGAGTCTAATCAATGCCTTCCACCTGTTTTTGTTTTAAATACTGTATTGCTCAGCGGAGCTTGGGCATATCGCAGTACATCTACCATGTAGTGTTTAGATATCTTAATGAATAACTTACCTCTAAATAGTCTGCTTGTTCTGAGAAGCAAAGTTATTTTACCCTAAGCAAAGACTGTGTGCTGTTTCACCCAGAGGAACCAATTTATTTTCCTTTCATGGGTCTGTTTTGAAATGTGGAAGTGCCCACAAGACTCCTGCTGCTGTAAGCCAGGGCTGTCACAGTGTCAGCTCTGCCTTTTTACAAAGCACTGCCTTTCAAAAACCTGGAACGTTAAAAAGGGATTTGTGCAAAGTTTTGAGACTTTCCAAGGAAATACAAGGCAGAAATGCAGCTTTTAGAACACTGCTGAAACTGTGTGCTTTGGGGATTGTTTGAGAGTCTGAAGCTTGTGTTGTGAGAAAGATTAGTTGCAGAGTTGTTCCCGTTTCCCACCTAGCAGAATTGGAGATAAACTGTGCTGGGGAGAAGCACAACAGTAAAATTGATTCATGTCATCTTGTGTACCAGTTAGAGTACTTGGGAGTAAAAGCATCCTTTCGTTTGTTAAATCTTGGAGGGCATATCATGGAACTGAAATGTTGAGAGAGTGACCTTTTTCTTCCATTCATTCATTCCTTCCTTCATTCATATATATATATGTATTGGCAAGTTGCTGAGAAATTTATTAATAGACAGGAAAAATAAATAAATCAACATCTTGTCTTCTTGACAAGCCAATGACTTAGTAAAATTGCATAGGTATTAGGAAGGGTTTAAAGCCTATACTTTATGTAAGCAAAAGATCACAAACCCCATTGCATTTTGCAGGTAGTGGAAGAGTTAAAAGATTAATGGCTTTAATTTGCCTTTTAATATAGCATTTCTTCAGTAAAAGCCCCAAGTATAAAATACAAGTGAACCATGACCATAAGGTTAATGGATTTTCATCAGCTGAATTTTGTAAGTGTAGCAAATAATTATTTGTCATGGTCTTCATTGCAATTTGAAAATACCCTTAGGAGACTGCCATTGCTATAGAGAAGAAAACCACCCCATATTGATTTTTGCTTCTAATGAATAATCTCTTTAATAATTATGTGTGCTATGTTAGATCTCGTGATCATCTACTCAGTTCTGGATAATCGTCATAGTCATATCAGTTTGTTTTCTACGCCTTTCTTACTGAGTTACTCTGCTCCTCTAAGATGGCCTCTAAATTAGAGTTTTCAAGCTCCTTTCAAGCCCAAGTCTGTGCCCTGGGAGGTGCTTAGCATGTTTTTGTAGGCTGGTAGAAACAATCACAGAAGCAATTTATGGTTGGAACATTTATTTTCTTGGGGGAGAAGCTTCAGCTCAGAATGCTCAACTCTAACCTTCGTTAGTATTCGGCTTTTCATACTTGAATATGGTTGGAAAAAACTCCCAAATATTCTACTTTATTGTGTCTGGATATACATGTATATCTTGTCATCTTAATTCAAAACACAGCTGGAATAGTTTTGTCCTCTTTGGGTTTTTTTGTTCAGTGTTCTATTTTGTTTCCAGTATATGTTTGTATTTCAATTACATTCCTTTGAAAGTTGCTGTGTAATATAAAATTCTAGCAATGCGATCCATTCCGATTACTTGGGAGTTGTTGCAGTAAACACTCAAAATTTATAACATAATAGAGAAACTCTATCTTAATCTAAGTGTCGCACATCATATAATTCTTAAAGAATGTATTTGGCATCACAGTAATGGAGCACAGCAATACAAAATTACAGATGTGCAGTATGTCTGACTGCAGTTATTGCTGCTCATGGGCCAGTGTCTTACACGCTGTATATTTTGGTTTCTAGGCTTGTCAGCAGTCTGTATAAACACTTCAGGGTTGCATGAACCTAACATCTTTGTGTTTTAGTTTCTCTCTTTTTTTTTGTGGTGCATACACTATAAATTTTAGATGGTAAAAAAAAAAAAAAGCTCAAAAATTCCTTTTCCTGAGGAATTTAATGACATGTAGCAAGCTTTGCATACTTGAAAACTGTAGAAACCGAGACTGCAAGTGCCAAAATCCTTGCAGACTTCAGCAGAGAGAGAGATGTTTGCAAGATCCTGCCTTGTTCTTTCTACTGTTTCCTAAATTTAAATCTTTGAGCTGGAATTTTGCTTGTACAGTATGATCTTGAGCAATTTCCTTGCCTTCCAGTGAGAATGTTTTAGTTAAAGTGGACCAGTCTGTTTGTAGAACATGTGTGTTTGGAATTTAAAAGTTATTGCTCTGAATATCCTCTGTTCTTACATCATTCCATTGAAAAGGTGAGTCAAGGAGCTGAAATTTATCTTGAATATGTCGTGCTGTGGAGGGTCTGTGTTCTGTTGAAAGGCTACCCAAATTTATTTTCATGTATAGTGATTTTTCCAACAGCACACAAGAAATATCCAAATATATTAGAGACTCCTGTTTCAAGAAATCACTCTGAAATCTGGTGATACCCCATCTTTCTCCATGATCTGGATCCTGAATAAAGATTTCAGGTGGAGATTTGCCATCAGTGCCCACGATGCATACAAAATCAGGGTATAAGCCATTGAATTTGTCAGAGGCAGTTTCAAGACAGATGATGAAAGGAAACATGGTCTCTGTTAGGAGGGTGGATCATTTTTTTATTAATCCAGAGCAGGAATCTAAACATGCTGGTCGAAATTAACTCTAGTGATTTGTATAACATCTCAGTTCCCTTCAGCAGTCAGCTTCTGCTGGGGTAGTATTAAAGACCCTTGGGGGAATGTCAGGTACTATATTTTAATGCCAGTGCTGCTTGATCTTGTAAATCTAGCTAATTAGAAGAATATATTTCTTCAGCTGACCTGGTATTAGATCTTTGGAATATGGAATAAATCACAGGTCAGGTAAAACTTAACTAGTGACATCCAATGTATTAAAGAGATTTGTGCATAACATTAATTCTGTTGCTGGGTAAAATAACATAACCATAATGTTGCTTCCCAAAAGCTTGTATTGATATCGAGTCTCCCTGGACATTCAGCTGTCAATATGAAACCTTTTCTTGAAAGTAAAAGTGGAGGAGTAAGAGCAAGACATCCTGCTGTGACACATACCCATGTGATTTCCCCTTAGGCAATTCAGCTGAGTCGAGATGGACAGTACCTGCTTACAGGTGGAGACAATGGGGTTGTCATGGTGTGGCAGATGTGGGACCTCAAGCAGCTTTTTGCTTACCCAGGGTGTGACGCTGGAATCCGATCCATGGCCCTGTCATATGACCAAAGGTGAGAGCAAAGCCTGGTGTGGACAACAATATCAGAGAATATATACTTAAAATTAAATTGTGTTTTAATTTTTTCTTCTGATTTTGATTTTTCTGTGGATCACAGATCCTGGTGATTACCTCGAGAACTCTGTGCTTGCATAAGTTCTTTTCTAACATGTTATATTTAGGGCAGATAATGTATTTCATGATTTCAGCTCTTGGGGGAATGAAGAGAGAGATCCAAGAAATCTTCCTTTGGCAGACTCTCAAGATAGGTTGAGTTATTGGCCTGGGCCACTGTACAGTGTGGGTCACAGGGAGGTGGAAGGTTACATGTGTGTTTCGTCTCTCTTCTTTCACTTATGATGCAAATCACATTCCTAATTCCAGACCCTTATGTTAAATATAGAGCAGTTAGAGTAGTTGCACAACAAGATTCCCTCCACACATTCATATATTTGCTCAAGCAAATAGTAATTTTCATTTCTAGGGAAGTTATGTTACGCACATACAGCATGACCCTTTTTGAAGACTCTTCCTGCTGAAAGGTGACCACTGAATATTTTCATTGCAGTTTTACATCCCACTTTCCAGTGCACCCGCACTTAAAAGTTTTTATCACAAAAATATTATTTGTTTATAAGGTGGATGTTTACCATCTCATTTTGTACACTTTTACCTTTCAGGCTAAAATTTAATTTGCTTTGCTGTATTTATTAAGTGGTGCTCCTGTGTACTTTTCAAGCAGATTTGGCTCCTAAATGCCTTAGGAATGTCTACACTGAGTAGTAAAGCATATTGCTGAGGCTCTTGACCTTGTTTTAAAATTTTTGTCTACATTTCTAAAACTTAGATAAAATGAACTTTAAAAAAAATCCAAGCCAGAAAAACCTGTGGACTTCAATGAAACATTGAACAGCTTCTCATTAAGCAGAATTAGAGGTCAGAGTTATTTGGGAAGAAACAGTTTTCTGTTAAAAAAGCCCCTGCTGTTAAATGCCCTTCAAAAACTGGAGTTACAGCTGTTGAATTTTAGACCTCTGAAATGTCTAAAATTTTGCATTTGGAGAATCTTTAAACTGTAATTAATGACACATCAATAAACTGAAATTTAGATGGACATCTATAAATTTACCCGTGTGTTCAAGTTAAGAACCTGTTCACTTTGGGTTTGAAGACAAGGAAAACTGAAGAGATCTACTCAGAGTATTATACTGAGTAAGCACAGGTAAATAACTCTGAGTTATCTATTTGGTGTTCATGAATGTGTGTTTGAGAGTGTGTAAAAAGAGATTTTAACCTAATGGAAAAACAATGAAAATGGTGCTCTTGACATGGAATAGTGTGATACCATCAAGATGCAGTGGTTTGATGATCTCGTATTTAGTCTTTCTTTTGAAGGAAAAATTGCAGCCTTTTACTCTGAATTTTTTAATACTGAGGCTTTTTACCTAAGAGGCCAGAATTTATACACCCTTATACTTCTGCTTTGTACTTCGATGAGACAGTAGAGAAGATGGTATAAAAACTCTTGCAATTGTGTGCTGTGTCAGGGTCATGGCTTTTCAAACATATCCAGATTCTCTCCAGTAGCAGGCCAAGGGTAAGGAATTTAGAAAGAAAGTGGGAAAAGCACAGTGATTGCTTCCAGGAGCTTCCAAAAGAATCAAAGCCTGCAAATCACTTTCAGACTCAAACACTTAGTATTTTCAGCTCAAGGCCTGTGTCCACATCCAGTTCCTCCATGTAGATGTGCCTAATTAGGGAGCTAGAACTGAAATGAACACTTGTAGCCTTCCTTCCATTTGCTGCTTCACCAGGGCTTAATCCCATTCCTGTACCCCCAAAACCCAACCAAGCCAGCCAGGAAATAATCCTGGGAAATCTGAAGTGGCCCTGCAGGTGAACAGCTCTGTTGTCTCTCAACTGCAGCTTCAGGCCAACCATAAAAACCATTGCACGTTGCTGTATATGTTTTGTGGTCCATAAATCTGCCAGAGGTGCTGCAGATGGGAGTTTTATTCAAATCCAGCTTTCTGGAGTCCCTGGGAAGCCCATCAATTCTGGGATGTGGAGCACTCCCAGCTCCAGTTGGCCATGTCCTCAGGGTTCTTGTGCCTGTGTTGATGTAAACTCTCGGTGTGTGGACACACGAGGTGGTCCCCTAACCACAGTGTTGCTGTGCTTTCCCCAGGTGCATAATGACTGGCATGGCATCCGGGAGCATCGTGGTTTTCTACAATGACTTCAATCGCTGGCACCACGAGTATCAAACCAGATACTGATGATGGGCACTGACACGGGCAGCTGTGCCCGCGAGGGGACCCAACACGGCGCGCCCCTCTCGGCGTCGAGCTCCTTATAAATAGTTCTATTACATCTGAATGTAACTTAAATTTGCTGGAAGAAGCAACCTATTTTTTAAAGTTAATTGCTATTTTTGTAGACCTTGCTTAACTTTTTTTGGGGGAAGGGCAAAGAAGCAGAGAAACAGCTGCTGTAGTTAAAAATCTATATTTTTAGTCACAAGGAGAAGTCTATTTTGATCCCTGTATGTAAACAAAACCTGAAGATGGTTAAAACTCACATTCTAGTTATATTATGAAGAAACAGATTTTTCCACCTGAAGCTTTATCTAGAACCTTGAGGAATATATGATTTTAACATAATGGAAATGAATTATGATATTTGGGGAATTTTAATCTATGCTATCTGTACCACACTTTGTCTTGTACTTTTCCAAATGATTGTACTACATCAGCACTGAAGTTTCTGGGAATTAAGGGGTAATATTTAAATTATGGTTAATGTAATTTTAAACTTTGCAAATCATTTCCATCAATGTTACTATTCAAGCATGTTTCTAGGCCTAGACAATTAGTTCTTTTTTAGTTGTAATGTTTCGTGCAGTTAGGAGAGAGAAATCAGGAATGGAGTTTGTGTGTGAATCCTTTTAGTTGCCATCTGGCATCTCCTTTAAAGCACACCAAAATGCGGATTGTTCCTCAGAATCAGAAAGGCTCTTTGGAAGACCTTAAAGCAGAAACCGAGAGGGGCAGGTATTTTTTAGAAGGTGCAAATTCCCAAGCACGCTCCTGCGGGCGGACTGGGGAAGCTCCGAGGCAGCAGCAGCAGAAGCACTAGGCTTGCAGGTGACTTTTGTTTTGTTTTTCCTCAGAATTTGCCCCTGCAAACCTGTAGCACATGCCACGTTCCTTTTAGCAACAATGTCTTTCATGTTTCACTATCACCAAATCCAGCCAGATCCTGCCCAGTCACATTAAATTACCTCTTTCTTTTAGGAAAAGAAAAATAATTTATACTTAAGGAACAATAAGTTATTTTGGTGTTGCACAAATCTACTTTTTCTACGAGATTGCTGTGCAGAACTCTGTGAAAATATTTGTGAAAAGAACTGTTACTGTTTTGTAAGTCTGTATTGCATAAAAATCTTCTTTGTATGTTGTGATCTATATGAGTTGAAATTTACATTCCATATCTGTATTGATACATACATTTCTCCAGCTGCCTTCTAGAGCAGTTCCTGGGTTTTCTAAGCATTTAATTACTATTTCTTTCAGTAAAGATTTGGAATGAGAAAATTCAGTTTGAGTGAAGAAATTAAATAAAATTACCTTTGTAATTGAGAGCTTCAGTGGAGTACTGGGTTCTTGTGATTCAGGGTGTATTCCCACCAGAGGAAAGGGATGCTATGGCTAATGCATTTAATGTACTCTCGGTGCTTATGAAATGCTGACCAAGTTTTCTTTGTTTGTCACATTTTCATACCGAGGTGGTTAGCAGTGGACTTATATTTTTATGATTTATGTAGCAGAAGGATGATGTGATTAAGCAAAGTCTACAATAATCATGTCTCAGGTTAATGCCCAGTGTACTGGGCAGTAACATTTGCTATGCAGAACTTGTACTTCACAATTCCTGAAGTTCTACAGCATTCCTAGCCTGGTATCAGAAGAGTTTGAGGGGTAATTGGTATGCTTTCGAAGTGCAGCTTGCATTTGTCTCAAGCCAGGCGTGGATTTCCTAGGCTAGGTGGAGGGAAAATGCAAACAAAATGTGTATTTTACCAAATGGAAATCCTGAAAGCCTTCTCTTTATAATCGGCTGCTGATTTAGGAAACACTTTATTATCGATAAAATAGTATTTTCTGATCTTAAAGCCAAAATGTTTCGTGGGGAGCTGATCTGGTGGATTGGTTGCTTTAGAAAGGGCCCTGTTTGACCAGGACCTGCTTTCCCAAAGCGAAGGCACAGCTGTACCTGTGTGTGCTGTGCCCAGCTGTGTCCAGCTGCTGGCATGGCACCAGCATTCCCCAGGGAAGCAGCAGCTGGTGCAGTGTGGTGTTCTGCCAGCCCTTCTGTGGGAAGGGACATCTTCACCCCTCTGTGAGCAGCCCTGTGGAGACACCCCACTCTGGACTGCTTTGGTGAGTAGGACATGGCTCTGCTTCCACAGGTAAGTCCACACACCTCAGGCACCTGGGATCTCAGCTCTGGCTGAACCAGGCCATGGTGAGATGGTAAAACAGGGTTGAATTTGCAGCTCTTCAGGCCTTTGTTAATCTATTCAGAGCAGCACCTGTGTCACCTGGATTGCCTGAACCCTGTTTAATGGGCAGGTGCCAGCCATTAACCTGCAGCTGGGCCTCGTTTGGCTGTCATTTGCAGAATATTCCAGAAGAGGGGGACTGATTCCTCAAAGGCAGATGGAGCATTTATGGAAGGCATTTAGGTGACAGCCTGGGCTTCCTTCTGTTTTGGTGAGTTCAGAGGGACCTGCTGGTGGCTGTGTTTGGTGGGGGGATGCTCTGAAAAGCAGAGAGGGAGAGTGGTCAGTGCTGCACCTTTGGGTTGTGGAGAAGCACTTGGCAGGAGTAGCTTGAAACCCCTTTGTTTTGTGGAAATTGCTGATAGAAATGCTGTAGGATGTGGCAAGAGGTGATAGGGTGTTCAGCGTAGGGGTTCCTCTGGAGGAGGTTTGTGTTGGGGTGTTAGCAGAAGCAGAGGTGAATGCTGTGAGACTTTTGAGAATATTTCTGCAGTTCTTGGCTTTGTTGTGCTGTGTGTTATCAAAAAGCCTTTACACCTGAAAGGTGTACGTGTTACTGTTTCTGCCCTGGCATCCTCTTGGTAGTCCTCCCGTCTGCAGCACTTATTGCTGATAAAGATTCCTGCTCTGCTGGTTTAGCACACTGAATGTCCAGAGGAGCTAATCTGATACCAAGGTAATGGGAAATGATTTTTATTGTAGCTTTAGTCAGGACGTGATTGCAGTTAGATGTATTGAATAGGAATGGCCTAGATGTGGTGACTGTTTAGATTGTAGCCTTTCCTTTTTCTGTCCTAAGTTTCATATTCACAGAGCTGTGTTTGTGGTAGAGCATCTCTCTTTTGCTTTCTCTTTCTTCCAGAAGTAATTCAAAGGGAGTAAGGATGACTATGTTGCACCTGAGAAACTGGTTTTATCCTTGTTAAATAATCCCAGAGATGGGCTGTTCTGAGGGTGCTGCTCTAAACCAGGGAGACCTTCCCCATACAGGGTTAGGATGTTTGTTTAACACTTGAGATGAGTCACTCGCTTGGATTTACCACTTGATACAATATTACATGAAATCCAAAATAGTTTACTTTTATGTAGAACCAACCTAAGATCTTCAGTGAATTTATATAAACTTATGATGCGTCTCCTGTGCTTATGTATCATAATTGAAAGCTGCTCTTTAAAAGCTCTGGTTCAAAAAAATGGCGAAAAATTCAATTACGTTTAACCTAAAGCTCTGCAATTCAACCTGTCTCATGAGGGGAAAAAAAAAGGATTAAAGCATTAAAAGCAAAGTTTGTAGGAATAAATTCTAACTTGTACCTGTAAATAGTTTATTTTTAGTTGAGACTTATTATCAGGGAGCATATTATTTTAAAAAGTATGTAAAATATTTCACAACTTTATTTATAAATTCTAGGAAATACAACAACAATATAATTTTTGTGAATTAACTGAGGTAATATCAGAAAGCAGTCTTGAAACCAAAGAGATTTGTGTATTTAGTAAAACCTGAAATTGCACCCAACTTTGTCCTTGGGACTGCATCTTCTACACAACTAATTGAATTGCAATATGTGCTTTGGAAATTAGACTGCAGAAGTGTCATTTTAAGCAAACTGTTTAAACTTTTGAGCATCCAGCATTTAAACACTCTAGCCTCTGTATTTTCTGCTAATTGACAATTATCTCCCGTTATTTTGGGGAGAATTGAACAGTTGGTGAAGCTCCTCTGAAATCTGTATATTGCACAATTCACGCTCCTGGCCTCCTGTTTCCAAACATGATAAAAGCAGTTAAAATTGAAATGTTTTTTGAAACAAAATGAAGAACAGAAGCAACAGCTGAGGACAAACTTTCTGTTTGATGGTTGCATGGCACTTTGCTTCTACCAGTCCCTGTCCTGGTAATTTTTTTTTTTACAATGCTAAATTATTTAAAAAGAAAACAAAAATCCTGCTAGAAAGGATTCCCCTTACAGAAAAGCTCAACTAGATACCTATTTGTGTGCATTAGACATTGAACTGATTGCAGTAGGAGTGTCTGAAGGAATGTCTGATTTACTTTCTTTTTTTAAATCTTAAAGACTTAAGGTTTACTTAATGAGCATTTTGGATAGGTTACTAGTTCTGTGCATTTGTCTTGCCTTCCAATTCCTTCTTGGATATAGCTTGAAATAAATAATGAGTAAATGCAAAAACAATTTCACATTTAAAAACTGTTAAAAACAAAGGTGATTGATAAATAGGTATATTTATATGAAGGTGAAGAAATCAGTAGATTTATGCTATCAAGCTATAATAATTAGACCAGTGATTAACGGAAGGAAGATATGAAAACCAGGATGAAATGACACAGGTTTCCTGCTTGCTGCATAGATTTATTGCTTGGCCTGAGATGGCCACAATAATTTCTGTGAATAGGAATTTGAACCCCTTTTGGTGAGTGTAGAGGCAGTGGTGTAACACATTGCTGCTTCCTAGCTAGCAGGTTTGTTATTTCAAATAGATTAGGAGAGTCTTCTCATAAAGGCCAGATGTGTGATCCCTGCTGGAAATCACATGCTGGATCTTGTTTCTTGTCTCCTGGATGTACACCAGGATGCTGGAGTGTCTTCTGTATCAGCTCAAACAATAAGCTTCACACTACTTGAGTAGAAAAGCTTGTGTTTTGGTTTGATTTAAAAAAAAACAAACCACAGGCAGAAGGAAAGAAAAGGAAAATTCAGACTAGAGAAGTGGGTTAATAATCTGTCCTGGTATATTACATACGTAATTTATGTATTTTAGAAAATAAAATGTAATTAATTTTGGGAAAATTGCCCTGCAATCTGTTAGTTCTTCCTGCCTTCTTTTCCTGTTACTCAATTTAGATGGGGGAAACTATGCCTGGTTGTAAAACAGATCTTTGCTTACTGAAGTAGTCCGTGGTAAGATTTACCAGCTTGTGTAAATACTTTTAACAATTAGCTGGTAAGCATGAGCCAAGACTTAAATGATTTATAATGATGTTACTTTTATTATGTTAATGCATTTTGATAATTATTTTAATTAATTTCTGAAGTTCCAGAATGGAGGTGATTGTCTGTAAGGGTGAATAGTGATGAGAATACCAGTTAAACCTACTGTAGTGCTGATTTACAGCAGGACAGGATTTGATTTTGGGACTTCAAATGCAGGAATGGCTCCACTGGGCTATCATGAACAACGACCAATGTTCAAAGGACCTAAAAAGACTGGGATATTTTAAAAGACTTTTTTTTAATAATTCATTTTTTCAAATGTAGACATGCTAGCAGGTTTTCTGTCACTGAGGAGCATTTGTAAAATCTGGCATTTAATCGGTATCAAAATGGTTTGTGAATTTCAGCTACTTTTGTGAAAACAAAAATGGTGCCCATCCTCTTTGACAAATGTATCACTTGTTGAGTTTCTATAGTTATTTCCCTTTATGAGCAGATAGAAAAATTGTGAGCCAGAAACATGCTAGTTTTGCCTTCTTCCAGCAAGTGGTGGTTCTACAATGAGAGAAGGATTAAATCGAAGGGCAGTAGGTAACAAACCAAAGGTAATACTTACAAGCCTTGAGTAAGTTTTTTAAGTGTTAACCAGTACATCTTTATGTTAAACTGTAGTGCCCTGAGCACTGACTGAACAGGAGTAAGTGGAACTATTTTAAGGCATGGAGTAGTGATGCAACTTCCCTAAGGTCATTAAGAACTTTCCCAGCTATCCCATTATGCTGACAATATGATCATCTTTTCCAGCTGTCATCACTATTTTTCAATAGACATTTTGGCACAGCCTCGCACCTTCCTCTGCTCTGGGAATCAAAATACTTGTCCAAGAACGTTTAGATGTTGATCAGTCGTGAACTCAGGGACGTGATTTGAAGATATTTATGTCTTTTCTCTCTTCTTCCATTAGACGAAGTAGTAGTTTAGAACTGGCAGCTGTTGACCAGGCAAATTATTATCCTTTCTTTTATATATGCATGAGGTTTTGTGTAACACTTGTTGGATATCTCCACTAATCCATGAGAGTTTTTTCTTCGTAAAATAAATATCTAGGCCTTGCACAGCTGAATATCCATCCCCTCAGGACAAGCAGAACTCAATGCAGCATTCACCACTTTCTTGATGCTTCCTCTCTACTCATCTCCCAGTTTAGCTCTGCTGGGGGCTCCCTGTCCCTGCTGTAGTGGCTGCTCAACCTGCTGCACCCAAAATCCCACATCCTTTATTTAGCTCAGTGTGAGACTTGGTACAGAAATTAACAGCCACACACCAGGCCAGCTCAAAGACTCTCACTGGTTTCTGTTCTAAGGGTAGAGTGCTATTGTGTTTTCTGCACTGTGCCAAGATTACGTTATTTTATGCAAAGGCTATTCCTGTACTCTCTGAGTACATTGAACTTGCTGCAGTGAAGCACAACAAGGTTAATTCATAATGACTGGTTGTTGCCCAACCTTTTTATCACAATTTAAGATATATAATGTGTTTCCCTGCCTTTACTATCATTCTTTTTGATGCACATCTTTCAGCTACCGTGACCTTAAGTTATCAATTGGCACTTTCTGATCTGTAAACGACTCTTCAAAAGGTAAAACAATCATGTTTAATCATGTGTTCCTAATCCACAGCAGTCAATGAATTTTAAAAGGTTATGGGAATCCCTCAAAATCATTCTGTGAAATGTTTTTGTGAGGTATCTAATTGTTCAATCTGCCCAGAGGGAATAAGACAACAGTTTCACTGGCAAAGTAACTGAGTTCTGAGACTTTTTGTCGTTTGTTTTTTTAATGAAGAAAGTTTATTGCAGGTCTTTCTTTTACAATTCTAGTAGAAAGTATAGCTAAGAGAGAAAATGAACTATGACCAATTCTTAAGAACGAGCAATGGAAAAGAATTAAGCTGAATACATACTATATTGAACTAAGCATTATGGTAAAGATAAAACCTTGTCTATTTTGTGACTGCAGGTTAAGGATAGCTGCTCCCCAATCCTTGTTTCCAGTGCCTGCACCAGGTGAACAGGGGGATAGCACTGACAGCCCTTGATGGCTATTGATGGCAGCTCCTCTATCAGCATCCCCTGCAATGGGAGCTGTTCCCTTCATTGTAGCTTAGATCACATGCAGCAGGCTTTCCCTAGTTTTACTTTATCTAATAGGTAGTCTGACCCTGGAGAAAGGTGTGGATGGGACACTTGTGGTTAAGAGAGAAAATGGCTAAAACAAAAAGGCTTCCTTCACTCCAGTCTTCATTACAAACATATGTCCAGTGCTCGTGTTTACATCCCAAGTCACTTTATTTAAATTCATATTACCTAAACACTACCCTGCCTGCAAGTTAGATAACAAATGTGATGGAAAACAACCATCCTTCCCTCTCTATCTCCAATGTTTGTCTCATGATATTTTACAGTTAGTCTGCTAAAAAATTTTTCATGAAAACTCGCCTCAAGTTTAGTAGGAACTTGGCTAAAAATAGAGGCATTGGAACAGAAGGCAAATAGAAGGTTTCATCTCTTGTCTTCCTCTCCCACTTTTCTGAGAATTCTCATTAGAAGAACTGAGCAGGGCCTGCTCGTAGAGGGGAGGCTCGGTCACTGTTCATCGTCTCACTGCTCATATAAAAATATGGTTAGCTACACCATAAGTTAGTCTATTTAGAGCCCAAGGCTGTGTGAAATGGAGTTAATTACTAACACAGACAACCTAAAAACCATCTAACATTGCCAGAGTCTTTCCCCTACCGCTGTTCTGAAGACAAGGGCAAAGAGCACTCAAAGCGCACATTCACTCACCCACTATGAGAAAGAAGATGAGAGCCTGGCTGGGGCTCGCCACGAGAGGTGCACACAAACCAAAAACAGTCATGGGGGATGAAGAGGAGCTGTGGCCAGAGCGTGGGGAGCTTTACTTGGGTTTGTGTTCCTCAGTCCTACGCACCAGGCTGATCCCCAGCAAGCTCAGGAGATGCCGAGGCAGGCAGCGTGGGGCATCTGAGTGGCTCAGCAGCAGCAGGGAAGAGGGTCTGGGACCCAGCCACATGAGGATCAGCAGCTGCAGCAGCACTTGCAGAAGTTTTCTCCATTCCAGCTCTACCAGAGTCCTGACAGCGCTTGCTGCAGAAAATCTGACTCTCTTTATCTAGAGCTGTGTTCTACAAACAAAAAAACAAAACAAAACCCCAAGGCAAATCAGGAAAACAGCAGGTAAATAAAGCCCTGTCTTAATTTAAAGGTTAAAACGATCTACAAGACATTAAGTGCATGCATTACAGCCAGGAAAAAAAGGAGAAATAACATTAGAGTTCTTATATATAATGAATGGTAGCGTTTTGTGTTGCTGACTTTGGAAAAGGTAAGGAAAACTTTATTTTCCAGACAGATGTTTGCCATGATGTTGCAAGCTTAAAATTTTGTCTTGCAAGTCTGATGTGGAAAAAAGATGGTGTGAGTGGTTGTGGTACAATATTTATGTACCTGTGTTTTTGCAGACACAAGGAATCACGTGATACCGAGTGAGAATTCAGTAATACATTTTCTGTAACAAACTACACGGTGCAGAAGAGGAGCCCTTGGTGGAGGTGACAGATGGAAAACTCAGGATTCTTTCTATCTTAAAGGGTCTGCTGCTCTGCTTATTGTTGGGAGTAGGCAAATGACCTTTCATGAAGCTGACATGGTGACAAAAATGTGTAATTTCTGACTTCTATACTTAAAAAGATGTTTACTGGAAAAGAGTAACAGGTTAGAATGAAAACTGAGACTCCACAGTGCAGTAGGTGGATTTTCTGGAGTATGTGGTACTGAAGCACTGCTGAAGATGACAATTTCCATACTCTCTGAAGGATACTGCAAGTTATATTAAACCAGAGGAAAATGTTTAATTGCTAGTGCAATGTCTGAAGTGACCTAGAGGGAAATCTGCTAGTTCCTGTGTCAAAAATACATGTCAAAATTGCTTTTTAAGACTTTGAGGAGCAATGTAATTGGTCTTGGTTCCCAGTTTGAAAGCTGATACTGATTATAAATCCATATACTCCTTGGCTTAGCTATTTACTTTGTGGAAGAGCTTTAAGTGCCAGTGCTAATACAGATTTAATTTAAAACAGACAAACTAAGTATTTTGTTGTTTATTCAGAACTGTGCAAGGTACTCTGGTCATGTACAGCTGGGGCTTTCTAAATGCACCTAACTGAGGAGCAGAGCACAAATACATGTCTGGCACCTCCTGCACGTGGATGTGTAAGAATTATCCAACTCTGCCACGTGGAATTTCATCTTCTCAGCTGGGAGGTGCTAACTGTAAGTAAGGCTGGGTGCTCTGCCTTTTCCTTAGGAATTTCTTTGATTGCTCAGGAGGATTTGCTTTACTAATATGATAATTTCTCTGTGTTTTCAGTGGAGTTTGACTAATACACTATTCAATAAAATATTTAATACTGAAATAGTTTTCTGATACAAGTTAAATTTAGCATGGTTCATTTCTTTTTCCAGATGTGGTTTATTGCATCTAAGTCATCAAGGACAGCAGAAATAAGGTACTTACCCTCTTTTTTCCAAACTGATCATGTAACTTATTTCATTTGGGAGTGATGAATTCAGATTTCTCCTTTACCTGACTTAGCACCTTTGATTTCTCAGAGGACTCCAAGGATTAGGATATATATGGAAGGTTTGTTGTTCAGGAACTGATTTCACTCAGACTCTTGTGCTGAAACTATTTTATATAATGCTATGGCTGTGTGCTGGGGCAGGGGAGGGAGCAAGCAACCTTATGATGCCCCTCCTGCCACCAAGACCTTCCTGCCAGGCTCTTCCAGACCAAACTACTGAGTATAGAAGTTACCAAAGAAAAAGGTTAAGCATTTTTAATATTTTCAATTTATGGTGTGTAGGTTTTACTGCTGTAATTTTTTGGTGAGTTATATCACTAGCCTGCCTGCATAGAGGTACCAGGAGAAAATTCCATACTACACACCTGAATTCTCTGCTAGTAACAATTAACTCTGCAAACAGAGCATGCAAGGAAGTGACTAGCTGAGCTGGATCTGGGCTTTTGAGATTTGAGGTTTTATCATTATCAAGGCAGCTGCTCTGCTGGCAGGATTGCGTTGCCTTTTTCACTTGCTGGAAGAAGAGTTTTAAATAAAGCAGTTTCTGCTACTTCAGTGGCAGGTAAAGGTCTGTAAAAGGGAATGATGTGCTTTCGGTTCATGCTGATGGTAATTTTCTCCTGTGCTGTCCTCACAGCAGCTTCTGGTAGTTGTCACACCTTGCCCAAAGCAATACCTACCTATTTAGGATTTTCTGTTTGAAAAAGATTTAAGACAAGGCTTAATTTTATTGTAGCTAAGTAAGAATGTTTTTTACTAATTTAGGACTCATTCTGACTAGCTCTGTAGTATCATAAAAGGAAGTGACAAGTAAAATGTTTATTTTAAATAGAAAGAATGTTTATTTCAGTGGTTTTGTTCTTTGGGTCTGTTACCACAGAGTTCTTCTCTTTTTCTAACTGCTTTTAGATATGGTAATATATACACATACACAAAATTAGTGCCAGGAGAATAGACCAGGATCTGTCTGAGGAAGTAAGAAATAGTTATATTAGTGTTTGCTTAGAATATTTCAAATATACATCGCTTAAGACAGAACTTCTCTTTTTTTAAAGTGCTTAAAAGATATTCCTTTCCTGGTTTTGTGTGGCTGTACAGCTTTTTCCACTTCAGACTGGCTCAGTTATTTCTCCTTTCTTGTTAAAAATGGAGAACATGTATTTTTTGTGCAGCAGAACAAAGCATTGCAGTTAGTACGTACCATTGCCTTGGACCTACTCAGAGGAAAGCAATGCAGGCATTGGGAAAGGAGGAAAAAGGAAGGAAGCAAGGGACAGAAACTAGACTTACTTTAAGCAGAACTAACACAATTGCAACAAATTTAGATTTACAGAACATTTTAAAATTGACAAAAAATAAAAAAAAATCAGTAATGAATTAACAGCAACATGCTTTTGGGGGCAGCAGGAGCCTCCTGTGCAAGAACACTGGACTGGGGATGTGCAGTTTTACTTATCTGCCACAGGATGGTATTATCTGCATTGGCCAGGTGACAGTATTGGAATGAAGTGATGCTAAAGGGGATTCCATTAAATATGCAGGTGGACTGATAGAGCAATGCACTGCAATACACGAGAATTACAAGGTGTGCTTGTCTGAAGCTGAATGTTTTTAAGCAATGAGTGCTAGTACAAGTGAAGAACTTCCGAACACAAAGGTAACTAAATTTCAATGTTCAAGATAAACCAGGGCAAGAATAACAAACTGGGGACTTGCCCCTCGTTAGATTACAGTGGTTTGGATCAAAATTTTACTTTTCCTTTCAGCAGTAAGTGGGAGCTGCATTCAGAAATAAATAATTATGCATTTACATCCTTCCATACCTGTTAGAAGGAAATAAGGCAGGAAAGGGGGAAATGAGGTGTACTTTCCTGGCTGAAGGGATGTCAGTAGCTAACAGAATCAGATAAAACCCACACCAATAAGAAGCCAGAAGCTATGCTGTGTCAGAGATCTCAGACAGGCTTAAGTGGCATGCAAGTTGGAGAGGGGCTGAGAGTTAGAATTAAAATTGCTCTTATTACACATAGTGCATTTTATACCAGTTTTCAGCTTCAGGCTTATCCATAGTCTCAACAGTATAAAGAATGAAGCTCTGAAGTCCCTCTCAAACTGTCAAGTCAAACTGTCAAATGAAATGTAGACAACAGCATGAACCTGAAATCCATTTTCTGACTTATCTCATTTTTATGTTATCACTTGTCCTACATTTAAATTGTTGGTCTATTTAATTCACGTAAATGTATTTGCAAAAACATGTATGTATAAAGAAACATTATTTAAATTTACTGACTTTCAGATGATTAAAGCAATTCTTTGTTAACATAAGTGGGCTGGACTTTGATGAGAGTAATTAATACTAATGGGAAGGGGGAAGGGGTGGGGGAGGAAATCAGTGTTATGTTACTATCACAGATGATTTTATTTTTCTTTTAGGGACTGAAGATATTCTGTGTGTGCAGTGTCCATCCCTGCATCAACCAGGGACAGACTACAGTAAGGACAGAAGGGCAGTTCAATCACTACTGCAGTTGCATAGTCTCTGCAAAAGTGACTGGGCAATTACAAGTGCAGTAAATTCCATTTCTTCTACCACGATTCACACATCTGCCTTCTGGAATTACTGTTTTGTAGAAGCTGTAGATCCTCAGGGTTCTGTTGTATGCTTTGAAGAAAGTTCCCCGTTAGGGAACAGAAAAATGTAGCAGGGCTTGGGTGAGGACAAAATTCATGTGGCAAACATTCAATACTACAAAGAAAGTTTCTGAAATGGAGTCCTGGCAAACATAGTGTTGACCAACAGTATGCTCAAGATTGAGCAATACTTGGTAGGGCACAGGGGAAGAGCCTGCTTAACTAACTACATGGTCAGTATGATTATAAAAAAACAAATCACAGTTTTTATAATGAAAGATTTCAAATTCAACATACACCTACTTAGTGTTTACATGTTTCTGTTTGAAAACTCATTTTTATAGCACAGGTAGCACACTGTGATAGATTTGGTTGCTCTCAAGCAATGATGAGACTATCCACATTATACATAAATAAAGACTAGAATTAGAGACTATTCTAGCTTTGGTTTTGCTATTCTTGCACCACACATGCTCAGAGAGCACTGTTAGGAAATTATGCAAAGTATAATATCAATGTATGAAAATGTTCATTTCTCTTACCATGATGACAGAAACCCCAGCAGATGTGTTATTTTGCTTGGGTAGGGTGTTATTAAAGTGCTGCTTCAGTTTACCTGTTACTTCAGCTTGCATATTATTCTCCTGGGAAGCATCATCCTGTAAAAGAACAAACACAATATTGAAGTTAGGAAAAAAACACCCCAAAAGTATGCTTGAATGCAACTGAGTAAAAGAGAAGCTGCAAGTTTGATTCAAGCATGTTTAAAATAACATGCTTGAAATAATATTAAAAATAATAAGCATGTTTGTCATTTGGATTTCTTTTGTATCAGTATTTTAAATGGCCCATCATGTCCTAAGTGTGGAAATATAACACAGTACCATATATAGATTTCGGAGGAGCTGTTATGCACAGACACACTCATTATAGTTGTCTTCTCTTGTGTCCCAGAATTCCACAGATCGTACTCAGTCCCTCTTTTAAAATATGTGTGGAAATAAACATTAACTATGTACATATAAGCCTAGTATTTATTAATACAAACTGATTTTAAATCAATCAATGCTCTTTGGTGTTCCCCATTGCTGCTGCCCAAAATGCTGAAGGACCTGGCAGCCATCAGCCTATGTGCATCAGTCAGCAGGTGACAGCCTCCCTCTGGTCCTTCAGAGCCCAGCAGCTGCCAGTGCTGCTGCAGCTGAAGGGAAATTCCAACTCCAGCTGTCCTCCTTTACGTGGAAATGGGACCAGTGGTTCCATAAACAGAAATGGACCTAGTAGAAATATTTTGCTGTTTCTGAAACTTATACTTTAATGCTTAGATTTCCAGGTTTAACAGCAAATTAGAGACAAGGAAAATGTGATTTACTCACTGACACCCAGGGATGGCTTAGGATCTGTGCTGCTGTATATCGGGCCTCAGCATTCACATGTAACATCAGGCTAATTAACTCCTGTATTAAAAAAGAAAAAAAAAATTAGTTTGAGAAGAGCTGGGAAGGATATTACAGCTGAAAATACTGTGGCACTAAGTTCCTCTCAGTGCAATTTTCTTTGTACCTGGGTGCAAAAAATGGCTTCTGCAAGCAGATAAATACCTAACTGAGAGGCTTCCCAACCAGCCAAGTTATTTACTCTGTGAGTTTGAGGTGAGAGATCACATTTAGTACCAAGACTGAGGGCCTTGTTTGTTCAGAATGCATCCCTGGAAGTGGGCGAGATGACCAGAGCTTGGGAAATGTTGGTAAATGGATAAACAGCCATTGGGAAATACAGAAAAAAAAGCAACTTCTCATTGACTGAATAAAAAATAATCTCCACTTGCTGGTGAGCCTTCAAATATCATTCAGAGCACATTAGTGATTTAGCTTGAGTAGCAGGGCTTACAGGTCAGGACCTTTATCCTGCAGCTACAGTCATTTTAAACAAAATTGCAATGATAACACAAGAACTGTTAGCAATGGCATTAGCAGTGGCTGTACCTCTTGAAAAGCTCTAATAGCTGGCTCAAGTAAAACAGGAAGAAATGTCAACTGCATTCAGTCCACACAGCAATATTTCTTCTTTTTTAAAGAGCAATAGGAAGGAAAAATTCAGACACACATTAGGCAGCTGAAGCACTGATGCTGCTATAACAGTCCATCATGAGGTAAACTGAATATCATGTGATGTGCACTGAATGCAGTTGGCATTCTGCTACCCTTACTCACTCAAACAGCAACACAGCAGCCTGAAACACCTGAGCTTTCATCAAACACTGGCAGGCTAAACCAAAGTAAAAAGGCACAGCAGCTGGAGCAGTGGGTAAGAGCCTGTTCTGACTCTTCTAGTCTGCCTTTCCAACAGAGCAACATCTTTTCAGTGGCTTGTCAGAAAACGTATCAGTACCTTTGCTGAATCAGTGATGTTATCCCAGTAGGGAGAAGGAAATTCCAACTTCCCAATGAGTATCTGATCAAAGAGGTCTTCCTGAAGGTTGTTTTCACTGCAGAACAGCAGTAAGGAAAAAAGTAATAAAAAAAAGAAGTCAATTTGTCATGTGAATTCTTAACTTGATTTGGGGGTGGAACAGAAATGATGTTAATAACTACCAGAAATGTATAATTCTCACATTTATATAGAGGCAACACTTCTGAGCTGTTTGTTATAGTTACACTGTCAGAAGTGATGAGAACAGAAAAACTAATATTGAAGAGAAAGCTCTTCCACTGGAATAGAGACTGCATAGTAACACACAGGAACAGAAAAGGGGATTAAAAAGTAAGTCACTTGCCAGCCTAGTTCTAAAGAATCTGCTACAGAAAGCATTTGATAGGGTGAAGAAGTGTAGTGAAATGAGCCTCATCTCTTAAACTATCAACACAGGAGTATTTTCAAAATCCAAAGAGGATTTTGTGTACGCAAAACACAGTAAACTAAATGCATCATGAGTACTGACAGGCTACTGATATTAAAAGGATAAGTACTTTTGTATCACAAATATGGTATCATGACTATTCAGAGATCAATGGCAGCAGGATTTTTGTTTTTCATCCTGTTTGTTGGCTGTAGCCACCGTGAACATCCACCCAACCTCACCCCCAAACCTTACTCAGAGAAATTACCATTTATATACTGTATCTTTCAAAACAAGTTTCCAGTTTTAAACATGAACTAGTCACAGAAAAAAAAAACCAAATCCCTAAACTAAGTAATATTTTTCCATTTAAATAGTTGCTTATATTATGTTCTTTGCAAAATATCCTCAATCTGGTGGTTTAGTTAAAAATTAGGTATTTTGCTGTAAAAATGAACAAACCATACATTAACAAACGATGTGTTAAGGGGAGAATTCAGTATTTCAATATGCCAATTCCCTTTCATTCCCTGGCAAAAAGAATGAATTGCTGAGGCACCAAGCGTATCCACTTGATTTTCAGTACAGCTCCTATACATTGTGACACCGAGTGGCACGAATGATGTTTGCAAACCCCACCGCTCGTGTGACACTTTATCAGAGAGAGGCTCCCAAGGTTAAAAAGGCAGGGATAAGCGAATCCCCGGGCCCTGCGGAGCCGGGAGCTGCCGGGTCCCGGCGCAAACACCAGAGGGCAGCGCGTCCCCATGGATCGCGGGGAGACAAAAGGAGACCCGGCTCTGCCACCGCATCCCTGCATCCCTCCATCCCTGCATCCCCCGCATCCCTGCACACAGCACAGCCGAGCCGGCGGCTCCCGCGGGCAAACACACAGATTAAATCATCCCACAACCTCAAAAGAGGGACGAGTGAAAGCGATGTAAAGCAAAGAACAAAAACATAAAGAAAATGTGTCAATCTAATCCACCTTTTCCCCCCAAGGGATGCCTTCTTCAGGGAGAAAGGTTAAGGCTCGCTCAGAAAGAACTCGATTCTTTTTACTGTTTTTCCCTTGGACACTCACCTGCGAAAAGGTGGAAATCCACATAACAGTATGTATGTGATCACACCTGCAGCCCAAATATCCACCTTTAAGCCATATCTGAGAAAACAAGACTGTGTTACTTGTGCTGAATTAAAAAAAAAAATTGTCATTCCAAATAAAAAAAAAAAATGAATTGACGTGAATACACGAGAATCTGTTCTAAGCTGATGATGATGTGGTAACATATTTTGTACCTAAGCACCTTTTTCTTCACAACTTTACAGTCTTTAGGAAACTACGATTCTATGATTTTTCTTTTTTTTTTTTTTTTTTTTCAAATCCACCATAAGCCTAAAGGCTCCCCAGGGTCTT